>CM033279.1:42392051-42879551 GCA_019343175.1 Oedothorax gibbosus | reverse complement strand
AATATATTTGTTGTTTACAATTTAGGTAATTTGTTAAGAAAAGACTTAAAGCGCACTTGCTGTAATAAATTATACTTAAATCTAAAGAGGAATAAAATATTTGTGATTGTAGTGTTGTCGAAGATATTACAACAACCCGCGTCCACCAAGTTGCTTTGACTTATGTACTGCGATATTTGTTACAATATCAACGGTTGTTAGTAACGCAGTAATAAATCAGCGCCATCTAGCGTATGTTGATGTTTCGTGTGAGTGTGATAGGTAAAAAATTCCGGGCCTATAGTTACAATGCCAGATTTGTAACTCGGAACAATTTTGAAAAAAGTGATATAGTCTTATATATTTTTCTATTTCTTATGCTAAATATGTAAAATAATTCCAATTGGAAGTTATTGTTTCAGTGATACCTGCCTAAATTTGACAAACTTTGAATCAGATCAGTCGTGGACTTAGGAATTTGGAAATATAAGACCCTAGATACGTACATCTCCCCTATTATATTATGTTATTATAAATTGGGATTTTTTTTAATAATGCATTTAACAAAAACCCCTGCTGACTCTTTAATTTAAACAACCGGTTATAAATAACAATTTCTCACAACTTGGACATCAACGCCGTTATATTCCTTCATATCTACCGCCTGTTTCATTTCCTAACCCTTCTCCCCTTCCTTTCTTTTAAAGATGCCAACAATTTCATACAAATCGAAGAACCAAATACGGACCGTGAAACGGTGCGTAATAATTAGAAGTGCGTCAATCGCTAGGAATAAGTTATTTATTGTTTCCATTCCAATTTTTTTTCTATGCCGACTTCCGTAGAGGAAATTGGCATTAGCGAAAATAAGTATTCAAGTTTTATTGGGAATGTGCTGAACGGAAATTATTTCGTTTCCGTTGGCTGAGCCGATTTAATCGATAGATAACGGACGATTTTTAATTCTTTAAAAGCTACAACGTTTTGGTAATTTTTTCTCGATCTAAGTAATTAGCGTAAAAAAATATCGCATAAGTGTTATATTTTTTTGGAAAGGACAAACTATGTAATGTTTCAATTATTATAATTCAGTTTTGGGAACTGTTGTAACAAATTAACTACTTTTTTTGTTTGAATAATATCCTACCCGGTGATAATTTCACACATAAAAGAGAATCACTGAATTTATGAACTGTTAAATAAACTGGTGTTTACTTATTGATCGAAATAATCAGCACAGGCTGGTTAAATTAAATATTAATTATTTTTTGTTAGTTTTTATATTGAATAAAATATATAACTTATAATAAATAAAAAAAAATATGTGTTTTTATGAAAACTCTATTTCTTGTCGAGAATTTGTGTGGATTTGAGCAATCAATGTCATTCACTTGAAACCGTTCAAACGTCATAAATAATGCATTTGTTTATTATTGCATGGACAAAAGTTACTAAGTTACGTACTAAATCATTATTGCAGGCAAAAAGTGAAAACAAACACTTTACATTACATTGCGTGATAATGCATTACGTAACATATTAGGAAATATTTTTACGAATCTATTTCTTCAATTTGGGTTGCTCTAAATTGTAAGAAATATCATACATAGATCATATATATATATACATATCATATACTACCCAACGTCAGAATATTAGAATAATGAGAATAAAACATTTCAAAACTTTGAAAGTTGCATTTATTTTTATACACAACTAAAGTTTCACAAATTCTTTTTGTTTTATTACATTTTATAAGATTTGTTAATGAAAATAACATAAAACAATTGGCTTGATTTTGCAAATTTACTTATAAAATCAAAATATAAAAAAATCACAAAAATAGAATACATCCTAATGGTAGTTCACAAAATTAGAATAATGCGTAAACAAATAAAATAAATTGCTCTTACAAGTTTTATTTGCAACTAATCAGTATTTGGTTGCATCGCCCCTAGCTTTTATCACATCTCGCAGTCGATCCGGCATACTTTCAACTAATTTTTTACAATGATCTTGGCTGATATCATACCAAGCACGGTTAACGAATTTTGTGAGTTCGTTCTGGTCCTTTGGAGCCAATATTTTCAGTTTTTTCTTCATTAAGCCCCATATATTATCTATAGGATTTAAATCAGGTGAATTCACGGGCCAAGGAAGTAGTTGTACTTCATTATCTTTCAGCCAAGACAAGGTGGCTTTCGATGTGTGACATGATGCGCCGTCTTGTTGGAAGACAAATTCCCCTTCAAATAGATCTTCAGAGGCAGGGATCATATATTTGTCAAGAACGGACTTGTACACTTCGGAATTAACAGTGCCTTTCAATACACAAAGCTTTCCTAAGCCATTGGCACTGAAACACCCCAAACCATTATTGATGTGCTGAACTTAACTGTGCGTTTTAAGCACTGTTGCTGAAAAGCCTCTCGAGAAAAACGCCAAACACGGTGACCTTGTGGACCGACAGACACGCAAAATACTGATTCATCACTGAAAAGTACTTTGCCCCAATCTTGGGTGCCCCAAAGCAGCCTTTTTCGGCACCACAACAAACGTGCCCTTTTTTGTCTGGCACTAAGGAATGGCTTTTTCTTTGGTACACGTGATCGAAAGCCGATTTCAAGTATTCGACGTCGTGTAGTGCTGACTGAGGTATCAACTCCTGATTCTCGCCACTTCCTATTTATAAAATTCACTGACCTGAATCGATGTTTTTCAGTAATCCTTTTCAGACATCTCTCTTGCCTCTTGGTTGTTATTCGTTTGGCACCACATTTTTCGCGAGTATATTTAAATTTATTGTTCCTATAGTAGTCCTGAAGAATTTTACTCACAGTTCCTTGAGAGCAATTCACCTTCCTGGCTATTTTCTGTTGAGTCAGCCCCTCATTCCGTAACGTTAAAATTATATTCTTAGTAAGAATAGAGATATCTTTTTTTTCGGCCCATTCTAAGCAACAACAACGGAAATTTTGTTTTCAATCATGGAACAGTACTGTCACTACTTCTAATACGTCGCTAGTTATATGAAATTTCAACACCACGTGGACCAATCACGTAAATGGACAAATATTCTAACTTTTTGGAACGCCTTTTATCATTATTCTAATAATATGATCTTTTTAAAATTTGATTTTATAAATTTGTATTTATTTTTATGTTTTGTGTAAACAATATATGGTTGATAGATATCTTTAAAATATATGCTAACTTCAAGGAGGCGTCTACTTTGCATATTCGGTAAGAAATCGTGTCTTTTTGATGAGAAAAACTCAAATATTTGGAATATTCTAATATTCTGACGTTGGGTAGTAATAGATCATAATACCATACAAATTGTATATCTTACTTATAATACATAGATATACCCTTCAAATTATGTCTCCCTTCCCCCAAGAATGGATATTATTTACCTTTCTATTATATTATGTATACATATTTATTGTAATCTTGAGAAAAATTTCGGTAAAATACACTAATACATTTATAATCAATTTATTAGTAGACAGAAGGTAAACATTACATTTACCAAAAAATATATAACTAAATATTAATTATAATTTAGCTTGATCTTTCACTTTTGCAAAATTTCTGCAAATAATTGCTATATTCTTTCATTAAGTACATTTTAATGAAGATAACAAAGAGAGATTTTGACAACTGTAACTTCAAGATTAAAATCGGTAAGGAAAAACTTGCTTAATAATAAAACTCTTTGGATATTTTTACTTTTGTTAATCATAACATACATATTCATAACCTTTTTTGTGGAATTTAATTTATTCGTTTAACAAAGTTAAGCTACTAAATCTCAACCCTACTCACGTAACGTCCCTACTCCTCCTAAAGTACACTAATAACACCAATTGTAACAGTCCCGTCAGCGGGGTATCTTTGCTAATTACCCCCTTTCTACCAGACAGCAAAGAACTGAAAGGAGTTGAAACTCGCAAGATTAAGGAACAGCTGTTCTATGTTCTTGTTTTGTTGAATTAATTATTTTCATTTGTTTACAAACTTTTTTCATAATATAATGAACTGTGTGTTTTAGTTGTAAGAAGTCAATTAGTCACAGTTTATTGTGTTCTCTTTCTGAATGGTATTCCTAATTCCATACATTTAGAGTCCTTTCATTCCCTGTGGTAATATAATCAAATATTTTTGTCCTAAGTTAACAGTTTTAAGACTTTCTTCGTTACGGTTTTTATCATTTAGACACAATGTAATTTTATGAAACTAAAAGTAAGCTTAAAATGATCACAATAAAATAAAGCATGATGTTCAGAAACAATAAAGATTAGTTAAGAAATGTGACAACCACTGCTTAGAGAGCTGATGGTTTAGTTTGGTAATAAAGTTTTTGAATTTTACAACAAGTCAAAGTGTAGTTCATATTTAATTTATTACGACATTCAAAAGTTTAAACATACTTTATTTAGAAATTGTATGGTACTATTGTTTGTTTTTATCCTTAAAAGAATTGTCAGGTATTTTTTGGGCCGACTATTTCATTTATTAACGCATAAGCTAAACCAAAACTGCTTCGTTTCCACTAAAATTTCACAATTAGTTGCGTTTTTTTCTTAATTGGGTATTACTAGAAATTAGCTAATAAATATTTTTTGCTTCAGTAACCACTTGAGGCAAAGTAGTTTAACGTTAATATAAACGTAATTTCAAAAGTAACAATCAAAAATCTGAAAATCAAACAATTAAGTAATATTATCCTAAATGTTAAAATTTAATCAAGTATATAAAAAAACCCTTTCTTACTACACGGCTACGAAAAAAATTCAACGACACTTTTGTTTGTCATTCAAAAAAATCAATTTCAAATCAATTTCAAATTTCCGTTCAAACAGATTAAAGATAACACCCCTTTCAAGTCTTTCCCATCGTGAGGGTCCGGCCGGCAATCCAATAATAATCCGGCTCCGTGTCCGGCCAAGCAAGAGAATGACGACGTAACACGGTAATTGCCGGTTGCAGCACAAACAGAGACAACTGAGGGAGCGAATGACAGTCTGTTGCATTAGGAGCCCCTCCTAAGTACGGGGTAGCTGCGAGGAGAGAAAAGAAGATATCGAGAAACCATTGATGCGTTTTCCTCGGGATGTTGCTGTTAAACAGTTCGTTTTCTCTGGTATAATTCAAGAAAAAATAGAAATAATCAGTTTGATAAAACGTTATTGAGTTTTCCTTTGGATTGGAAATGATTTGAAATTGGTGTTTTTTTTTTTAAATCGGAATTTGTAACAAAATAATCGTATTTGTATTTGGGCATAGATATAAATAATAGTAGCTGAGGCCTAGAACCGCTTTAGCAAACAAGTAATAAAACTTAGAAACGAAATCAACAAACATAGCATTTAGTTGTAATTTAAACTTTATTAAAATGGACATCATTTTTTTTAGTTTAAGTTTCAACACACTTTTATTTGAATTTCGTAATGAAATTCAAAACTTAGCCAAGACATATTTTTTGCTTAAATTTGGCGAATCCCACTTGCTTGTAAAATTCATGTTTGGTCTGTGAAAAAGGATGGCACACAAACGGGCACAGATTTATAAAAAGCATCCACTTTTAACGTAAAAAAAAATATTGTTTGTGGTTGCTTAAATTTTATATTCAGATTTATGTCATATTTAATTATAATTGTGTTACATGTATGTGCCATATTCTGTGCATTTTCTTTTTCTTTCGTGTACTCAATATTACAATTTATTATTTTATTATTTTCATTTAATTGTAATTTTAAATTCCATAAGTGGGAATTATTCTGTTCATTAATGTATTTTGACCATTTTTTAATACCAAAAATGCACACATGCTTATCATTTTCCATTTAAGATATTTTCTTCAAATATCATTAACTTACAAATCAAGAAATACATACATTTTGTTCACATTCTTACCAAGTTTATTTTCTTTGTTCGAATACTATAAAAAATAGTTTTTCCCCACAAATAAGAATTTTGTAAAGAATAAATTAGTAGTCAGACACTCCATTACATACAATTTTGCCATAAGGTTTAAGTTTATATTGTCATTAAAGCCAAAGTTAACTATTCAATAAAAAGCGAAGGAATAGTTCATTTACAATTCATCATATATATATGTCTTTTGGAAAAAACAACAGTGCGTTTAAAACTTATAGCCGTGTCTCTCAAAGTTCTTAATGGCGTTCAAGAACCAAAACAACAGTTGATCAACATATATCATGCAACAATCATCAAGGTTACAGCTCCATTTCGGCTGATCTGAATTCTAAGATATTAAGCACATCATTAATTTCACATTTTTTGTTCCTATTTGGGTCTCACTCGACGTTTTTTTTGTTCAGTTAGCGACATTTTTTTCTCCGTGCATCAGGCCTAATATTCTTTTTCCTCTCATTTTGGAATCTACACACACCCGCCGATTTTTGGAAATATCCCTAAAGCTTCCGATAAGGGTTGCACAAACTTAGGCAGTGGATAGCCAACTAGTGAAAAATCGCCAACCTAAGTTTATCCTTTCTTCCGAACAGCCTGGAAATAGACAAAAATGTATGGTTGTTTTTTCTTCATAAAGTTTTAAATTAAACTTATTTAAAAAAATATTTATTTTAAAAAATCCAGTTAGTTTTATTTTAGAAGAAATGATCTTAAAATAATTCCTCGAAGAATTTTTTTTATCTATAATAATAAAAGAAAGAGCCTGTCTGTGTGTCTGTATGTCTGTGGATCGTAAAAGAACTACTTATACTGAAATTGCTTTTATTTTCTTGCCATTACCTTCAGAAACTAAATTAATGATTTGAAAAATAATTGAACGTGCCAATGAGCTAACTGTTTTATTTAAACCCAGAATGGAGATTTGGACGTGAAATAACATTGTTATACAATTATGGTTAATTTTGAATTTATCAGGAAAATTGCGATGATAGTAAGTTCATATTGAGGAAAATTTTGAGGCTAGGAAGATGTGCATTTTATAGTGATGTACATTTATTTTGGAATTTTAAAGCAGTATAAGTAGCGGGATTTCATTCTTTATAATGAACGGGGACAAAGGCAAAGCTTATTATCCTATAGCAAATTAAATGACACATATACTTGGATCGATTTGATATTCTTTTGGTCCGTGCGAAGAACGGGTATTTATTTGCTAGTTATAAATAAAATTTTATTATTTATAAAATTTTCAAGTTTAAGGTTATTGAGAAAAAGACTGATGCACAAAATACGGAAAAAGCCGGGTCTAACGCCAGGAGGGAGGAATAATACTTGGGTAGTATTACATGCAATAATCTTCTAAATCTATCTCTTTGTTCAGATACCACTTCTAATATTTTTCAAGTTATTTTAACCCTCTCCATTTGCTTTCGCTGTATGACATTTAAATTCAAATTTACATCTCAATATCTAAAATTATTACTATGTAATAAAGGGTTTTAAAAAAAGTATTCAAAGCTTCGAATTAAAAAAACTTAATCAAATTATAAATTTATAAATTCTTAAGGTTATTAGAATTGTTAGCATAAGAATCTATTGCTAAATAGGTTTGTAGGTATCATTCATGGAACACGTACAGTGAAGGTTAAAGTTGAGATGTCTGCGACTGACGGTCGCTCGACGGGTTTACGCGTTCGAATCATAGACTTCAGATGACACGTTTTCAAGTTGAAGCTTAGAGGTTCCCTGTTCTTTCCCTAACGATTCTTAAGTGTTACCGAAACTAAAAAAAACCAATCAATCGTCTTTAAACTTTGAGTGCTTGAAAAGCTTTGTTTTAGAAAATAAATGAAACTGTTTGGTAGTTTTTGGAAATGCTTGGTTCATTCCTGGAACAATGTAAACAGCGTTTACATTTTAAAACGTGATTGTTTATTATATTCAAATTCAAATTGGACTTTCATTTTTCCTTTTCCTCAGTAACATATTTTCATAATTTTAGATTTCTTACAATTTAAGCAACAAGTATTTACTATGTTTAAATTGAAAATAGGTACTGAAAAGAGTAAAGAACTGAAATAGCTTGTCTAAAGATAATCTAAATATCAGTTTTCATCTTATGATTGCAGGTAACTGTCGTTTACTTGGATTAAAACGACGTCGAACTAGAGACCAACATTATTTCGGATGTCTTGCAGAAAAAGTATGTTATTCGCCTATTTAGAGAAATTTAGCCAAATGTGGTCCCTCTTCCCCTAAATCATCCAGGGCCAAAAGGAGACGCTTTGGGTCGCTACTTCCGGCGGTCGTTTGGACTTCCCCGGTGGACCGGAAACCCTCACTCCTTCCCCGTTTTGGCCCAATCCCCTTTAATCGAGAATCCGTGCCCAGAATTAAATAAAAACTGTGTCTGTTTGGGAGAATTATTCTCTATTTCTCTCTATATTCATTTTTTACTTTCTTTTTTTTTAGGTAAAAGGACCTTGATGTTGAAAGAAAAACTATGTTAAATGAAGTAAACATATTTTTGGAAGTCGTTTGAAGTAATTTTTTCTATCTCTAATAATTAAGATTTCGTTCGAATGATAATTCGTTAAGAAAATTTATTTTACCAAACAATATGTGCACTTTCGTGCAAAAAAAATATGTTGGCTCTTTGTTATCAGCTAATTCTAAAAATATTATCCCAAAATTGGTTTCCTTTTGATAGACGTTTATCATTTGATGATTTATATTTTGTGATTACGCATTTCTATATATATTGGTAATTTCATAAAGTAAGAGAATCTTTGATTCTTTTAAAAAGCTCTGATGATTATATCTTAGTATCCTCTTGGAAGTTTGAAAGATTGAAAACAAGAATGTTTGCAAACCTATTAGAAAACTTAAAAAAAAAACTTTTTAAAAAATACTTATCAAAATACTGTTACAAGAAACCAAAATTACTATTAAATACCTTTTTAACTTTCGGCTCTGAAATCAACATCGAGGCGAAAATTGGCAACTTATTAGACATGCCCTAGTTAGAGGAGGTTAAAGATACTATGTTCACCATAATGATTAATATCTTAATTTCGCAAGAATTATAAAAGGCGAAGATGTACGTATTATTTAATCTAGTTTTATCAACTTATTTTTAATTACCCTTAAAATTAAATACAAAAACACGTTTTATAAAGTTTCTGCAATAACGAGGACCCCTGAAAGTTTTCCTCTTCCAGGGTAAATTACCTAAGCACATCCATGTTCATACCTATGTCTCCCATTACCGGTACTAAACTATCCTACCTCGAGCAAAAGTAGCCCCACAAAATCTTTGATGCCCCCTGACTCATAAAAGGTCCCCTTTATGGTGATTGAATCGTCAGAAAGGGGCTCGTGCCCTCCCCAATCTCCCCAAATGCTGGATGAATCTCTATGGGCCATCATTGGAAGGGGTCCAATCTCTGAAGCAACTGGCCTTGTCCGAATGGGCCTTGTTTGGAGTCATCAGATGTGTTTTCTTTTCCTAGAATGGTGGATTTGGTCAAGCGGTTTCGTCAAAAAAGTGAGTCCCTGAATGGAGATTGAAATAAAGCGGTTCGTTGTTTTGAAGTATAGTCATTCAATGTGGACTTAGGACCTCCGTTGCTGAGTTGGTTAGACGCCTCATATAGAAGATTTCTGGTTTGAAATGCAACCATCATAAACTTATTCTTGGTGGTTATTGAAAAAATACATAAAATTGCAGGAATTCTCGAGTTTTCTGAACATGCGTGTTTGTTTACTTTGTATACCGAAATCCTGACTACGTTATCATGCGATGTCTCTCGGAGTTCTGTTAGGTGCCAGCTTAGGTGTTGACCTCGTCAATCGACCCCAGTATTACATTACTTAGCTGCATAGCTATTCACGAAGAATGGATGTAAAGTGTACGGCAGTTTCAATGAACGTAAGTTGCCTATTCGTCAATATTGGAACGCCAGTGGCTACATTAGTAGAATAATATATAACAGCTCAACTCCAGAACATTTGGTGAAGTTTAGTCACATAAAATTGAATTAAAATAGAAATGTACCGAACAAAGGAAAATTTGCAAAAAAGTTAAGCCAAATTTACCGTCTCAGCCCTCAAAAAGAACCAGAGACACTCGTGCTATTATACAGACTTTGTCTGAAAAAATCCCGAGTTTAAAACTTAATCACGCATGTCGTAGTAAGAAGGTAAAATATGGGAAAACACATTAGGCTATTACAAACCGTTTACATTATTTTACATATTTTTACATTATTATTTCAGTTTGACCTTGACATTGTATTAATTTTTTTCAAGAGAACTTGACTACATACATTATAGAACATACTCAACTCCTCTAAAAATTGTATTTCACCATTGTATTTAGTTTTAAAGCATTTCAATACAAATACATATGATAACATTTTCAATATGAACCACCATTTTCAGTTAGCTTAGAGAATCTTAGGTAACATGAGACAAGGCATGAAAAGTACGATATTGCTTAGTATTCCAAAAGCTACTCAGACAACACTAGACATAGATATAATATCAAGAGGATGACAGCTATTTTAAACCATAACATTTAAGCATTTACAATTGAATCATTTATTTTAAAAAGAGGTGAGTAGTGGTTTCGTTCTTGGATTGTGGATCTTTTGGAATCGTAAGTTCGGGAAAAATTACCGGACAGTGAAACAGGCCAAACGCAGACCATCTTTCCAGTTGGCTGAATGGCCACTTGTCATACGAGAAGAGAAATGGAACGAACGACCTTATTTAGAATTCCATGGACAACTCGGAACACACTAGATTTAGATCGAATGTCCGGCGGATAACGGTCAATTTAAATGCTTTTAGCCACGGATTTTGACCACTTTACTCTGGATTCGATTTCTGGCTGTGAAAGTGAAGGTTTTATTTCCTGATATTCAGCTATATTTGGAACTTTGTATTACAAACTGAATGTGAGAATATATTTGAGGATGGTATAAAAAGTATCCAGGGAATAGGTGCTAACGTAAAAGTTTATCTCTATTTCGATAGAATATTCATTCAAAAACGTCATAGATTATAAATGCAAACTTAAATATTGAATATAACAAATTGAGCAGTTATAAAGTGCTATAAAATAATAATCAAAATTGTAAGACAAATTAAAAATTGAATAATCCCCAAATAGTGACTGATTTTTCAAAACAAAATTGATTTACATTTAACAAAATATGATTTCTCTTTTTGCAATCCAGCCTCTCGTCATAAAGTTGAGCATTTTAAAAATTTATGACAAGCTTCTCTCAATACCTCTATTTAATATTCTAAAGATTCTAAAACTTCATTTCTTTTCATTATTCTCCTACTTGCATATACCTCAGAACATTTAGTTTTAAGTTGCAAAACGTTTCCCCTTGTAAATATTTATGCAATACAACCAAAATATTTTAATAACTTGTGCATACCCACAATTTTTTTTCAAACTTATATTTTTTTAATATTCATAAACTCCCAACCCTTTTTTATGAGTTTAAAGCATTCACAATTTTGCTTCTCCAAAACGTTTGTACAAGAGAATAGTAGCTGATCGTAATTGCCAGTCGGGACGCAGCGCAGATATTTGCATACTCTATATGAAGTCCTGTTATTCTAATAAAACTCTAAATAAACTTTAACAAAATATGTGGAGGACAAGTGAATTACGTATTTAGCATTTCTTTTGAATGCTCTTACAAAGTAGACTAAATTCTAACAAAGCAGATAATCAAAAATTAACTTTAAAAAATCAACTATGTTTATGTATTATAGTTTTTCACAAGCAAGTATTCGTTGAAATCTGAAAAACACTTTTCCATTTGTCGCGATGTTTTAAAGAGCAAAGAGTGAATTAAATCTATTTTTTTTACAATTCCGTGCAGTCATTCTAAATAACACGGAATGAATTAAGATTTTTTGTCGAATCAATTTCAATGTTTGACAAAACTTATTGGAATATCTGCAAGATCTTGGCTTGCAACTAAGCTGCTTTTAACAATAAATCTGCTTGGGAAAATATAGATTTTACATCCGCTAGAAATGTATTCATGAACTTACCATTACGTGAATACCAATATACCATAACTTTCGATGTATTTAACTGATTCCTCTAATGTATGTTTTTTTATAGATTTCAGTTTTCACTTTCATAGTGACAAATTGGCATTCTACATTTTCATGATCTGACTCAATTTTCTTCAATAGTATATGAATGCTTTAAAAAAATACATTTTAATAAATAAAAAATAAATAAATGTAAATGGTTGTTTGTAATTGATATAATTACTTTTTTTAAAAGGTGATAAACGAAAAGTAAAAAAAAATCACGTTAGAATTAAGGTGAGTAAAGGAGGACAAAACCACACAAAAAAAAGAAAGTGATAAGAAAAAGTAATAGTACATTTATCCAAAATGGCTAGTGTTCAAACTTTAGTTCATACATGTTAAAAATTCATGTATTTAAAAAATGAATTTTATTAAATTTTAAAACTTCAATCATTGAAGAAGTTATTTTTTATTAAATATTTTACAACAAAAATATTTTCAAAAGAAATTTAAAAGAGAGAATGTGTTGAAAAATTTAATAAAAAACTCAGACCAAAAAAATAAGCTTACACACTCTCAATTCTCAAATAGTTTTTTACTCACACTCAGAACTTTTGAGTTGCGTCACTATTTCACAAAATACTCCACCATTTATATAAAAGCATGCATATACATGTCCCTTAACCCTTTTATTTCATACAACCCTTCCGCAAACTTCCGCCATACACCCCAAGTGCCACTTGCTTCGCTCGAGTAAAAACTGATATATTAAAAACCCCAGACCGCATCTGCAACTGGTTCCCTCCAATGAGAATGCAAATAAGTCCTTTTACGTATTTGAACTGACCAATAACAGTGCTCAAGCCAAGAAGATCCGTACATGTTTTTAAGGAGCCTGGGGGTTGTGGTATAGTCGAAGTTGAAGTACTTATTCGCTTTTCCCTGGAGGGAGGGAGGGGTGTCTCGGAATATCTTGTGTTCACTTCAGTTCAGTGGGCGACGGTCCGTGAAATGAATAGAGTCGACATTGCTGCGAATTACCAGTTCTTTTCTTCTTGTCGGAGTGAATGGATGGGGAAAGAGAGGGAAGAAAAGGGTCACACTGGAATCCCTGAAAAACCTCTTCTTGGCGTGTTCCTTCAGGTAAAGAAGGAAGGGTTTCTGGTGTTGGCAATGTCGTCCTGAACTTTGTGATTTTTCTCTTCTCTATATGTTCCTAAATTTTAACACACATTCTGTTTGGTTTAAGAAGTTGGAAATATTGAAAATACCCAATCGGGGTGGGGGGGGGGGGGGGATTAAACATTAAAACTAAAAATTTTTGCTAATGGAAGGTTTCACGTCTTGAGTGGCAGCATAATCGTTGACTTAAAATAAGTTATTTCTCGAGCTTCGACTGGTTAATCATTGTCCAGTAAAAACAGAGCAGAGAACGAAGGAGGAGATAGAATGAAAGCTGGAAGAAACTACGTCCCCCTGAAACAAACCAATTATAAATTTGAAATAATTTGTTTAATTTTATTGAACCGAGGGTAATTAATAGATTAGATAGCCAAATTAATAAGCGTCTTGTTTTTTTAAATTGGTCTAACATAAAAATATTTTAAATGTTTCATAATCAGGTTCATTTAAATTAAAATAAATATTTTGAATTTCTTTCATGCTTAATCGTATCATACTATGTTGGATTCTTTTTTATAAACATTATATTGATAGTTTGCACAAAAATCATAAAAAATTGTTTAAAAAATATTATTTAATTGTTTAACTATCAAACTATTTGACAAAATAGATCATATTTTCAATAATTATTCAAGGTAAAGTAGTTGATATGGAAAATGAAGCCGTCATGGTTAATAATACAAATTATAATTGCATCAATAACTTGGCGGATAAAAAAAAAAGAAATATAGTTTGAGGTTGCATAAAAAAGTTAACGCATAGACACACTTTTTCGTTCGGTTGACTTTCAGACTTAATACTTGAATAAATAATCTGATATTCATATAACGTACGGTATGTCTTAAAAATATCCAGGCGATGTCTTTTTCTCGCCAAGCAACTGCGGCAACCTTCCGATCTCAGCTTACCCTAACCGGTGGGCTTTTAGGAGAGATGTTAATTCCACTTGTACGATAGGGGCCTTTCAATGAAAGCTATAAATGTGATTAAAAAGTTTAAAGCTCATGTATTATTCAACGTCTCTCAGGAAACCCCCGTCCGCCACAGTCAGTGTTGCCACCTTCTTTTTTCCTCAACTATGGGGTTGCCAGTTGAGATTTTTCAGAAATAAGCCAAACTGCTACTTAAGAACGTCTGATTTTGACCCATGTTCAACTTCCCCATTACTGTGCCCTCTAACAGTATCCCTGGTGCCTTTTTCAATAAACAATCTCATTATCAATTTATTTTGAAATGGTTCTTTTGTATTTTTGCCTTGAGACCTGTACGCAAGTATAATGGTTTCGGAAAAGAGCTGTGTGAAACCTTGCGCCGTATTTTTAATTATTTTCAGAGGGTGAATTAAATACATTGGCTGGAAGTATCTTTGAAAACTTTTATCGGTAATCAATCATGAAAATGTAGTGTATCGAGAATTTTTGTTGGAGATTGAATCAGCACCATAGCCATAAACTCAGCTGATAACGTAATGTTAATAATAATAAAAAAAATTTCAAACTGCATTATATAACTAACGGTTTTAGTTAAAATAACGTGCACATAATTAACAAACCCTAATGGGATTCTGCACAAAAAAGGTACAATAACATCAACTGAAAAAATCAACTCAAAATAATTTCAATAACATAAAAAATTATAACTAAAAAAACTTTTTTGGTAACTTAATTGACCCATGGCCTGAATGGGTCACTTAAGAAACCATTAGAGAAGGTTACCAAAACGTATCCCAGCCATACTGTAAACGCATTTGCTTTGAATTAAAAAAAAATTCCTTAAAAAATCACCGGGAACACCGAGTACACTGGGATAGACGTGTAAGAGTACGATGTCACTGGAAGTTACGTAAATTGTCCACTCAAATGTCGACCTCGTCACTTAGCTAGGGATTTAAATTGCTGGACGTAATTAGTTGTGTTTAAGATCTTCACGGGAGGCTGAACATAGACAGCCGGAAATGATTAACTCGCCTAAATACGTATTACATGAGCTCTAACAGTAGAATGTAATCTGTACATGTTGTTTCACTTTTAGGATACTCTAGTTACAAGAAAACAACTTGCAGGGTGCAAAGACTGTTTTATCTCGATGGTTCAATTCAACTAAACATTTCTATGACTATGTTGGAGGGGCTGGAGAGCCCAGTCGGTTAGGCATTCGCCCAGCATGCAAAAGGTCCCAGGTTCGGGTCCGGGCATCGCCAAAATAACTGCCGACCTATAAACGACCCGTGCAGCCAAAAATATCCGACGAATAATACCCCGGAAGGGAATGCACCCTATAAATCCTTCAAACTCCTAACGCTGCGTACAATGTCGCCCTTAACGGTTGCGTTGGGTGCCTACTCAGGTGTCGGCTCGTCACTTGACTGTGGTTCTAAAATACGACGCCCGTCGAAAATAGCCCTCATGTAGCTCTAGTGCGACGATATTTCAAACTAAACTAAACTATAACTAAGTTGGAGACCAATTTTATTAGAAATGGGCTAAAAGTAGCCAAATATGTTAACCTTCCCTCTCTTCCTTCTTTAGACTTCTTATTTTTATCTTTGTATTTTAAATTTCATTCACTATGGGATTTTTATTTTTGCCTTTTCAAACCTTTTAAGCGCGGTTAGAATAGAGGAGCGGACAGAGAAAGGGATAAAATAACAAAAAGGTAGAAGGAGATTTCAGTTTCTTTTTTTCAGGGTTGAATTTTGGATTATTTGGCGGTAATTGTTTTAAGCGCCGCGATTTTTTTTGTTTTGTTGCTTGTTTAGTGTCTTTTATATGACCTGTTGTTTTCGATTAGCATAGATTCTTAGAGAAATGAAAATCCTTTTTTAGGAAGGTTTTCTCATATTTACATATTAAATCTCGTGAAGAGTGTGGGCTTTTATTTGAATTGTAAATTTGTTCCGGATTGGAAAGTGGAGAGTATTTGGAGATTTTATTGTTGAATAAAATTAATTATGCTTTTGAAGAATAGAACAGTTCCAACTTAAGTATTTACCATTTCTAATGAAAGAGAAATACTTAAGTTTATTTTATTTATGCTTTAAAAATATATTTAATTACAATCACTTGTTGAAACAAATGTCTTTAGTTCACAATAATATAGATAGAATTTTATCTCATTACAACCTGCGGGGGGCCGGGATAGCCTTGGACTGGCATCCCTAAGGTTGCGAGTTCGAGTCCCGCTGCCTTCCGAAGACCCCCGTGTACGCTAATGGTGACTGGTGCACGTTAAATCCATCGTGGTCACAAAGTCCTCCAAATTCCCATACCAAATCAATACCTCTGGGGGTAACAAGCCAATTCTGGGGATCCTCTAGTTGGCTTCTGTCTCTAAAAATTAGATGGATCCACTTATGTGTGTGTGTGTAATGTGTCTGTCTTACTTGGCGAAGGTTTATAAGCGGGTCTTTGACCAAGCACACAAACCTGAATATATATGTCAACCAACCAACCAACTAACATGCAGAAAGCATTAAGATAACTGATTAATATGAAACAATTTATGAGATAAATGGATTTCCTCCTCATTAGCAAATACCAGGAATTAACAATTATATTTTAAATATTTTATATCATGGTTTTAGACTTTATTACTGCTACCTAATACCCCAGAAATTTAAAAATCTAAAGCAAAAAAAAAAACGTGAGAAAAATAAAAAATTAAACATTATAAAATACACCAAGTTTTTAATTTTATAAAATACACACTATATACTAATAACAACCCATAGTAAAAGTTTATACAACAATTAAAAAGTTGAATATCAAATGCTTAATAAGCTGCTTAATATAAAGTTCTTAATTACTTTTAATTTTATGATAATATACAATGACACAAAGATGTAAGTGTTCAAGAATACTTTATAGTAATATGCTCAACTCAATAGTAGCTTGACTTAAAAAAAAAACACCAATAAACAATAATTATAATACAAAGGACCTGCAATCAACCATATGCAAACTTGCTCTGAACCCTCCAAGGCGTCATTAACGAAACACCGTAAAAAATATCCAATTCATAATCACACTTCACACACAAATTCTTCAACTCGTAAAAACGCGACAAGACCACGTTTGCATATTCAACAAACACCTTCTAACATAGGAAGAGTACATGATAAAGTGGATCAAGTCAAGTTGGTTGGTTGGTTGGTAGACATATATATTCAGGTTTGTGTGCTTGGTCAGCGACCCGCTTATAAACCTTCGTCAAGTAAGACAGACACAACACACACACATAAGTGGATCCATCTAATTTTTAGAGACAGAGGCCAACTAGAGGATCCCCAGAATTGGCTTGCCACCCCCAGAGGTATTGATTTGGTATGGGAACTTAGAGGACTTTCGGACCCAACAGATTTAACGAGCACGTACTCCGCATATACTCGGTAGGTCTTCAGTGGTACCGGGACTCGATCGCAGGACCTTCCGATCCCGAGACCGAGACGCTGACCACTAGGCTCACTACGGCCCTAGTCAAGTTAGTTTGTACGTTTACCGGCTGTCTGTTTCTAGCCTTTATGGAGCTTTAACATACCAAATACCTCGTCATTTTGAACCTTGGTCAAGTGACGAGGACGACACCTAAGCGGGCACCCAAAGCGAACTAGTGGTGCCATCGTGTGCTTATTCGGGACTTTCTACTCGTATGTTGCAGTGTATTTAAGACAAATAAACACACATGCCCATAAGCCGGTATTAGAACCCGAGACCTTTTAAATGCCCAAACTGCGTCCTGACCGTTGAGCCACTCAGTCGGCATTACGTCAGGTGTTGACCTCGTCACCTGACCTTGATTCTAAATTACGAGATGCATATTTGCAGTGTTAGAGTCAATGCAAGTTCAAAAAATAATAAAAAAAAGAATATTGTGATTCGTTTAAGCTTGTACCTGACATAGCACTAAGCCATCTACAAAAATGATTGGTCAGTAAGTTTTCTGAACAAATAGTCCGTGTTTTGGAGTTTTTATACTTATTGTACGAGCCACTCAAGATAATGCCAAAGTTTTATCCATACTGTATTACACACATGTATAGAATTAATTCAATTAAAAAAATACTGACTTAGATCTCTAGTCAACTAAAAATGTATACAATAATAGATTTCTTATAATCGGATAAGAAACCTAAAAGGGGGATGAGGATAAAAATTCCCTATGGAATGTCTTCCCGCCCTCGCAAACTAAGTAATTATTTTTACTAAAAATAAACTTCGTTAAACGCAAGCGCTATAGAAAGACATAAACGAATTAATTCGTTGAGATGTAAAGTTATTAACAACGCGTTGTTTTTAACCTCATCTAAAAACAAAACGAAAAGTACTTTATGAATACTTTTCAAACGATATGCATAGAATCCGATTATTTGCTTGTGGTTCATATATAAACATACGCATATGAGTTAATAGATTTATTTGATATAAATTAAAATACATTCAAACAATTAAAGACATAGCATTCTGTCTTTATAGTTTGATTTTTTTATTATTTTTGAGTTGATGCTTTCCTGACAACTATTAAAAACTAGAAATACAGTAAGCTGATTGGAAGTCAATTATCTTTTTAAGTTAAATCATTTAAAATGAAGTAAGAATTTAGAGATCCACACAGAAACACATTCGATGTTGATAAAATCCTGGAGACGTTTGAAATATTATGCTAATCATTAGAATATTTAACAATCTATTCATTATGAAGTTATTCGTTACTTATTATTTCTGGCAAATATGTAAGTATTTTGCTGAAGTTGCAGGAGCATGTATCTGTTAATATGAACCTTCAATAAATATTATCAGGAGATAGCAATCAAGTATATAACATTTAAAATCTTAAGGACAAAACTTCAAGCCCTTTAAGTTCAGTTGAGGGATTGGTGAACTTTAAATCTGTCGATACACCATATTCTAGCTACTTTATAATTGTGCTTGTCATTCAGGTGTCAAAATGTTATGAAACAAGAAGTTCTTAAAGAACTAAAATAGCCTACTTTCCTGTTACTTAAATACTTACTGAAATTCTAATAGGAAAACAACTAGGTTCCTAACAGTAAATATCATCAACAACCGTTTCTACACTAGATTTATACACATTCGAAAAAAATCGCTAAACACAACATCCGGCTATAATTTAAACTTCTAAAAGCCAAAATCATTTATTTTCTTTAATATTCTTTCTCAAATTAACTTAATATAATTTATTGCCTGCACGATTTATTTGTATTTCAAAGAATAATTCAATATTTATTAATAACAAAAGTAATGAAACTACTGCAAACTACATTAAAAAAAATTAAAATGTAAATTAAAACTAAGCATAATTGTATGCAAAAAAATATGCCGTGCCGCTTTCTTGGTAAACAATTAATGAACAATCAAAGAATGTCAATGTGCTACATTTTATGACGTCATTCGAAACTGATTCATGAAAAAAATATTTTGCTTCAAATATATTTAAATAAATAAAGTTTCTCATGCCATTTTTAATTTGGCAACAGTGATTTAAATGACTCAAAATTGAATTTCAACGCTAATTCAATGGGAAATTCGTCGACAGATTGTAGATTTATGTCCATCCGGACGTACAGACAGGCGGACAAAAATTATAAAATTTGGGCCTCTGATGTCATAGCTTTTTAACAAAAAAAATATTTTTTAAGATCCGATTGATAGAACCGATTTTGGAAGGGGGGGGGAGGTACGGACGGACAGACAGACGGACAGATAGCCAGACAGACGGACAGATAGACAGACAGACGGACATCGACCGCGTATCAATACTTACTTTTCATATTTTTAATTCTTTCAAATTAAAAAAAAAAAGAAAAGTAGGCTTAAAAAAATTATTCAAACTCACAGTGCAATATTATGAATCATTGCTTTTTTAAAACTTAAATTCATTTGATTACAATGAGACAGACGAAGACAATTCTCATAAAATGCGTGCTTAGTAAAGTTTCGACGGGGTTACGTGCGATGTCGCTTGTAGTTCCGTAGAGTGCCGGCTCTGTTTCATTCATTAAATGACCGTGATTTTTAATTAAATTGCTTTACGTATCTTTGTTAAACTCATCTTGGAAACTAAAATTGGTACGTTTTAACGAAACTTCATCCACATAAAGTAACCGCTCCAGCAGAATAACAGAATATTTTTTGTCTCCTCTTCATTCGGTGCGGTGGGTCCACTTTTTCCGAGCTGTTTGACAAAGAAGCGCTCCTTAATTAGGCGATCTGCTAATTAACTTAAGTTCGAAGTCATACGAAGGGGGAAGCCGGGCGTGAAATCATCTTACGCTCCTCTAAGGACACCCAATAAGAAGGTAATAAATAGAAAGTGTTCTTTGTTTTTATCGTCTGGCCACGGAGGCGTTTTGAAATTGTTTTATTTTGCTCTGGAAAGCAAAATTATTTTTATTAAGTTTTTTTTGGGAGAAAAAGCTGTATTGTTTTGAACCTGTTGACTAAAATGTAGCGAGTGTTTTGTAAACTACTATTGTATGGATGTGTGTGTAACTACTGCTTTCATTCTCTGAAACACAATTCAAAGATTTGATACCAAAGTTTGCAAAAAACAAGATTTCATTTTAAAAAAGATATATTAAAATTTTAGGTTTATCTAACAAGGTTTTGAAAATTAACAAGCATACAGACATTTTCATTGCATGTTCTTCAAACTAAAATTTTTTAGCTTGAAAATAAAAATTTTAATATTTAAAATATATATTTATATAGTAAATGATCTTAAAATACCCATTTATACTTTGAGTATTAAAATTAAATAAAATTATAACATTTGTTTATCTTCATAAAGTATATCTTTACATGATGTGACGAAGGCTGTATCGTCACATGGCTTTTATGTGGTGTGCTGCCGGGAGGTTTTGATCTCCATGTCTGAAGTGAAGTGAAGACAGTTCAGGGGACTACGTAAAAAGGACTTGCTGATGTGTGCGGACTACTCTTGCTTGGTTTTTCGATAGACTTGTTCCAGAATGTATTTTCTAGTGCCGTGTTAAGAAGACGGTTCTAAAATTTTCAGATTATTTTGTTGCGAAGCTAATTTCATGTTCACACTTTTGTAAGTTTATTTTTTTTTTACCACCTGCCCCTTTTGGGAGGTTGGGATTTCTAGTTGTACTGGGATTTTTATGATGTCCTTTAGATTTTAAAACTAATATTACTATGATAGTTTTATACATGTTTTCTGTATCTATTGTGCTAATATTTATTAAATGTTTTCATGATTGCCTTTCAATTGTTTAATTTTTTATGCAACGCATAGTTTTTTTTAAAGAAAATGTAACAGTAGTACAACAATGTTCTTCAAACTTACATTTTTAGCTTGAAAATAAAATTTTAATATTTAAAATATATATTTATATAATAAATGATCTTAAAAGACTCCTTTTTACATTGAGTATTAAAATTAAATAAAATTATAACATTTGTTTACCTTCATTAAGTACATCTTTTGGTGAAAAATTGAATCCGTAGAAGGGTCTATTCCTCAGATTAATATAAAATTATAAGTTTCAAACTCATTCTTAGATGAATGTAAATAATGTATTATAATTTCCCTATTTTTTTTAAATAACAAGTGTCGATGCTATTTTTAACAGAATAACACTTTTATGATAATTAAGTTTCCAGCCACATCCGTTAAGTTTAATAGTAGTATTTCTTCAAGTGTCAAGTTTACGGGTGCATAACCAAGGTCCTCATTAGAGAATTTTTGTTTATTTGTTATTTCTTACATGTTTGTTAATTAAAAAATTAACCCGCCAGCGTTTATGCTTATAATCTACATGTTTTTGTATAAACAATATATTAGGTGTTTCATTATCTACTTGTTTTTTAGAAAGAATAGTAGAGTATTTTGAAAAACTGTGAAAATACTATAAACTATTTCAAATATACAAAAATAGTTCTGAAAATATTTACTACAAGTTGCTAAATATATACAATACTAGCAATTTATTTCAAATTCACTGACACCTGTCGCTTAGGTCTACCTCCCCCATCCTTCCTCTCTTCTAAAAAATACTAAGATAAACTTTTTCTTTATCTCACCCCCAAATCTTAATGAAAGTCTAAATCTCATTCCAACATGGCGATATTTCTTTTTATTTTTAACTTGATCAAGCGGGGGGGATTTCGAAGCTTTGTAACAAGTTTTTGGCCATTTATCAGCGAAAAGTGACAATGAGTAAGCCTCTTTAAAACTCGCAGTTTTATCTGTGTTTCCTTCCCCGACCCTCTTTTTTCTGATTGGTGGATTTTTATACGTCAGGCAACTTCTTGGCTCTGTCCTTCTCTTCTGATTAAATCTTATAATCCCTGGAGGTTTTTTCACGCCAAGGCTATGGACGATGGAAGGAGGTTGCCAAATGTGTCGCCAAGATGGTGAAAATAAAGCCAATTTAAAATGTAAGTATAAACTCTCTAACGTGATTTTTACTTCATCATTTGACCAAGGTTCCAAATTAAGAGGCGTAATTGGCTGTGTTAAAGCTTCTAAAGGAGACTAAATATAGACAGCTAGAAAGCGATAAAAAATGGAAGTAGATTTTCTTTGCGACAAATATTTGAGGTTTCAGAAATAGCCATGAATATTTTTTTTTCCTAAAACTATAAGTACTATAATTGAAATAATTTTTAATAAGTATTAATCTTAAAAATATAAGAAATCACATGAGTTTCATTGATTAGGGAAAATTTTAATGTTACTTTTTCATCAATTTAAATTAGCTTTTTATAAATAAATACATATATTTTTATATTTTTAAAATATAAATGTATGTATATAATTTTAGATTATACATTTCTTAAACCTTTATAAGGTATACTTATTTTTTAAAAATATTTTTATTTAAGTAAGGATTTCCAAGTTACATCACCATAGTTGTTTAAGCAAATATTTAACTAACCTTTTAAACTCTAACTATTTCAAGTTCCTTCCCACACAAATTTATTTCACATCATATTTCACGGGTAAACGAAATAATTCTTTTAGCCACAACCTTTATTAAGTTGATTTGAATTAACGTAGCACTATAGAAGTACAGAAGTGCTATATGTGACGGACGCGTTAATTTAGAACCATATACCATTTGTTTATCGTGAAGTCTAAAAAAATACATTCCGCATATTTATGATTTTTGTTGGTTAGTTGATTGGTACCTGTATTTCCAGCTTGTGTGCTTGATCAGAGACCCGCTTATAAACCTTCGTCAAGTAAGACAGACACAGACAGAATTCTTACTGACAGAGAGATTACACCCAGGGCGAGGGCGGGAATCGATCCCGCACCCGGTACAGTGCGCAGACTGTTAGCGTAGGTAGCTATCTTAACCACTAGGCCACCCGTGTCCATTATTTTTGTTGAAACGTCTGAAAAATAAATACATCCTACAACTTTAAAAACATTTGTTAGAAAGAGCGATACACGCCGGAACAAGCCAACCCCTTCCCCAATCGGCAATCTCGGTTTGAATTGTGTCTCAGGTGCTGGGTTGAGTGGTTCCCCTCCTGCTTGGGGGGCGCCCTATCACCTGTCGGGGGCAAGTGCTGATCACGTAACAAGTCTTGTCGGACATCGCCCGGAGGCACAATTCCCGTTCTTTGCTTTTCCATCACTACTTTTTTTGTGTGCTCCTTCCTCCTCGTCAGGTGTTTTTTTTTATCGATGCGTCCTTGTTCCAAGAGAAAACGAGAAAAGTAAATGGAGATCTTTGGTTATAGGGGTTATTCCTTGAAAGGTGATGCTTATGAAAAATGTTATTCGTTTAGAATATTGCGGAGTATTGAGGACTTAGAGAGAGAGAGAGAGAGAGAGAGAGAGCCTGGTTTGGTTGGGGGAGGCATCCGTAGGTTATGTCCTCACTCTGATCTTATAAAAGGATCGTGTGTTGGAGAAAAAAAGAACAAAACCGCTGTTTGTATGTTAAATGTGTCATTTTCAAAGTTTTGATGGCACGTACGTCGCTATAATATTGTGCTTGATTTCGGTCTCTCCACATATTAAAACAACGAATCTTGTAGATCTAGTGAGAGGTTACTTAAGCAAAACGAAACAGTGGTGTATAGTCACTGCTACTACTGGATTGTTTCGGGTGGCGTATCTTTATTTAGCTATCCATTCGTGCGCTTCCTTCGATTGGTGCTCGGTTTTCAAGTGAAATTGATTCACCAATCAAGGCTCGATAAAGATGTTATTTTCATTTGCCATTTCGGTTGCCACTCAAGACGTGAAACATCCCCATACTTTACATTTTCCGGTATATCTAGTGCAATGTTGAATCAGCCAAACTGGGCAAACTGTCACAGGCAAATGCGTTGTTGAGCAGATACCAGGAGACAATGTTTTGAATATAAGCTTACGTAGACTGTAATATTAAGAACTGATTTTGAAATAAATATTCAACCATGAATCCTACTTCTAGAAGTAAATGGTGTTCTTAAAATCCATCGATTATCTTCAAACTAAATATATTTATTTCAAATTTCCTTCTTTTTTAAAATCTTTTATGAAGTGATGACGCAACTTATATTTGTTAGTAAAGAACAAGTGAAAAATGAATAATATTTATTTTCTTCCCCATCCCTTAAAGCCAAGCATCTGGTTGTGTCGTTGATTGGGCCCCGCGGGCAACTGTGGATCTCGTCACTTAATAAGGTGGGAGGGAGGAGAATTGAGATTTTTATGTGAAAAATTGTCTTTAGTTTTTTGTGGCTTGTGAAAGAATGTTATTCTGTGGACATGTCTTCTCGTTCCAACCTGTCTCATTATACTTATTGAACTAGATGCAAATGAGGTGTCTGAACTTGTGTTTTTGGTGTTGCAAATGACGTGTTTGATATTCATTTCACAGGTGCGTATGATAATTAAGGGGGAATGGGCTCGCTGGACCGGGGGTCTCCAAAGCAAAGTGCCTCAGTGTTACTCCTATGGAGAAAAAAATATTTTATCTGCCACATTTCTCCGGCTGCATTGAATATTTTTACAAACGGATTTTTTATGTGATAAATGTAGCTGACTTACAGGTCCCGATCTTCCCACTTGTTGAAATTGGTTAGAATATTTTTTTTTAATTTCCAATAAATAATTTCACACAAAATATTCGAAGCAATTTCAAAAAGTGGGAAGATAGAGACCTGTAAGTTATCTACATTTATTATTTAAAAAAAAAACTTTGTAAAAATATTCTATACAGCCGGAGAAATGTGGCAGAGATAATAGTTTTTTTGCCATTGCATTAACACTGAGGCACTTGAGTTTGGAGACCCGCGGTCCAGCGCGCTTATTCCCCCTTAAGTGCTGTAGTTGCAAAACTTGCATTCTCCAAAGTAATGATCCAGTATTTTCATGATCATAAATTCAATCGGGAGAAGTCGCCAATGAATGGGTTTTGGACCCTATATCTTACTTATACTTTGGTGAATGTGAGTTTCGCAACTACACTCTACAATTATACGGTTATAGAAAAACTTTTATTGCCGAGGATTTTAGTTCGTTGGCTGAATATTATTTTTTTACAGATTTATAAAGTAAGGCTTTTAAGACTGCTGGATATAAGGAAAATTCGGGAAAATAATACTGATCGGTGATATTTGTCATTAAAAAACTAAAGGCTATCTAAATTTATTAAGAAATCAGTTACAAATTTAGAAAATGAGTAAAGCATAGTCTAATGCCTAATGTTAATTTTTTAAATTGTTTTAAGCGAGATTTTAACATATCCTTGAATCAACAGTATTTTTTTACAATAACCAAAGCATACGAGCTTTACGTTTACGTATTAAATCTCATACAACGAAAACAAATATACACTTCAGCCAATTCGCCTATCTTTCAGAGTGTAAACTAGCCTAAACCCCAAGTTAACTTTAACCAATTCAACTCGGAAACATAACTACACAGCAAGCACATATGGATCTAAATTCTGGATAAAAAAAGCGTCGATTACGGACCACTGTAATGACCACGCCTACGGTGACTTCACAGCTACGTCAAAAATTTTCTTATTGCCCACAAATAAACAATCCAGCAGCTAATTTGTCCAAATTGGAACAGCCACGTTCATGGTGACACCACAGTTACTTCAAATATTGTCTTTCACTCCACGAACAAACCACGCTCCGTCCCGTTTGAATTGTGTTTTCCATCAACTATAGTTATATAGTTTACCAAGGTCATAGAAACCTTTGGCGACCGAAATATCAAATATATGTTAATTTATAAATATTATTATTTTACACCACCAAATATGTATTTCCAATCGGTAACACTGTGCTCTGAAGGTTGAAAGCAATTTAGTCATTAACCTTGAATTTAATAAAGATTAAAAAAAAATGTCTGTAAAATAAGTGCATGTTAACAAATATTGTAAAAAATATTCGCAACATGAGGAAATTCACAAAACAGTGAGCGAAACTCTATTACTGAAATCCCTTCCAATTTGCAATTTCTTTCAATCACACGCATGAGGCAAATGTGGCAAATTATCAAAAGCAGTACATTTATCATTAAATATTCATATTTTTTTACACCGATAAACATTAATTTTCATTTTGTAACCCTGTGTACTGGAAGGTTGAAAACCATTTTGCAATTAAACTTGTATTTAATAAATAATAAGGTCTGTAAAACAAATACATGTTAATAACTGTCGTCAAAAACATTCGCAACTTATGGACCTACACCAAACTGTCATCGAAAAGTCTCCGTTACCGAAATCACTTTCATTTAGGTTGCAATTTCTTTCCATCGAAACGACATCGAATCTCCGGGGCTGTTGCGGTTTAAACCAGATTAAAGCGCGGCACGGGCCATCATCCGACGGCGAATCAGGACCAATTCAATCAGATTACGGATTTCGAACGATTGAGGGGAGGAGATCCACGGAATAATTCGAACCTCCCTTTTGGAACTTTAATTTCAATCCGTCCCCGAAGCCCCGTCTTTCGAATACCAAGTTGATTGGTTGGGTGAACAGGATTGTAACGGATGATGTACGGATTTTTTGCTGAACGAAATTTGAAAATAAAAATTGTACAAAAGGATAACAACACATTTATTTCGTTTTCCCATTTTTTGTTAATATGTTTTATCAAGGTTTTTGTCTTCAAAAAACAATAGATTGTAGTGAGCAGATGGAATTTGAATGGTGATTTTGAGAAAAGGGTTTTTAAAAACCGCCCTGTGTCTTCTCTTTAACATAAATAAAAGTGATAGTTCATTAAACGAATGAACTGAAATTAACTTTAATCAAGACGTGTGTATGGGAACCATACTTTTAACAATAAAACTTACAGTCAACCATTTAAAAAGAAACCTGTGATTGAACTTTTTAAACTTTGAAATAAAAACAAAATAAAAATTATTTTATAATCATTACTGTAATGACAAATATTTTTAACTATATTTTATTTTATGTGTTATATTTAGAATATAAGCAGAATTCTATAAGGCTTTGTTTATGTCTCTGTAAGTCGTCCGATTTCGAAGACCAAACTTGAATTGTGCAGTGTTCTCAACTAAAAATAATGGATAATAAAGAATCTAAAGTTAATTTTTAAATTCAGCCAAAAACTCCAATAGACGTATTTGTCTGAATTCTTACGTAGTTAACTATTTAGGCTACTAGTGGAAGGTCGCACCTTTTTTTGACAAAATAATAGGTTACAATTTTTTCAAGTTGACACAACGAGTTACAGTTAACATGATGGTTAGAAGGGTGTGGGGGTGGGGGGAGTAGTCTACTGTAATTATCGTAATGTAATGTTGGAATGGGATGAAGTAAGGAGGGGGGGGGTGCGCAGATTTCGGACAAAAGGTCTTCTGGTATACGAGGCACGTTGTTGAGGGGTTTCCTCCTGGTGTGCGAAATCGTCTGACGATTGGGGATCGAAAGTGGGTTTAAGGGGAAATGGGTTTCGTTTATTTCTCGCCGCAACGGCGATTTGGGAGAAATCCGTTTTGACAGTTTGTCTCATTGACGATTATGTTTGCAAATGTTACTGGTTGTGATTCAGTATTTACAGATATAATATTGAAATTGTTGAAATCTTTTCACCATGAGAAGTTTTATATTTTATTTGTTAATATTCTAACTGTTTCATATATTTTTATCAACCAATTAAAAAACAATAACTAGATTTTTTTCATAAATATCTTAATGTGACCTATATCACTAGACACAGCATTTTGGAAAAGCAATTAGAAGTTAAGGTTTTTACTTAAAACGGAGTACAAGCAGTAAACTCAAAAAAATCTTGAAGCAAAAAGAAGACGAAAGAACTTTTGAAAGTGCAAGTTACAATCAGATCGGTAACGTTTAGAAAAATTTTATTTGTTACCGAAATACGATTCCGTTACCAATATTTCATAAACATGTGCTTAAGGCGTTGTAGCATAGCTTTTAGCTGTACTTTGAAGTTTAAATAGATGATTGATATTAAAAATAAATTTTTTCGTCAGATCTGTAACGCCTCATCACATATCCATTGATCCATTCCGTGTACACTTAATTTTACTGCTATGGGTTACACAATTCAAAAATTATTTTCCTTAATTTCCAAAACGACGGTATTCACAATTTACTTTTCAACCTCTATTCGTTCCCGCTTTCGTCCAATAAATAAATAACTCTCTGTATCTGCATCTGGCGCTCCCGTCCAACGCACGGCGCGGGCAACAGTTAAGAGTCATCAAACACGGGCGACCCCTCGCATTCGGGGCACGTAAATTTCACACAGCCGCGACCCCGTGATGTGACGAGGTCATTCGAAACACCCCTTTATCGTCTGCTTTATTAGAACGTTAAGAAGAATTTACGATCGAATTCCTGATGGAAATTTTCTTCCCCGGATTATTGTATGCATAGATTACGTGGGGGGCCTCTTTTTACCGGTCGTTTGGGTTTTTTGGAGGCATAGGTGCGGTTGAGAGGACATTCGGTTAATTGGTTGAAATATGTGGTATTGCATAGCAATTGCGTTTATTTGTATGTTCTTGAATATTTGGGCTGGTGTTGCGTTTTTTGTTTGTTTTTTGGTTGCTTGTAAATTTATTTATCCAAGCGAATTATTCGGAATCAATCTTAAATAGAACAATCTCTGTATTATAATAGGGTCTAGTTACGAAAAACTAAGAAATATGGTCAAGTACGTACATTTACGACTTCGTCTTTCCAATTAAATTTGCGATAGTCAAAAGTTGCCGATGAACGCGTCGGACTCGATATCTTATTTATACTTTAGAAAATGGCTAGGGTTAACAGACTTCCTGTTTTTAACTAAAGTTTAGTTTGTTATTCATTTATCTAAGGTTTTTAAGTTACCAAAATATCTATCCGTTTTATTTGTTATAGTTTTTCTGAACGAAAACAACGTAAATAAAAATATTTTTTTAATTTTTGTGTTTGACGATTTCACTGTCGAAAAAGTAATCACCAAAATAAATTCGGGTTAGGCTAGCTATATCATATGATCTAAGTAAAAATAAATCTCTATTTGTGATGCTGCGCCTGTAATTGACATTTCTAAATTGAAAGAAATATCAAAAGATTAGCAAACATATTACTTTATAACTAGAAAACTAATTGGTATCAAAATGTGGAATACTTTGCAGTGAAGCATGAGGATTTGTATGATTTGAAAAAAATTAAAAAAATATTAAATTTGATTAAAATTTTTACAGTACAATTACTAAAAATATGTTTTAACATCAGCTCTTACACTAATAACATTGCATTAGAAACAATGATACACAGGAAAAACACGTCCGTTTTCTTTTCTATTTGCATGAGAGCTCAGTAAAGAAATATCTCCCTGCCACATATCGCGGCTCCTATTCATCACTAGACCAATAAAGACGTCACGGGATTTTCGACCCCTTGCTTTTGCCCTCGCAGGAAAAGTAATGGCTGACGTTGCACTGAATAATTTTATTCCTGGTGTTGTTCAATTTTTTTTCTTTCGTTCTACAAAACGTGTCGTTGTAGTGACGACATATTCGAATGAAGAACCATTTGAATAAATTTCGAGTGGGTGGTCTTCAAATTTATAATAATTTTTTGAGGTGATTTTCAGCGGTTGTGTTGTATTGTCGAAATTTACAACTGGAACGGCCACGTCACAGTGACATCACAGTTTCGTCAACCGTTGACGAAACACCCACAAACAAACCATCCCACAGCAAATTCGTCTAAAATGGAAAGCCTGCTGTGATGCCAGAGTTACGTCATCATTATTTTCTTTCCCACAAACCAACTAAGCTCCGCCCCATTCGAATTGTCCCTTGATAACAGTCGCATAGGTTTGGTCTGTTATTCTGATGTAAATACATTTTAATCACTGTGGGTAGCATAAACGCCTCTGAAATTTTAGATAATTAAAATTAAATAAATGTTGTTTTTGATGTCAATATGCAGTCAAAATACCATTATTTTTGTTAGTGATTGGATCCAGATATTATATGTTATAGCAACTACATAAGTTTATTTGCTTAACTGAATTAACAGAATAATAAAATAAATAGTTATATATTTTATCTACTTATGTATTACATATAATTTTGCGAACTTGTAGCTTACTAACACAAGATTTTTTTTAAAAAATCTAATTACACCAAAAACTTATGTGCATCTTTAGATTTATTTGAAAGCTTGTTTCGAAGTTTTGCATTATTTGATTTTGTGTTTACTAATAAGTTTTCATAAGTATTCGAGCAGCGCAGTTTTGGCGATACGGAGAATAAAGGTAAAATTGTAATAAGGTTTTTTTTAATAATATTTAATGCATAATATTAAACACCATATTTAGTGATCAGTGTACATGTTAAGGTGATTTTATAACCTTTTCGCTCCAGAGTTCCACATACCTTTTGTAGAATTCACTTCACAATTTCATTTTACAAATTTTCTTAATTCTAACTTTTCTATTGTATACTAGAATGCATAAACTTACTAAAAATACCGATAAAAAAGCAGCTGAGTCATTAAGTGTATTACAAAAACAATGGGCAAGAAGATCAAGCAGATTTTGGAGGTCTTGCAAAAATAAGTTTTTTAAACGGTAAATTTATGAAACTGCGTGGAAACAAATGTAAGAATAGACTATTAATTGCAAGAAACTAATAAAACTTGTTTGTTTATTTATAGCACAGCGAAAATATTTATTTTTACCTCTCCAAACCTCAAATCCACTAAATGGATTGACCTCTCATCCATTGTTAAGCTTTATTTTTTTCAAAATGCCTTGTAATACATATTTGCATATAATTGTTTAAAATCTATGTTTATATAATGAATATATGCGTAGGTTTTTTCGGGAGTGAATAGATTAACTACCAAAAATATTTGAGTCATTAATATGCCGTTTCGAAAACCATCATGATATTTGTGAATTAATTAACAATTTACTTTAATAACTTGAAACCCACAAAAATAGTTCTAAAAAATAACGCAGACACAAAACAACCTTTTTCAAGCCTGCATACCCATGAAACCCCCCAGAGCCCATCCAACTCATAATGAAGCTTTCATTGCCACCGTTTAAAAACAGAACTGTTTGTTCTCTTCCCATAATTCAAGCGCATTCGTGACCAGACGACGAAACCCCGGCGCCGTTTAGTGTTTCTCGCCAACCTTTAGGCCTAGTCAAACAGTCCTCTGCTTCTGTGTCAACAAGAAGCCTTTTTTTATACTCAACAAGTATTCAAATTAGAAAATAAGGGAAGGGAACGTTAATATTTATTTTGTTGTCTTTGGAGAAGAGTTGGCGATCGTTTAGGCGCTAGGGGAGTTTTCATAAATTTTGGCTCGTTTGCAGGCTAATAGCGGGCGATTATTGTTATTAGGAAGAACTCGTGGAGGTCAGCATGAAAAGAAGACGCTTGGCTAGAAAAAAAGTGAAGCCATATGAAAGTCCCAAAATAACGGAATGCTCAACTCATAAGACAGGGGAAGCCATCCGGATCGGAGTGTCGGCTGATCTGAAGTAGAATAAGAAACCTGCTTTGGAAAGTCCGAATATAATATTCATAATTCGAAAAAGTTTATTCCTTTTTTTTTCCTTCGATAGAACCAATTCTTCGTACTGGATGGCCCCCACAAGACCGAGGCTCTGAACCATATGGCCTGTCATAAAAGCCATACACTCTTAAAACAAAATAGTGAAATTCACTCCTATAGGAGAAGTGCATTTTCGGCACCGGAAAGGAGTGGAAATTAACTCAGACTGAGTTAAAACCGCTCGTTTTAAGAGTGTAGGACGCAGATTGTTTTCTTTTATTTCTTTTACCCACTCCGAAAAAGAGTGAAATTCACTCCAATAGGAGAAGTGCATTTTCGGCATGGAAATGAGTGGAAATTAACTCAGACTGAGTTAAAACCGCTCGTTTGTTTTAAGAGTGTAGGGTGGTAGCACAAGTTGACAATGGTTATTCAGCAAAAAGCCAAAAGGGACTGTCACTCAGTTCTGATGGTCACTTTGTATGGTGATTGAGAAGTTTACGCATGTGAGTCAGCCAAAAACAAGCGGGTCATTTGAAGAGCCAGAAAACAGGGTTACCATCCGCTCGACTCAAGTTCAATCTGAAATGGCCATCACTGTGTAGTCTCAGTATGTCACAGTGTAGTCTCAGCAAGGCATTTAGTTTTTACAGCTACATATAGTCCAGTAACTTTGCCGCCTGAGAGTATGGGGTGCGTCAAATGCGGTAGTTCTGATTTTTTGCAGATTTGTTTATGATGTTGGCCTTAGGAATAATCCAAGTTTGTGACCTCGAGCGCCGAACGCAACTTTGTCAAAAATCGAAAAAAACCGCAAAAAAATCGGTGATGTTTAAAATTTTGGCGATTATAACCCTAAAGGACTAGTTTTTGAACAACATTTCAAAGAACGTTTTTAAAGTACACTACATTTTCTACAAAATGATACCAGAACTGTCTCTGTAGATCCAGTAGTTTCCGAGATTACTATAAAAATGAAGTTTAAAAATGTATATGATGCAGCTAAAAGCAGTTACATTTTGGTGAATTAGTTTATCCGTACAAGGTGAAGGTCAGAATAAATACAATATTTTAATAACTTCAATATAAAGCATTTAAAATGCTATTATGTATTTGATAGTATATAACTTGGCGCCAAATAACTCACAGAGTGCTTGTTTAAACGTATCGAGAAAGCGATAATTGCTTTACTTAGCGTTTCCTGCATTGATTTTGAACCGACGACATCCACATAATATTCTAATCTTCTTTAACGTACTTGTTGGAAATGGCGGGCATAGAAATGTCGCATTTCTAGGTTTCTTAATTTATAGGTTTGTTTAATAAAGTAAAGAATTGCTAAGTTAGAATATTAATCGGTTTTACTTAAAATAACTATTTGATAACTTTACATTCACATAATTTAACTTTTAGATCAGTCATGGAAGTAGTTTTTCAAGAAGTTTAAGTAATATTTAAATTTTATTATTTTTTTCCTACATTCTGGATTAGTTTACCGAATTTTAATTATATTGAAAAATGAACAAAATGTTTTTATTATTGAAAGTATTTGACTAAATTAAACTTTGATTTGGGAACAAATAAAAACCTTAGAAGTTTTTTCTTATTAATGTGAAATTTCGTGTTTTAAACTAAACTAGTTTTTAAAAGATAATTTAAAGTTAGCTCACAGTTGATGAGTACTTATCTAAGCTGCACTCAAAACAAATCAAAGTTTAGTGTTGTATTTCGTTTACGGTGTTATTTGCCTGTCAAAACCGTGATAGATTAGGATATATATGTGTGTATATATATATATATATGTATATATATATGTGTGTATATATATATATATATATATTATATATATATATATATATATATATATATATATATATATATATATATATATATATATTATATATATATATATATATATATATATATATATATATATATATATATATATATATATATATATATATATATATATATATATATATATATATATATATATATATATATATATATATATATATATATATATATATATATATATATATATATATATATATATATATATATATATATATATATATGTGTGTATATATATATGTATATATGTATAATATATTGCATATTATTGCAATTACTGATATTGGTCAATATATGGAAAATGGTCAATTTGCGTTCGGGTAGATTTGTTAATATTATTTTTTGAAAAAAAATAGTCCAGTAAACCATTACTATTTCTTAGTAACGTATTTTTTGCTTTAAATCCTAATAAAAACATCACATTCTGTATTTATTTCTTACTGATAAATGTTTTGAAATTTTCAAAAGTCAGATAAGTAACATGCCACAACTAGCAGTGCATTTTTCGAAAAGATACCCTAATTATTTTATATTCTCTTAACAAATATGAAGTGACAAATGGTGGGTGTTGCTGTTTTTTCAAAGTTAATTTTGTTTTAAATTAATAGAAAAATCCAATTTAAGGGGGAAAATCAAATTCAAAATTTTATTAATCTATGCTATAAAATTGAGGAATAAAAACAAGACCTTAAAAATTAGGTCACCCAAATCTATTTATTTCCATTTCAAAAGTCTCAGCATTAAAACAAATAAATACTCAATAAATTCAACAAACAATAAAACGAAGACTTCAGTGTTCTTCTTTCTCATTCTCTCAGCCGCACGAGCATCTAATAAACGAATCGCAATCACAAAAAAATCCGATATCAACAAACAAATATAATACAAAAAATTCTACACCCCACCGCAAAAAACAACACTAAAAATTATATTCCTGTTGCGCAGGCTTTCCAAATCAGTGGAGCAAGAACACATCTAGAAAAGGAACCAGAGGGGAGGGAAGAAGTTAGATTCAAGTCCAAGACCACTTTGGGGTGATGATATGACGTTTTATCCATTAACCAACTAAAGAGTTTTTTGAAATTTTCCATCCGTGCTCAATATTGAATTTTGTGACTCTTATTTACGACTTGTTTATTCGTGTGGTTGAATTTCTCATTTCTGGAATTTCGTAGAATTGTTTCTATATCTTTAAAATATACATTTTTGAGGGGTTGGGGAAGAGGGTGATTACGGCTTCCGAGATATAGACACTTTAGAAATGTTAAGAACACTCGTATGCATCTTTTAATTTTGAATATTGATGAGTTTGAGAATTATGCCGGGGCCATTAATGTCATTTGTTTTAGCAACAGGGTCCTGCAAATTCGGACCCCAAAAACTTTTAATCTTGGAGCATTTCTGCAAGTAATGCTACGAATAGTTATCACATGCGTTAGTCAAACTATACTTCTAATTTCCATTTTTTCTTGACTGGTAATAAACCCAAGCTAACAAGATAAGATTTAACTTAACATTGATTTTTTACTTTGCATTACTTTAAGTTAAATACTAATGACATTCCATAATTTAATTATTTTTTTAACTTTAAATATATAAATCTTTTCACATAAATTTTTTTTATTGAATTGCTCCTAAAATGCATTTAAAAATTGGACAGTGTTTTGCAACCTAACCGAAATAACGCACATATTCCATTTCATTTACAATGTTTAAATTGCAATTGTTTTTCTTCTATTCTATAGTTGGATTAGTATTTTAATAGGCAGTCAGAGGGGGAGAATCGGACTGCTCCCCTCAATGGATTCAATGAAGAGTATCAGCGGGCCTCGCGAATCGTGAATCTCATAATTTGATCAGCGGATAAAGATCTGATACGGAGGAATCGATGCCGAATATCCTCGTTTTCGAACCAACTGTTAGACAACGCACTCTTCAGGTTCTTCCCGGAAAACAAGATACTTTCCTACTACTGCTACATATATATTCCGGTGCTACATATATATTGTGTGCTTGATCAGAGACCTGCTTATGAAGCCTTCGTCAAGTAAGACAGATACGGAAAGAATTTTTACTGTCACAGAGAAAGGAATATACACCCAGGGCGAAGGTGGGAATCGAACCCGCACCCGTTACAGCGCGCATACTGCTAGCGTAATGATCCAAACCACTCGGCCATCCGGGCCCCAGATACTTTCCTTCTGGTGTTGTTTTGCTATAAGATTTCTAAGTCACAGTGAAAACGACCACTTTAGTTACATGTTAATTATGTATTGGGAAAAGTTTCTTGATCAGATTATATTTTACTACGTCTTTAAAATTTTTGGTATTGGAGTATAAATAAATCCATCCCATCTAATATTATAAAGTATAATTAATAAATATATTTCCTAACATCTCTGAGTTTGAATACGTTGTTCAAACTACCATAGACAACCACTCTTTACAATTTTGAACCATAGTAAATGGCGATTATGCAAATCGTGCTAGAAATATAGGAAAAAAAGAAGCGTTAGTGAACGACGTTTTCTAACTCAACCAAACATGAAAAATATTTACACTTACTTACTTATCTCTCAAACGACGTTAATCCATGCAAGGCAAACATGAACACATTGTCAAAAAAAAAAGAGTTCCAAAAAAGTTGTTCTATAAAAATTGGAGGACACTCTAATCACATTGGAGCAATCATTTTGGAGCATTGGTTGATTTTTTATTAATGTTTGGAACTGTCGGTAAATTAGATGTCACACCGTATATAGTTTTGTCATGAACTTGAAATCTGCTTACGTTTTGAAAATGTAGGAAAAAAATTAAAATCACAATTTTAAATTAAGTTTTTCAAACTTAACTAAATAAAATTAATGGAAAGCTATGATTTAAAAAATAATTTTAAAATAAAAAATATACTGTATTAATACCTAAAGTTTATTATTTTTATTTTTTGAGTTTTATTTTTAATACCATTTAATGAACAGAGAAAAGCATTCAAATTTCAATAACCCATCTCCCCAAACAGCTCCAAATGAACAAGTAACACTAAACACCAACACCATCCCATCTTCCGCATCCCAGTTATCTTCTTCGTGTGCAATATCGGTTCGTGTACACATTGTAGCTTCGCCCGTGATCACCTAACAAATTAAGTTTGGCTAGATTGCGGGGGGAAGGGGGGACTTTTGGGACACCATTCTTAGGGGGGCTTTAAGTGCTGGTGGCCGCTGCACTTTTGTTGTCACTGTCGATGAGTGTCCAAATTGGAATCGTGACTGTTGGGTTAGAGTGGCAGTTTTATTTGGAATCAGTTTTAGCGCTTATATTATTAAAAGTGAAGCATAATTGTAGTGTCAAACTTAGGTCTTAGTAATATTAATTAGTAATAAATCCATGCAATATTTAAATATATATATATAAATTGAATAAAAATTTATAGCACAATACAAAAAAATGTAAAACACTTTAAATGTAATCACTTTAATTTAATAGTTATACTCCGTATTCCACAGTTTAATGTCTCTTGTACACAATTTATTTCCTTTCTATACTGTGACCTATCTTTTAACCAACATTTAATTAGAAAAATGTCTTCATTTTCCTTACGTTATACTTTTTAAATATTTTGAACTCCACAAAAGTATATGCTATTCAAATGAAAATAACTAATTTTTTTTATTATAAATATCTTTTTTAAATAAATACCTTAATTCTAAGGACAAAAACTGAAATGTGTAAAATTGTCACTCAGTTCTTTAGATAAAATTTTATTAAATTCAGTCTATACAATATATTTGTTTTAATTCACATTATCTTTCTATTTTTTTACACTATGCGTACTTTCTTTCTTTAATTTTAGCGGGTTGTACAGAATTCATTGTTTACAAAGTTAAACGCCGATGTTGGTTCCCTGAAAGTTGGCTTCACGTAGGCACGTTATCAGTGTAGTTCTACATATTTCACAGATTTTTTACTTAAAAGAAATCACTATTGGTTTCTTTTTTCGGAAATAAACCAATAGTGTTTTCTTTCAAGTATTCTATTATATAAAACGCGTGACTTCTACACTCTACAGAATCAAGTAAGAAATACAAATGTTGTTTCCTCGTAAGTATTGTACCATAGTAGTAAAACAACTTTTACAGGAATGTAGTTGGTAACGCAACTGCTGTGTTCTCGTAAGTATTGTACCCTAGTAATAAAACGACTTTTACAGGAACGTAGTTGGTAACGCAACTGCTGTTTTCTCGTAAGTATTGTACCCTAGTAATAAAACGACTTTTACAGGAACGTAGTTGGTAACGCAACTGCTGTTTTCTCGTTAGTATTGTGGCCTAGTAGTGAAACAACTTTTACAGGATCTAGTAATGAGCTTTTAACGTGAAAGCATACTGCGCATGGTGAAACAACCTGCACAAGTTTTTAAAGAGGAACTGTTGGTTTGTTGTTCTAATCAATAGTTTAATGGTAGTAACAACAAAAATGTACAAGTATTAAAAAGAATTTTTTTTTGACACAGTTAAATCATAATATTATCACTAAATATATGGTTTTCCTCTATATATATTTAAACCTTATTCAAATATTGATAGTGGCCCACCAATGTGGAATTTGTTTGGAGTAACAAAACTTTAATAAATTTTAAAAATATTAATTGCTTTTTATCTGTTTCTTTTGTTTTCCTGTTCAACTCTCTATTTTTCTGTTTATTTGTTTCTGTTGCATTCAATTTCCAAAAATAATTCAACTATTTTATCTATAACTCTGATGTTTAAAACTATAAATAGCTAAGAGAAACATTTCAAAGCAAACACATTTCATGTCCTCAACGTATGTCATTAGATAGAAATTCATATTACAACTATTTATAAATAATTCACGATATATGTTACACTATAAAAAACATTACAAAAACTATGGTGCCCACCAAATTTATTCGAAAAATATTATAAACCCGATAAAAAAGACTTCAAAAACAACCTCCAAAAAATAAATCCTTAAAAATGATGTCTCTGTTGCGTTACTTTTGACAGTACAAAAGGGGCTGGTGACGTCATATATCACGTGGTATTGAATCCGCGAGGCGGGGAATCTACTGCATCCTATTCGTCACGTTGTAAATCCCAGTCATTCTTTAATGGAGCTGAATGTGCAAGTACAGTAATAACCGTAAATTTTATGAAAAGGGACAATAAAAAACGAAAAGTTTGATGAATGTGCTGGATTTGAAGATATTTTGTTACTTTTTTTTCATTCTTCGTGTTTGCTTCTTTATTATTTTTTTTTTTTAGATGATGTCGATTTATTCTATCGCCTTGCCCGTCAAACAATTTTCTGGGTGTAGAATGGGAGAAATAAGTGTTTTATGTTTCAGATAGCGTTTCTGGGGCCTCGGGTATCTTTTATTATTCGCTGGCTTTTAAATGTGATTTCTGTGATAGTTAAATGCGGACTTTTGGATTTATGGGTGTGTGATTATTACGTGTTAGATGTACATTATTTTTTTGTGCGTATCATATTACTTAGATAAGTTTTGAGAAATGGAATAAAATCACAAAAAAAAACAAATTTCTTGTAATAAAATTGATAAGGAACATATATGCCATTACTACCACATATTCAACAGCAGTTACAATTCGAATTATTTTTTTATTACGGCAGATTTATTTTTATAGGTGCCAAAGACAACTTCGAAAATGCGGTATTTAAAAAGATTAAAAATCAAAGTTTTAGAGAGCATAATCCGTCTTACCAATCCAAAAAGGATTTAAAATATCAATATTTCTTACTTTGGGAACAATAATTTGTCACTAGGGTAGATATAGATGAGTTGAATTAGTGACGCAAGCATGATCGACTCAACTTTAAGGCTAGAGAAGCTCTCCGTGACATCACACTCTCCGTCCGGTTTGAGTGTTAGCTGTTCCGAAAAGCAGAATATACTTCTCAGGTTTCAAACAGGTTTTGTTCTTGTTCTTTAGAACATACGACACTTAGAACCAGATAAAAAACGGGAGTCGCGGAAAGCTTCTCTGGCCTTAAAGTTGAGTAGGCCATGACTCAAGATACACAGAGGGCATTATATATATAGAATTCCACACCCCCAAATGAATTTTTCCAAAAAGCATAATTTTCAATTAAAATATTAAAAGTATTTTATACTTTTTTTTTAAATATCGTAATAAATCTAGTAATAAACAGTTTCCAAAATTGTATAGTTAAATGAAATACATCAAAGAATTTAGAACACCATATCCTTAAAATACCAAATCGACAAGCGGCAACAGGGGAAACTAATTGATAGGAGCAAATTAAAGTTTCCCCCCTGTTATTCCCCTTAATGTTCGCGTGGGAAAGAATAAGGAATCCTCAAATGAGTTTAGCAATAATTTGTGGCTGATTCCGCCACCCAACTTCGTTATGTGTGTCTCGCTAATTCGCCGCTTCTGTCACCGCTCCCTTTTTCCCCTTTGATTCAACGACATTCAGGGGACAGTCACAAATTGACATTTTAATGAGGGGTTTAGTTATAAAAATGGTTTTATAAAATTTTTGAACTGTTTTTTTCTAATTTGGTTAAATTAATGTATAATGAAATGACACGAGAGCTATTGGTGGCGGTCCTCGTGATTTTGAACCACGGTTAAGTGACGAGTCGCACGATGGACAATGATGGACACGATGGACAAGCCGACGTCTGAGCTATCATACAACGTAACCATATAGCAGGACTTTTATAGTTTATATTAAGAATTTTTAATGATGTTCATGAATTTGGTTTTTTAAACAACTTTTGGTACCCTTTAGTTAATATTCCATACCTTTATTTGCAGACATTTAGAAATTTATAAATTGTTATAAAATAGTTTTAATAAACTCCTTATCAACGATGGACAAGCAAATTTGCCATACGAAAAATTGTTTTTTGATTAAGTTTATAGAAATAAATAAAATATAAGTACAAATAAAACTTGAGAAATGTATGTAGGATAAATTAAGTTACACTAAAAAACACTTTAGAAACCTAAAAGTTAAAGTTTTCATTCTCTAAATAATATGTTACTGGTATTCACAACTAGGTAAACATTTTAAACTATTGATCATGTTTTTTAAGTAAGTGACCGACTTTGTTTACATGAGTAGAAAATAATAAATCACTTTAGAAGCATTTTGCACTACTTACTTTAGGAAATTTTTCTTAAAGACTGGTCCAAACAAATGGAGAAAAAAAGGAGTAGCCTTTTGAGGTTTTTATCGCAACTTGTTATTCTAATACTCTGATTTATTTTTGCGGACTAGATTAAATTAATTCATCAAGTATAAATTATCGTAATTTGGAATTAGGATTTTCCGATTTAATTTCGGACAAGTACAAATTGGCTTGTAAAAAACAAAAAATAAATGAATTTCTACAAGTTTATAGCATTCAGTAATTGGTTCCCCTGTTTTATGTTTGATTAATGGAACGCATTGCGTCTATAAAAGCAAGAAAAAAGTTGACATTTTGTACCCCACAATAGGACAAAATGATTATTTGGAAAATTATTGAGGGTGCACATTAAATGAACATAGAAGATTTTGTGAAAACTTTTTATAGATCGCACAACTGCACATCTAATAATACAAGAAGAAATAGTCTTAACTAAAGAAAATCATAAAGGTAAAAAAAATGGCAATGCGCTTATCGCTAAAAAAAAACACACACAACCTATAAAATAAATTTACCAAAAAAACACATAAAATAACAATCTCTAACAACAAAAAAATGTATTACCAAAAAAAATATCAAAACCGATGAATCGACGTTATTGTTAGTTCTGCCCTCATAGGGTTGTTACTTTCCCCACGGAAGTGATCGGTAGCATAGTGCACTTCCGGAAATGACCGAGCAGACCAGAAACTTCTTGATCGATCCTGTTGGCGAACTTCGAGAATTGATTTTGGCGACCTGATTAGCTTCAGGATTCGGTAAGAGGGGAAGAAAGGAAGTTGGGCATTTATCAATGCTCATATGTGAATGCAACAGTTTGGATGGTTTATAGGGGATAGATGAATATAGTTGTATTTATATGAATGGAATAGTTGTGTAATGCGTTGCAGTATTTTCTTTAGAATATTTAATTTTGACAACTATCTGAGATATAAATATCAAAAGTCTTATATAATAAGGTCAATTAAAAAAATGACCTAGAATTGTGGTTTATAGTTTTTAAAATTACAATGTGGGAATATTGGGAAAGAGAATTTTTAACAATTCAAACATCACGTGTTTAACACATAGATAATTGATTAATCAAATTATGCGTTTAGTAGTATAAATACACAAATTTACTTGTTTAAAGATACAGATAAACAGTAGAGTATAAAAATAAAGATTTAACAAAAAAATCAAGTCATTTTATTTTTACAGAAAGTAATTGTATAATTGTTTCTTTAAAAGCATATCAGTTAACATAACGTGTTTGAACTTTCTTTGGTTATTCTAATGCTAAATTGGTGCCATAATACACATCAATAATTAATATTTTGTTCGAATAATTATAACTGCAGATTTCAATCATGCAATATATGATATTATCCAAGAAGATACGAAGATAAAAAGTTTTAATACATGATAGATAAACAGCTCTATATTATTACTAAATTTCGAATAGTACTTTTTTTGCGAAAAATATTAGAAATAATTCTAGTCAAGTATAAATCCACTAATATTTATGTTGAATTCGTCTGAGAATGATATCACAGTGGCAATGCACCTGGCTAACCTTCAATTCCTGCTGGAAAAATATTACTTACGATTGTATCAGTCATATTCGTTTAGTTTGTCGCAATATTGAAGCTTTTTGGAGTGAAAATGGACAAAAAAATTATACGTGGTGTCAAAAATTACCGTATTGGTTATATAAAAGCTGTTATTCCCTTAAATTTGTTACAACTTGACTGTATATTGTTATTAAATCCATAAGTAAAATATTATTCCCCATCGCGTGTAGAAGCTGTAGGTCACCTAGCATTACAACTGTGGAACATGCGACATTGAAGTGCAAACATTCCACTGTGTGTGAAGCCATCTTCCAATACCATTGCAAAAACTGCACATTGAATAAACGCAAACCCTATATTTGGCTTAAAAAGAGGAAGACGGATTGTGAATTCCAACGCCAAAAGATTACCCAAACAATGAATGGCGCCACGTGTGGAGTTTGAGGTGGAAAAATCCAGAGAGACAACAATAGGAATTGCTTCCAGAAAAAGTCTCCAAATACTATATAGAAAACGAAAACAGACAGGATCGGGGGTATACTGTGGAAAGGCAAAAAATAAATAACAGTGGAGTTGAAAAGGATTGTTGAGCGTTGAAAAAATGTGAATCTTTGGTTTGACTCGGCTTTTTTTATGCAACAAAAAATGCGTTTCTTTTTTTTGGGGGAAAATTAAATTTTAATCGCTTTACAGATATAAAAAAATTCTTGTATGCAATTTTTTTTAAATATTTTTTTTTTAATCTCGAAAATATCTAAAATAGTATTTTTTAATATTTATATATGCAGTTCAAATGTTATTAACACTATCTTGTGGTATTATATAAGCCTAAGTTACTAAACTCGGCTTTGCACGCCCGTACCCTTAATAATGGTGCCTTGTCTATTATGTAAACCTATACTTTATGCCAATTGAACCCCCTCCTTTACTTGTCAGAACCGCATTAGAATTTGCACTCCTCCCTCCACTCTACTAATGCCATATTTAATTTCTTCATTTGGATACATATACTTGCACACATCTATAGTTATTGATATATGCCATTTATTTGATTAAACGCTTGATAAAACGCGACTATTGATCATTTAGGTATGACAATAAAAAGGAGTAGATAGAGAAAAAAAATATTTTAATCCCTCAATAAATTATGTTCAGAAAAAGTGTGATATGCTAAAAATATGTATTCAAAAATAAATTTGATTTTGTGAATACCAATATACCGATGACAAAATAGAAAAACCTTTTTCAAATGCAACCAACCATATACGCCATGCATTCGATTACAAAACAAATCTTCCGTAACCTTATTTCGTTCATAAACAAAACCAGTCCGGGACATAAATTAAATTAGAGACAGTAAATTCGCTTTCTCATTCAGAGCAATCCCATTTTTAAGCAAGGCAATTAATTCCCCCATAGCATTCCCTATTCCAAACCGAAAGGGATAATAACTCTCGATCGGGAAATACTTTCCTATGTAGTTCAACGACAATCGTGGAAATGGGGATTTAAAGAAATAAACAGTGTGTTTTTTTCCCCTAAATGAACTATAATAGAGATAAGCGTAAGTGGAAGTGATAATATAAATGTCCTAAAGTTATGGCGTCTACTACTGCTTTGTTACTCTAAGCCCTAAGGTTACATTTTGCCTAGAGTTGAAAAACAAAATTGCCCATAGGTTTTGGTTTACCAATAAAATGGCACCTGGGTTTTGGTTGATCAGCAAAATTTATACACGTGGTTGGTATTTTATGAGAATGGTGGTATCAACTGTACTTACAACTAGTAATCATATTAATTGTTTTTGTACTGGCAGATACAAAAAAAAACTTTAATAAATGGCTACATTAGTGGTATGCGCACACTTGGGCAGTCGCGTTGTTAAAATCGCTCGAGTTAAAATTCTGACGGATTTTGTGACGATATCGCTTAAAGTTTCTATTGGTACGGACTCAAGAGTTGACTTCGTCACTTGACTAAGGGGGAAAATTTACAAAGCGTACATGGCTCTGTTAAAGCTTCCTCTCTTTTCTAGGAAAAAAAAGCCTTAAACTTAAAATGCTAATGAGTCTAGTGTTTCATTTCTGGCAATCACATAAATTATATTTAAAAAACATTCTTTTGTATAAATTTTAAATATTCTACTTTTTTATGTTTACACAATACAATAAAAATTTATTAAAAAAAATAACAGGCTAGCATAAAATCTACTTTCGATAAATATCCAAATCTCTTCGGCAGTTGGAACCCAAACAGCGATGAAAAACAACGCACTAAATGCAACAAATATTGCCCAAAAAATACATCCTTTTCATTTGTTTCTTCGATTGAAAATGCTTACTTAATAAACATGGAAGACAGGGGCGGGAGTATGTTGATGCGAAGCGAAAGCGAAGGCGCAGCGCTTAAAATGCGCATATTTATTAGCTTTTTTTTCAGCTTGGAATTTTATTTCGGGACTCTGAGATGTTTGCAGTTACTATCACTTTGTATCTTTTCCGCTGTCGTAGGCAATTCTGTTTTGCTGTTGCCCCAGTGTATAACAGCCCTAGGAAATACTTGTTAGAGTGTGCTTATTGTAAATGTGCATTTGAATACGGTAGTATCATCTTTAAACGTGTTATATATTTATCAAATATCAGTGTTTTTATATTATCACAAGCAAACTAGAATGTTAATCTGAATTTGAATTTTTAAAAGTTGATTTTAATTTACATATCACTAGAGCTACACTAAGGCTATTGGTGACGGGTGATATTATTTAGTGCCGAAATCAAGTGACGAGCTGATACCTGAGTAAACACCCAACGCAGTGTTCTGGAGTGACATAGTACTCAGGGTAGGGACTTTAGAGCATATTTTACGCGCCTTCCCTATACACGGGGTCGTGGGACTATTTTCTACACATACCATTAACAGATCAGTAGTTATTTTGTCAATGTCCGGGCCAAAACCTAAAACATTCCCTTACAAGGCTAACGCCTTACCGACTTGGCTCCTCAACCCATATCTTTGAAATGATTTTTTTAATTTAAAATAAAAAGTTTTATATCAGTCCGGTAATAAATTAAAAATATAATTTTTTAATAGTATTTATGAGCTGATTTTCCTATTTGTAACTATTATATATTCAAATAATTTTTGTAGTTGTTCGATACGTATAAAAATATTTTTTTTTACCATTTTAGCTAACGCCTCGTAAGCAACGTGTAAAGCAACGGAACCTATATACAATCTGAAATCAAGCAATTCTGGCTCGGCTAAAATTCTAGGGGCTGAATTTAGACTAAAAATCTTACCCCTAAAGAAATAAACTAAAATTTAATAATATTTCTTTGCTAAGGGCTCAATAAAAAAAGAGTAAAATGCTTCAAGCCCTAAGCCAGCAAAAACTACTTTATGCAAGATTAAGTACATACAACACTGTTTGTGCAAATCAGTACGTCAGACAATATTTGAATCAATGATCTTGCTAATTTTGTTTCACTTCGTATACTACACATAAACAAATTGCTAGAAAACGAAATAAAATAGATATACAATGCAAAATTATTATTTGCTATTAACTAAATTTAAATATATCTATGAAATACATTACTATAATTGAAATTTTATATTTAACTGATTTAATGTATTGATTCGATTTTTAACACATAGCATTACTCACTGGTTAAAAAAAGCAAATACTTATCATTAATTATTTATGAATAAAAATTACTTTTTTAAATTATCAAAAAGAAAATCATTTATCTTCACCTAACCTTAATTACGTGTAAGATAAATGAACAAAATGCATAAAAACCTCTAGTGATGTCATTGTCCTGACAAGTTTGTCTTACAAAATGGTAACCATTGAAAATACGTGATTTTCCTGAATAAAAAAACACAAACTTTTCATTATCTTCATAAAAACTAAAAATTAAAACAATTCTCTAGTTTTGTAACAAGCTTCAAGGATGCATCCGAGACTTTTTCAAAACGAAAATATCTTATTTTTTTCATGCGAAATTAAAAAAAAATCAAGTTTTAAGTTTCTAACTCTAGACTATAATTACATATCGACCCTTCAGTAGCAATGGCCTTTTTGTAAAATCTTTCATTATATTTCCTTTTTTTTTTCTTCTATCTTTTATATTATGTCTTCCCTACCCCTGCTATAAACTGACGAGCCCCCATAATTAGTTGTCCTTTCAAATAGAAAAAAAAATGGAATTTTATAATAAAAAAAAAGACAAACGATTCTTATTCTTCTTCCGTATGAGGAGTAATTTAATTCTTGCGTTTTGCGAATAACAAACTGAAGTGAAAAAAATAAATTGTGACACAGGAATAAAAATAGAAGATTTTTGTCGCCGGAATTTTAATTTTCTTTATTGAGATGTGTGTTTTGAAAGGAGTAGGAATAGGAGTATTTCTAATCTTAAAGGTTACATTTTTTTGTTACTTTTTCCTTTCCTCATTTTCAAGAATCAAAAGTCTAATTAAATTTACAATGGGTAGGATATCGGAAATTGTGAAACAAACCGCTGAATTTTTCACGAGCAGTCTTTACTTGAAAAAAAGAATCTTTTATTTCTCCCCATTGAAAAGAAAGGAATTTTGTTGGATTACATCGATATTTTTATGAATGAGGTTTATGTATGCTAAAAACAACCTTCTTAAATTGCATATTTTGGAAAAATCCATAAGAAAATAAGTTTTTTGTACATTAAAATAGAAATATAGAAATGATCTAATTTAAATTCCGTTAAGATTTCGTTTCCTTGGAATTTGATAAAGAATTTGAGAGAATAGAATTGATTGTCGTTCATTTGAAATTCCACTATTTTTAAATTAAAATATTGGATTTCGGTTCATCCGATTGATTGCATATTTTGTTTTCATTTGTTCCTATATATAGAAATTTTTAAAGTAGCTATGGGCTCTTTGTAAAGCTTTGATGTTGCTTGATTTATGATTTGATCAGGAAACAAATTAATGGCATTTAATTTCAAAATGACATATTTCTTGACAACACAGTTGTAATAATCTACAATTGCTAGATGTCAGTTAAGCGTAAAGTTAAAAATTATGGTAACCTCTATCGAAATGAGGTTAAGGGTTTTAAAGTTTCATCTTAGAATAGTAAACCATATGAAAAACAATTTCAGGAAGGATTTTAATTCCAAAACACTGTAATATATATATTTTTACAAACATTTCATAATACTTTATTGCGTTATTTAAAATGAATATAATTAACTCAAGTATAACTAATCAAAGTATAATTGATAATAATTTAAGTAAGTATAATTTCTCCGTTTAATTTTAAAGTTACATAATTTAAGTGTCTGAAAACAGCAAGTAACTGTTTATTTTGCATGTTAGTTAAAATGTTTCATTATCAGCTATATTTGAAAGAAAGAAATGCCTTGATTAAAGGTGATATATATCAAGTCAAGCATAAAAAACTACCCTAAAAACTCTAATTAAACGAAACAAATCTCGAACATTCGTTGCCTTGACAAATGTGTCCAATTAGGCCACTTTCTAATTGTCGCAGAAGCGCCCCCTAAGATCCCGTACTCAATGGACGTCCATCTTCTGCAACAACCCAACAACAACAACGAATAAAAAATCGAACCTCGTTTGTTCTTAATCGTCGTTTACGATAAACGATCAACACGTGACCATAAACTACCTTCGTTACAACGTATCTGTATCTCAACCCTTAAGCAAGAAATAACGAGCATTTTTTTTTTAAACGAACCTACCTCGATTATTCAAACGTCCAGAAAAGGAAAAAGGGCAAAAGAAAGCAAAGAGTGGGCAAAAAAGCATAACATATATCGAATTCAAACGTTGATTAATGTAACGATCTGGTGCTTAATTAAATTTAATTATCGACAAAGCAGAATTCGCCTCATCAATTTCATTAAAAACGTTTTTAGGCGTGTGTCCTTTTTTACAGCCCTTGCAGATTCTTTTTCTAACTTCCATCCATTCCGTGCTAATTACAGTAATTACAATCAAATACCCAAGAAATCGGACGTTTGCCCTAAAAGTTTTGACACGGAGAAAAAGTAATTAGTTCCTCTGTGTCATTCCGAGCTCTTGTCCAAGAAAAGAAAACGACTCTCGAGGAAAAAGAATGGGGAAAAAGCTAAAAAAAAGAAGTTATTTTTGGACGGAGGATCATTTTTCCCATGAACCACATACGGTGAAATGACGCGGAAGATATGAACGCGGTATCTCAAAAGTGAAATAAGTCACGGACTACTCAACTTATAAAGCCAGAGAAACTATCGATGACGTCACTATATGCGTCCTGTTCGGAATGTCGGCTATTCCGAAGACCAAGAAGGAATCTGCTTTCCAACACCCGACTAGACGTTTCGAGTTCAATTGGGTTCTAAATTATGACGATCGTGTCTAATAGCTTTCGAGTAGGTCTAGTGTGACGATAATTCAATCCAACCAACCAAAAAGGTTCGAAAGAAGGTTAAATCTTTTTCTTTTTCGGAACAACCGATACAGCCTTCACGAAGAGCTTCTGTGGCCTTACAAGTTGATTTACAGGCTGAGCTTATGGCAATACATACAAAACGTCTCTCGACAAATTTAGAAGACATGTAAGTTAAATGCAAACCATTTATATATATGCACCAGAAAAAAATACAGTATACAAGTAGAGTTTGTTTTCAATGAAATTTGTTACCTCCAAATTACAAATATAGTGTAACATATTTTCTTTTCTTTTTTCTACATCTAAAATAAGTTTTTTTTGTTTATTCGTAACACATAAACACTAAATTCTATTTTATTGGAAATTTTGACACAATTTATTATTTTTTTCGTTTGTAAATTGATGATATCGTTGCTTTATATCGAATATATATTTTCATTGTGGTGAGTATTTATGTCTTATATTAGGATATTGTTATCAATTATATATTGTTATCATGAGTTTTCTTTCTAGGTTTTTTTTTATTTATCAATAAAGTTTGTTGGTTATTGTTTACTTTTAGTTAAACAATTACCTTTAGTTACTAAAAAAAGGGGTTAATTTTTTTTCGTTTTGTTAGGTAAACAAGCTTGTCAGTCACTCATAACATCCCCAAATTCTTTAAATTAGTATCTAGCTGCATAATCCACTCTTTCTCAAAAAAGGGTTTTGTACCACTGTTCTAATAAATTTCCAAATAATTTTTTAAGATCTCCGATTGGACCAACTAAACTGGAAGTTCAAACAAAGAAAGAACATGTCATAGAACGAAGTTTTAAATCCTTTTTTAGTTAAGCGTGAAACAATTTTTTGCTTTATATATTTAATTTTTTTCATTAATTTTTTCCTCTATTATATGGTACATTGTAAATGAATTTTATGATGACGCAAAGAGCGTGAAAGATGAATAAAGTTAACCTCTTTATGATACGACTTTGTATTTTCTGTATGGGTTAACAAGGTTTAATATCTAAAAGTCACTATTTTGATGCAATGTTTGAATGTTTCAGTATTGTTCTGAATATATAAACTAATATCTTTCATAAACATATTTATATTTTTTACACGTAACACTTTTTGGAAAAAATTGGTGTTAATTGTCGGCGAAATTTTTGTTTTGGTTCGTTAAAGGTATAACAGTGTGTCTGTCTTGTACAGATTTTTTCTTCCGATCTTATAAATAAATCTTGTCTACTTTAGCCCAAAATGCTAATCTGTTCATTCATGTTAAATGTAGTGACAATGATATGGAAAAAAACACGATTTATTTATCAAAACTTGCTATTTTTGTACCAAAACAAAGTAGTTGATTTTTTAAATTGTTATATTGCGTTGAATAATGACAATAATGATTATTTTTAACTACTTCCAATTTTCAAATTCAAATGAAATCAAAAATGAAAAGTGGAGCATTGACATTTCTGCCCATCAGTCTTTCTATCGATACACCCCTTCCAATTTCATTCTAATCGTCAGTTTTTAAATTACTTTGTGATTCGGAAGGAAGAACATCATAGATATATATATCTTCTATTTGTTTTGTTAATTTGAGTTTCTGTGCTATATGAATGTCCTTAAGTACTTAAAAACACAAGAAATACGACTTTATCCATTCTTTAGAACTTTTTGCCATGATAACTCTCCAAAAAACAGATTATGCGGTTTCCAACACCGCAGTCAATTTACTCTTCAAGTAATTAATTTAACAATGGAAACGCCATCGACACTCCAACAAGTCAATTTAAAAGACAATTCCAATCAGGACAATCAGTTACAGTCACAGTTAGTCCGCTTTTTCTGAGCCTCTGCGGATATCTACAGTTGTCGATTGCAGTCCATCCACTCAACTAAATGAATTTGACAGCTCCTCTCCTTCCCAGAGGACCCTCTCCGATTTCTACGCTCCTTTTTCGCCGCTCCCCAAAGATCCATAAAGTTCAACAAATGTCCCTAAAACTTCTCGTATCTGTTACTTCTTCTTTTTCTTCTTCTTTCACTTACTTCACTTACTTCTTTCTGGGAGAATGGATTTCATTCTTCGGAAGTGAAGGAGTTTTTTTTTTTCGTTTTTTAGGTTCTTTTAAAGTTTAAATTGAATGAATTGTCTGAGGTTTATATATTTGAAGTCGTTTTGTTTTCTGGGGTAAATGTGCGTTTGCTTTGATACTATTTGAAGTGCCAAAGGTTTATGTAAACCTTTCACACCTTAGTATTTTTTTTTTCAATAGTGTAAATATTTTTTTAATTTTATAGCTGGTGAATATTTCCCAAAATTAAATGTTTATTTTTATTTCCCTATTAATAAATTAAACAATGCATTCAACAGCTTCTAGTTTTTTTATTTAATTAAAATTGCTCGAGAGTGAATGATAATTGTACTTACTTAATAATAATACTTTAAAATATAATAATTAAACATCAGTCTAGTTTAAAAAAAGCTCCGTAAAACTTGGAATATTTTTCACTTTTGAATTTTAACAAAAGTAACCAGCCTTTTTTACTTTTATTATTTTCTAGGAAATAGAGCTAATTAAACAACTCATAATGGTCAGGGGCAAATAGAAACACATAGTCACTATCAAATGTATCATTTATTTACCATAAAGTAAATGTATGATTTTTAAAATTATTAACAGGTTTGACTTTAAAAAGATTAAAACTCACTGTAAGATTTTTTTAATTTAAAAACGTACCACTGGTGCAGTCCACATGTCATTGGTCCAGTACTTTTGCATCATAAACTTTATTGGGATGATGAGTCACGGTCTCCATTTACAATCATAGTACTAGCTGTCAAAAAAATATCTACCTCTTAAATATTCCCGAATTTCCAATAATCAAAATGGCGACCGGGCTCAATTGATTCGGATAATTGGAGTTCTACTGCTTTTATTGTTTAATAATATCAATGATTATTCTCGATTTTAACATAACATGATTTACATATGATTTTATAATTTACTTTTCATTTAAAAGAGAAAAGCGGCTACTAATCATTACGTATTAAACATTAATTAATCTCAACAACTGAATTTAAATAGTATTAATACCGGAATTATAACATTGCAATTCCCCTACTACGTCCCATCCTCAATACCACACTGCACTCTACCCAACAGCTTTGAACAACGTAAAATGACCCCCTAGAACCCTTTAATTCCCATCAAAACTAGCATATTTCACCAGGAGCAGGAAGTATCCCTCTCCGAAAGTAGCGAATCACAGCGCGAGATGAGTAGGATTAGCGAGCTAATTGGCCGAGTGACGTTTATGAACTCTCCGCGCCTAGCCAAAGGATGGCTCCTCTTCCATTTTCAAAGGTGCTAATGCCGGTCCCTAATCCGACAGTCATTAGTGCTGTCGCAGTAGCATCAGTCTTGTTGAGCTGTAGAAAGTTTGCGGGGAACTAGTTGCTGAGGAGACTTGAAAAGTTAAACTCTGTTTATTGTGAGATAGAGCTCATTTTGCAGGTCGTTTACGGTTTTGATTATTTTAATTTAATCAATGAATAGGTAGTTGGTTAAACATCGTATATTAAATTACAGAAAGTCATAAAGAATTTTAAATGAATATTCAAAAGAAGGCAAAAATATATGAGAAGTGTCTGCCAATTAAGTGCCAAAATCAAATAAGAAATTAAAAAAACGCATTTAAATGATTAAAAAATTAAATAACAACTGGATTTTAAATAATTTATAGGTATTTTAAAAAAAATCTATATTGAAAATGAAAAATAACTACCCTAAGTTATTAAATACGATTATTTTTTTCTAAAGCAAAATAATTCGAAATCCTTTAGCCTTAGTGCTATAAACGGCGTCGGTACAATTCCTCGTTAAGTGCCTGCTATCATTTGACAACAGTTCAAAATTACGAGGCAAATTACTGTGAAGATAATTCAGCCAAATCTCCATTGGACTCGATTCTGAATTATACACAACACCCACTCCAAAAACCTCAAAACACCTCAGTCGTTATACCTCGGTCTGCCAGATCTATCACCCACTGACATTGTAACTTATCCACCAATGTCTATATCAGTCGGTTAAGGTCTTAGGTCTTATGCCAATGAGTATACCTTCTGAGGTTCCGTCCTCACCTTAGCCATCCGATGAACGGATGGTGCTGGGCGAAATAATAAATTGCGAACAAGTAATAAAATGTGCAGTGCATGTACGACTGGTACACTTGAAATGAGTGGTTTGAGGTATCGATGCCACGCAAGATGTCGCTACAAGGCAGCTAGCCATTCCTTGACCAAGTTCAAAATTACGAAGCAAATTACTGTTGAGTTAATAATACAAAAATAACAAACTAACCCTTTATTCAAAACAAAATACCGAATTCTACTCTTCACTACCACCCACTCCGGACACCCTCAAAAAACCTCCTCCACTCTACCCCATGATCCGCCACATCTATCACCCACTGACATTGTAACTTTTCCGCCACTGTCTTTATCAGTCGGTTGCACTGATTCCCCTGGCACTCGATTGCATTGGCGTCACGTGCACAGGAAAAAAATCGCCGAAAAAAAAATAGAGTCCCGACCCAACTTTATAATCAGAGGCTTCTTTGTTAGTCGGCATTGTTGGGCGAACAATGCAGTCCACGAGGCATTGTTGCAGGATTCGGATTCCGATAAGGCCCCTCCCATGCAAATCTAACGGGATTGCGTTTTATTCGGGAGAGGAGTCCATATTTGGCGATCAATGGACGTTTATGGTGGTCATCTGAAGAGTTTATTAAATAGTTAAAGTACTGAGAATCATGTGAGAGCAGTAAAATATGAGAACATAATTGTGAAGTTGGATTGTTTTTTGGGCCAAGGAAACGATATTGAAACAGCTTTAATTCAAAGAAAAATCAACTTTACTAGTAAAACTGAAATAAGAGCCTGCTAGCGCAAGGTCTGGCAGTGGAACGCATAAGTACGTATCCTAAGAGTTATTACACTTTTATGCAAAAAAATTAAAATATGTAATCCACAAAATGAAAATTAACACAAAAAAGACCTCATGTGTATGGTACACTCTGATTCTGAACCTAGGAGAAAATTATCAGGTCTATTGGGGTTGTATGGAATAGTAGCTTATGGTGTAACATTTTTACTGGAAAATCTTTAAATCGCAGTTCTCAAAAGGAATAATGTTTGTAAACTTGTTATTATGTCCAATGGTTCATTCTTTTTTATCGCCACAAAACCAATTTACATAAAGTTTTAAAAGTACTTTCGAAATTTTCATTTATTTCATTTTATCACCCCTATAGCGAATAACTGGGATAGTTATCAGTTTCATGTTCCATTTCTACATTCAACTTCTGCACATTGTAACCCGAGCAAACAGTACCTGGTACACTTGGCGACCTTACATTTACCAGGCAGGCAACCCTGAAAACCTCCCTCTAGAATGTTAGATAAGGAAGACTGACTGTATTTTTTCCTCCTACAACCCTGACTTTTTTCCTGTCCCACCTCACAGTGAGGTGGTAAATTAACTACTTCACTTTGTGGAGTTTGCTGATATTCATCCCCCTTTTTTCGAAGATGATGATTTTTTTCATCCATGTGTCGACGAGGCCATTTGAGATAAAGATTTATGGTGCTCCCAGGACATGCTGTAATGGATGGAGGGAACTGTTGCACGTACGGTCTGTGTGAATCTTGGAAGAATAAAACTAGGATGGATTATGCATGGAGATTTTTTTTCTTAAGATCAAACGGTTATTATGGTTCATTAGATAAACCAATTTTGGGTTATATAATACGGATGTAAGAGAAGGGGATTCACTGTCACTTGGAAAAAAATATCTGTATCATTAGTTACAGTAACATTTAATTATGATTGAAATATATATTTGAGACCAATAGGTTCACCTTAAAAAAAAATAGATTTTTCAATTTAATATACGTTTTATGTGTCTTCATATACATAGTTTGAACCAAGTATTGAATCCTTTCATCATAAAGATCAAGCTTTTTAAACAAAAATCACTGATTATTCAATTTATTATAATGTTCTTAACTGGATAAAGTAGAAATTTTAGTTAATAAAAAAAGACTTTAGCCCCATACAAACTCCAAATTTAACTTCTTATAGTCTTAAGTCCCTACCATTATTATCTTAATGATAATGCTAACCTAATCAAACAATCTCAATTACAATGTATAGAAATCAATATTCTTACCCACTAACCAAACTTTCCACACAAAAAAAACTTCATTTTTGGAGGATTTTCATCCTTATCTTAAGGGAACTCTCCTTAAAATACGAATCGCAGGACCAATAGCGATTTCCCAAGGGACATACATAAAAACGGGTCCTATTCTTGTGCCCCTGGAGATTTCTATAAACACCTGTCGCATTTTGGAGCTCCCCAAAGGAACGTCTATTTATGCTGGACCACCCTTCTCTCGCGGAAGCTTGTTTTGCTTCTTTACTGCGATAGACAACGATGGACATAAAAAAGTTGGCGGTGTTCATCGCTCTTCTTGGCGGAAGGAGGTTCACTCAATTTTTTTTATCTACATTTATAAATACAAATTAACAAATATATAGGTTTGCTATAATAATTGTCATTTAAAACCCATTCTAGAGTACGTTTATATACTCCACTCTAACGAAGCTAATTCGATTCATTTGTTATTGTTTTCCTAAATTGGTAAATAGAAAAATACACTGCATTTTACTTTAGTTAGAAGAATTTTAGCATATAATTTGAAAAGATTTTTGCGTGATTTTTTTAAGTAAATGTATCATTTTCATTAAAAAATATTTAATAATAGTTAAATGTGGATTATTGCACTAAGTTTTTGAAATACAAATATTTATTTTTTTTCCTATAAGAAATGAATGATAAACGAATTTGAATAACACTCTGAAAAACTGTTTTACTTTCAATTAAAAATATTAAAGTTTAAATTAAAAAACATCTAAAAGTGACCAAACACAAAAGGTTGGATACTTTTTTATGCAAATTAAACATACCGAAATTTTAAAAAAATTTTGAATTTCAGTCAAATTTAATTCCGTGTATCGGGTTGGGCGATAAGATAGCAATTATGGATAACCTATATATTCATATACGGGTCATTCCTGAGAAAACGTACAAAAGCATGTCCCCGCAAGTAATCTTTCACATGAAGAAAAGTTATACTTCCAATTGAATTAATTTAAGATGATGAATATTTTATCTACTTACTAACGTTGAATAAATACAAAAAATTAGATATTTTGTGTAAAAATTACACGTTATACGTTGTATCACGTCGATAGCTTGAATACCGCAGTAGATAAACAGTAATTAGAAGTTTAAAGTTAAAAATAGGCCATTGACAAGATCATAGCGTCATTTCTGTGATCAAGATAGAAGAAGGTAAGCTAATGATTTCTACTTATAATTTGTTATTTATAGAAATAAATAAGTTATATAATATCAGTTTGCATATTTCGCTCCCTAAAGCCTAAACCTTTTGCGTTTGGAAGCCCTTATTTACGATTTCATCATGTCCGTGTACCATCATGTCCATGTATTTGGGCTCACGGACATGATTTATGTGTCCACGGACATGACGTTTTAATTATATAAGAATAAATTGATTAAATACAAGTGAAATACATCCTATTTTTATTATATTTTGCCGTGAGCTAATATAGTAAAGTAGAGCTGAAATTTTATTCAAGTGTAACATATCAATAAAATATTTTTATGTTAATTTTGGAGGTTAAAACTTTTCTAAATTAAACATTATTAAATTAAGACTTACCATACGAATAATTAATATTAATTGCATGATCTGGACCGATGTTATTTTTCTAATGTAGTATGTAAGTGTAACTCAAATCCAAAATTTCAAAATGTTTCATCAATATTTTTTTCTCGAGATTTTTGCCTCAAATTGTACGTTTTCTGAGGAATGACCCATATACATCTAGACTCATATATTGCTTACTATACTATTGACTTGCGTAACAAAAAAAATTCAACGCAAACAACACATTCTACAAGTATGTATAAACAACAACTCATCCACGGCAACTGACCCCAACTTGGCACGAAAGCAACCCTTTCAAGTATCGCCAAGAGCCTTAACGCAGCCCCCTTCTCTCCCGGGTCCCATCGCGTCCATCTAGCCCGGAGACAACTAATTTGGTGGAATAATCCCCTTGTTGCTCAGGGATATCTCGACTGGCCCAAGGGCGAAGGGCCCAGTTTGCGTGGAGAAGTAGAGAGTTTTATACCTTTTCCCAATTTTTTTTATCTGGTTCGTTTGGTGGTTTTACAGAAATGTAACGAACTCAATTTTTTTGCTAGCATAAGTTTGGGTACTCTTAAAATCGAGGTATTTAACACAATTAGAATTACCCTACGGAACCAAGCTGTTCCCTGACTGCCCCAACTGTCGTGGAGGTGTTCAAGCCAGTCCCGAACACATACTCCATTGCCTCGGTTGGACGTGGAAAGACGTCAACGACGACCCACTTTTATTTTTGGACTTTCTCAGGGTCACACACATCATGGAACTGGTCTAATTTTGACCCAGGGATATGTAAAAAAATAATTACCCTTAGAATTATTAACGAGAAAGTGCATTTCAAATACTGTTAGAAAATACAAAAGTGCTCCAATTAACTGTTAAATGTGGTACCGGTGACTATTCGGAAAATCAAAAAAATCGGATGATCGGTATGTTTCCCAAAATAGCACATTTGATTAAATATTGAATTTATATTAAAGAAGGGAGAAAAAAACAAAAGATCAGCTACTAATTATTTTAGAGGCAATACTTTCAAGCTTATGAATGCATGGTGCAGAATGATTCCATTGAAGTTCGTAACGACGGAGTATGGACAATTGAATTTTATGGTATATTCATTGTACGATTTAATGACATCATACATACATTATGACATGGTCTTATGCCACTAAAATTTGATTAATTTCCCTTATTTTTATAGGATGTTTTTTGTTTTAGTTTTAAAATTTAAATTATTTATTTTTAGTTAATTCAGATTCCTTATTTTCAGTTTTTGCAATTAAGCTTTCAAATACAACAGCGTAAAACATGGAGAAAACTAGAAATTACAATGAAATTTAGCTGAATTTTTTTTAACTTGGTGTTTATCATCGCGGGTTTAAATATTATGTTGGAAGTTCTCTATACAAATGAAAACACTCACTTTTGACAAGATCATGTGCATAAGAATATTTGTGTACTCTTTACCAACCAGGCGAAATTTTCGTAGCATTAAAAGAGGAGGTTATGTCATACAGTACCCCAAACTAAAGTTCCCAAACTAGACTCACTATTGATATGATTAAAAGTAAGAAAATATGTGTAAATTACGCTTTAAATAATTGTAAAATTTCTATATTCGATGTAAAAACTGCACGAAATGCACCATGAAACATGTTTTCTCATACACCTGCAAGTTTAAGTTATAAAACAATGACTTTTTTTTTTTAAAGAAATGCGGTGTGGTATACTCTGTTATTACACCTTATCGGTTACGTATTAAGTCCAAAATGCTAAGACTTACAACTTTTCGACACCAGCAGCGAGTTTGAAAGCAACAAGAGGTGTTTTTTTTGTTTGGTCAATCGATGGTCAAGCTGGGTTTTTATCCCCGTTCTTTTAAACTTGAATAGGAGTTTGCAGTATTGGATATTTTGTTGTACGTGCAGTGTTTAGGTCAGTTAGGTATGTCCCGGAATAAAGAATGTGTTTTTTCTTCTGATATATTTTATTTAAAAAAATGGTGAACATAAGAAAGCGTTTTCGGTTAACATTTATATAATACGATCTATAATAAGACGTAGGTTTATGGTGCAATTTCTAAAATATTTCACTGCTATTTTCTCTTATTTTATTTAGAATGACTTTGCAAATTAGTAGCGGACATTTGTTGGTGCTTTTTTATAAAGGAAAATTCCATATTATTTTTTTCTCAAAAAGCACCTTTTTGTGTTTCGACCTCTGACCTTAACTGAAAAAATTCAAATATCATATTGTGCCTACAATTGTATTGGCATAACTTTCCACTAAGCCATAATTTTCTTACTTTTTCTAGCTTAAAATATATATTTCCATAGATGACAGATTGTGAACATACTCAAAATACTCATACATAAAATGTGAACAAAAAAATTAAGTCTTATTTGAACACCTTTTTTATTAAAAATATTTTATTTATTCAAAATATTATTTAATTTGAATAATTCACATAAGTTTAGACAAAATCTTATTAATTAGATCCTATAATTTAAGTATTTTTATTTATATTTATTAACCAAACGCGTATATCTTTCTGGAGAATCCCCACAATAACCATTATATCTTTTTTCTTAATCACATCCGAAAACCACCGCCATAAAATTCAACAGCGTGTCTCCTTCATTATCACCGGAGTATAATGATAATGAATATATACTACAGGTGCCATCAGCAGTGAGATTAAAACACTTAAAAGGGTTTTTAAAATTAGAAAAATCGCCCCGCCGAACTGCTTTTATGTGGACTTCTGGCGAGAGATGCATCACTTGGCGAGATAATTCGGAGATTTAATGAGCGGGACCAAAAACTGCGTTACTTTTAAGCAACAGATGCTATTTTCTACGTTATATTATTTAGATTGTACGTCCGGTTGTCTATTTCAAGCCTCCATCGAGCTTTTTCACAGCCAATTAAACCTCTTAATTTATAACCGTAGTCAAGTGACGAGGTCAATACTGAGCTGGAATCCAAATAAAAAAAGTGGCGCCATCGTTAACTTGTTCGGGACTTTTGACTCCTCAGATTTAATGAGCACGTTTTTTACAATGTACTTAACAGACAAACACACAACACAAATATCACTTCCCATACGCCGGGACTCGAGCCCGGGAAATTCTGAATTGTCCGGCCTGCTCCCTGACCATTCAGCCGACCATCCGGCTAACCATTTATTTTATTAACTTATTTGTTTGTTTCTAAGTCAAATCATGTCTGCTAGTCATTAAAAAGTCACTTCAATTATTTATATTGATTACACATCAAATATCGAAGCTGGTACCAAAATTAACCCTTTAGCCCAGGGGTTCCCAACCGGTGGTACGCGTACCACTGGTGGTACGCGTGAGTGATGTGAGAAACATGATGCTATTAACTAACTTCTTGGATCTTTAATTTTAAAACTTCTGAATCGGATGTAGGTTGGTTGGTTGGTAGACATATATATTCAGGTTTGTGTGCTTGGTCGGAGACCCGCTTATAAACCTTCGTCAAGTAAGACAGACACATTACACACACACACACACAAGTGGATCCACCTAATTTTTAGAGACAGAGGCCAACTAGAGGATCCCCAGAATTGACTTGTCACCCCCAGAGGTATTGATTTGGTATGGGAACTTGGAGGACTTTGTGAATCGGATGTAAAACCAAAACACCCTTTGATCTTCCGGCAAGCTCTGCTATTTTTGATGTCATTTGTTACTAGTTACTTGTGTGTGAGAAGGATTTTCTGAACTCTTGTACATAAAAAATAAACGTAGAAGCAGAATAAGTGTTGAAGAGGACTTAACAGTAAAGATTAGTTCCATCACTCCTAATTTTGATATTTCAAACACAGGCAAATAACAACAAGTTTCGCACTAAAGACTATAAAAGTATATTTTGTATGATGATTAATTTTTTGCTGTGTTTGTACTAATTTTTTATTTGTATTGTTTTAGACATATGGGTAATAAAACTGTAAATTAATACTATTTTAATCTTTTAATTTCTCCATTATTATAAGAATGTTATAAATAAACAAATATATAACCATTAAATATGCTCAGGAATTTAATTAAAAAAGCCTTTACTAATAATTATCATCAATAGCCACAATTAATCACTAGCCACTGCACTAGAGCTACACGAGAGGATTTGTAATTGCGATAATCGTAATTTTGAATCCCGGTCAAGTGACGAAGCCGACACTTGAAGCCGACACCTGGCACCCAACGCAAATTTATAGCAACACAACTCACAGCATTAAAACTTTGGATCACCGATAGACTCTATCTGCATCAGTTCCTTATACACAGCGTAGTTTACTGCTAGACTATTTTGATCAGAAGGATTCTTTTTAAAAATTTGGCTAAGGAAAATTCAAAACAGGATAGAAAGCGTTTATATTTTGTCACTAAACGAATTGATGAATAACATATTGTTCTTTTATTGATCATTCCTGATTGAATGTCTTGCTGGTTTCCTGGTGTTTTTTAAGGGAGACACTTAAGTGTGGCTTAATAGCTTTTATGGAAGGTGCCTTGAGGTTCGATTCATTACCAGAACAGGGTTTATACTTCATTTGAGCTGACGTTAAGTGCTAATTATAGCTTGATCAACAGGCAATAGTTTTTACGGGAAATCGAATGGTTTTCTTCAGTGATATTGATAACGGTAAATGTAATAGTTCCCTACTGGAAGTCTGATAGCAAAAATGAGCTATGTTTCTAAAGAATAAATTTGATACAAATTTGATACTATTTCTGATACATTGAGAATCCTAGAAAGAAAGCATTATTGGAGGATGAGCCATGAGCCAGCATCTGAAATTGCTATTATAATATCGGTTGTTGTCCGAATCTAAGTATCCGAATATTTTGATTTCTTGAATTTGCACGGCGAACTATACATTTAGAGTTCTGAACAGATTTCAAGAGCAGGTTTCTTCTTCTTCGGAACAGCTGAAACTTTGAACAGGATGTATTCCTGGGCCGCACGGGTGGCTTCTCTGGCATCATAAGTTGAGTATGCCGCGTCGTGTTACGAATCAGAAAAAATATATTTTCAATTGTTTACTTTTAGATGCTCAATTTCATGCAACATGAATTATTTTAAACTAAGAAACATATATTCAAAACTTAATATCTTTAACTTTGACTTACGCCAGTTTTGTTTATATGCTTAGCAAAGTTAACTAAATTCTGTGTGTTGATGCTTAAGTGCAAAAGTGGCTTAAGTCAAAATTGGAGATATTGGGTTTTGAATGTTTGCACCTCATAAAATTTATATTTACGGATCATAATTATGAGGCTCTTCAACCCCAAGCTCTTGCATCCGTCTAAACAAGTCAAAAACCTTTTATTAAAGTATATTTCTCCACTATCCTTCTCAACATTTTCTCATCATCATCTTGACCAAACAGTCCTTGCTAACTTCTGCAGCAAAGAATAATACAATCATTACGAGAAATCCCCCATAATATTGTCATAGGGAAAAGAAGAGCCCTTCAGCGTAATCCTTCTTTCTTTATGTTTTTGTATGTCGCTGCTGTTGTTATTGCCCGCGTATCAGCTGTTGATTTGTTGCGAGTCAACCGAATGCACCAGTTGAGCCCCTTTCCGTTCATGGTGCGATGGATGCGCACATTGGGGATAGCCGGGATCATATTGGGGGGCATTAGGCGAGTTGGGCTAGGGGCCACGTAAATATTGTGTTTGGAGTAGCTTAAATGCATTATATGTTGGTTGGTTGGTAGACATATATATTCGGGTTTGTGTGCTTGGTCAGAGACCCGCTTATAAACCTTCGTCAAGTAAGACAGACACAACAGACAACACACACACATAAGTGGATCCATCTAATTTGTAGAGACAGAAGTCAACTAGAGGATCCCCAGAATTGGCTTGTCACCCCCAGAGGTATCGTTTTGGTATGGGAACTTGGAGGACTTTCAGACCCAACAGATTTAACGAGCACGTACTCCGCATATACTCGACAAACACAAACATCCATGCCTTACCGGGCTTCGAACGCGAACCCAGAGGCTCCAAAGGCTAGCTCCCTAACCGTTGCGCCTCCGGGTCGGCGCGTTATATGTATTATTATTAGTTTAAAGCATACTACAGATAACAATATTCAGTTACAGTGATGCATGACACAATATATCCCATCAAGAATAAAGTTAAGTTAGTTTGCATTATCATCGCACTAGCGCTACTCGAGTTTTATTGCAACAGGCGTCATAATTTCCAACCACAGTCAAGTGACGAGCCAACACCTTAGTAGACACTCATTGCAGCCGTTAAGGGCCGAAATTGTAAGCATCGTTGGGACTTCGAAGAATATTTAACGTGCACCTTCCTCTACACGGGGTATTATTCTTCGGACATTTTGGGCTGCACGACTAGTTTATAGGTCGGCAGTCATGGAGATTCCCGAACTTGAACCTAGGACCGTCCGCATGCAAAGCGAACGCTTTAACCGACTGGGCTCCTCAACCTCCCAAAAATAAAGAAACAAAACCAAATTATCAAATATTAGTTAGAAGTTGAAAGGCATAGATCAGGGATCAATGACATGTAAAGCCTCTAGTTTTGTAATTAATAAAGCCAAGTTTTTCCTCAGCCTTAGATACAATGCAGAGTCAATGTGTGGAGCAATACATATCCAATACAACCTTAAAAGCAATGGTTTATGGCAATTTATTTGGTTATAATTTCACTAAATGGTAAATGTATTTAATAATCCATTATTTAATATGTATAAAAGATAATATTTTCTGGAGATTATTTTTCATTCACTTTTTTCTATTATAAATATTTATTTGGTTAATATTAATAGTTATTATTCAGAGGTAAATGCTGCTTCTATAATAATAATTTATTAATAAGAATACTTTTTTTGAATTTATTACCTATACCAAAGTTCACTGCTACTATAGTTTACTGAAGGTTATATTTAATATAATCAAATTTATTATTTTTACTGTAAAAATTGCACTGATCTGCGAATCTATGTTTTTGTGTGAACTAAAGTTGATTCATTTCTTTTGCTATTCATTTTTCAACATGCCACAAAATACTGATTGGAAAAAATTGATACTTATTTCATGTATCACAAATATTAAAACGACAAAAATAAGCTAAATTGGGTAACAATCATATTTTTCTGAAAACTAAAACATAAATCTAGAAAGTAAATCATTAGTGAAAAATGATATATACTTTTTCCCGATCACTTTTTAAATTCAAACATAGTTTTAAAAGAAATTCTTCTGAAGTACCATATCTAGAAAACTAGAAAAGTTTGCACTATTGGGCAAATCCCGTTTCCTATCACCCACACCCAAAAAGTCACACACAATAATAAAAAAACATTCTTAGAACTAAAAAAGGTTCTTTTGTATGGAATAAGAAAAAATGGCGATATTGCCTGTTGATCCCACGGCTTTAGGCTCACCTCTTCATTGTCTACGTAGAGAATAAATCTGAGGTGCAATATAGAAGCTCTATCGCATGACAAAAAGACCCTTGCAGACAATATTTAGCAGATGGGACAACACTTTTTCGTTTGAAGTTTTGGTTTTCAAAGAATGTGGTGTGAAATTAAACGACAGGTATTTTTTTTAATAAATACATATAGAGGAGTTGTAAAGATTTTATACTATAATATTCTAGTTTGTTTCCTTTTATTCAAAGTATCAATTTAAAAAATGTTTTTCCTAATTTTTTTGGTTTTGGTCAAAATATGTTTACTGGTTCTAACTGATCTAACTATATTTCCATGCACAACTTAAACATGATTTTGTCGCCTTTGATCTAAAATTGTTATCCAAAACTTGCATCATGTTTTTGTTGGTTGCGTTAAACTCCTCATAGAGGTTTGAAATAGTTATCCGGAAACGTTGAACCTACCTGTTGTTTTTTTTCAATTTCATTTTATTTATAGATATTAACATTTTTGTTTTTTCATCTTGCTAAGTCTTTTTGACATGTTTGATCGGTTTCCACTAGAGTGGGGCAGCCTAAAAAACGGTTAAAAAGCACTAAACTATGACGTTTAAAAAATAATGGATATCTATGGAATGATAATAATGGACTGGATCTTAACTCATATGTTTAGACTTGTTACATTGTACTTAATATTCGACATAACAATGCAAGGGAGTGCTTAAAGAAACGAAATAGCATCACAAAATAGGTCCATTATTCCAGCTCAAATGTCAATTCTTATGCATCATTTTCAGTTACATTTTTTTCAAATTGGTTCAACAATCTGTTTCGAGGTTTAAAGGCTTATGCTCAACAATAACTCATTTCATTTCCGACCGAAATCAACAAAAGAAATTGACCATTAATCATAACGAAATGATCACCCCTCCGACGCAACAACAGATACCCCTGTCAGCCAGGGATCAGTTTCCATCAAAAAAAAAATCTCAAAATCCTTTTTTTTCTTAAAATCCGTGACCAATTGCTCCCCCCTCCCTTCTAACCCCCATTAGATAATTATCAGTTGTCGTCTGCAGCTATACGGGCTCGTTCATCAGACAATCTGGAGAGCTGTCCTCGTTAATCCTTCAATCGCAGTTTTGCAGACGAAATCTGGGGGATAGATCCCCCGTTCTCTCTAGTACCCCCCGACCCCTTATAAAATGCATCATACTTTGGGTGGAAAAGTGACGTACCGTAGAATAGGGTCACTTTGGCCCTTGAGGGTAACTTGGACCCAGGCTTTTCAAGCTAATAATTTATGCACTTTTTAAAAATGTGGATGATTTTTTCAATTCGTGACAACTCTACTGTCCTCTATAAGTAAAAAAAAAATGTAAGAAGAAAGTTAGCAAGGGGTTTTGTGTGTGGCCCAAAGTAACCCCATTCTACGGTATCTGAAAAATATGACTTTTCGAGTAGGTACATAAGTATCCAGATCTTTAGATGCTTTATGGCCGAGAGGTTTTGCTTCACGTTACTGCAACAGGTTCGGTGTTATATTTGCAATTTGGGCATGGTTCGGTCTTTCTATCAACTAACCGGAGTATCTGTTACGATACGTCCCCTGAGCTGCAATGGGCACACACCAGGCTTTTGTCCTTTGGGAGATCGCCACGTCCCTCAGTTAGCTATTATAGGAGAGACGGGGCTAGTTTTCCAGGTTTTCTTCTTTTTGAATGTATCTTTTTTAAATTTATTTAATTTCATGAAAATAAGATATCATTGCCTACCTTACATGGCTATATCTACAACCTAGCATTAATACTTTTCTGAAAAGTAAATACAGTTTTTGGCTGCGAGTGATTTAATGCAAGCTCGTTGAGTTGGAAAACGTGCCCCGTATGCGGGGTACGTTTTCTAACCTGCTAAAATTGCGAGGGGCAAGTTTTCCAGTTACATTTTTTTTAATGGTATAACACATGTACTTACTCATATTGATGCTTTTTCGGTGCTTTTAAGCAAATTAAAATGATATAACAATGTAACACACAAAGAGTAAAGAGATATATAAAAAAAACATTTTATTTTAAATACGAAAAAATAAGAAAATCCATCAATATATTATCATCGTCAGATTGACAGTGAATACAAATAAAGTAGGTGATATCTCCTTTTATACATGCTTCGTGGGCCCATTTTTTACAACTTTTGCATTGTACCCAAGTTGCTTTTGCTTTGGATTTTGAATAGGATTTAGAGCAATAGAGACAGAAACATTCATCATCTTTTTTCGAATTTGAAGGTTTTTTTTTGCAGTTTTACTTTTTTATAAAAACTGTTTTCTCTTCTTAACTGAGATCTTACTGTACTATCAGTAAGAATTGCGGACTTTCTTTTTTTTCTACCTCGGTTTGTTTTCTTTCGAGGAGGCGCCTTTTCGAAAGGTTGAACTTGCTCTGGGGTTGGACAACTCTGATTTGATTTGGAGAGATTGTCTTTGGAATTAACATCAGATGTAGAGAGAATGTCTTGATGACAAATGTTTGATGTAGAGGGGATATCTTGGCAATTTATAGTTGATGTCGAGGGAACGTATTGGAATTTATTTGAAAGAGTTTGAGGGGAATTCAGGAGCTGGGCAAAATCTGGCCTGTCTGTAAAGTAGGAAGGCAAGAAATCCAAGTCTGTAAATATTTCAGGATTCAGCGGAAATACTCCAGAAACTTTAAAACCAGCCACGGTATTAGCCCCAGCCCAAGAGCTTTCTTTATCGTTTCATAGGCACAAGTTCCTCTGTTCGTTTTTCTTTTGTAAGTGCGAACCATTTTTGATTTAGAACAACAGAATTTAAAATTTAGAATTTCATGTTTTTTATAACTAATGATTTCATTACAAAATAACTGCATTTTTAATGTATTCTGGCTAGATTCTTTAGACTGGGACACTTTTTCCAACAGGCAAGTGTTTGAAAACCTGCCCCGTCGTCATATTTTAACTTTAATTGGACCTTGACGAGTAAAGGTTTGTTATTTTTTTTAAAAAATGCATAGTTATGTGAAGAATGTCACCATCTTTTAGTATACGCAACCACTAAACAGCAAGTTTAATGCTAGTTCGTTTAATTTTAATACAAGCATGAAAATTTATTCACCGAAATTTCACTAAAACAGCTATAACGACGAAATTACAACTGCTGCTGCTTCAAGCCTTTTGTGGATGGTCTATGACGTGTTGTTATTGATGAATCCACGTGACCAATTAGCTCCCCCTAGCGGCTCATTTTCTTGCTATGGCATGTTGAAAACATACCCCGTGGGAAAACTAGCCCTGGTCTCCCCTATATATTCAACGCAATAGAGGACAGCACCACTACCATGCTCTGTCCACGGGTTAATTCTACCACATAAGATGTGTGGTTATAGAGTATCCCAAACGTGAGCTTATAACATTGACATAATTATATATGGACATAATAAAGAGTGAGGTGATGTATAAAAAATATGTCATATTAAGCAAAACGTAGAGATAAAATAAATGTAACATTTCTTTACCTGATATGATATTTTTATAGATAGCAAGTTCTTTGCAATATTACGTAAACAAACCATGTTGTTTTAACGAACTGTTCAAGCTTTTCGGTCACAGATAAAAAAGATCGTTTTAATATTTATGCTGCAATTATCAGATCTGTATTTTCGACATTGATATGCAATAAAAACATTACATTTCACATGATTTTCCTCAAAAATCGCATTTTTTCTGATGCACCACTATTGGTTGGTTGGTAGACATATATATTCAGGTTTGTGTTCTTGGTCAGAGACCCGCTTATAAACCTTCGTCAAGTAAGACAGACACAACAGACAACACACACACACACATAAGTGGATCCATCTAATTTTTAGAGACAGAGGTCAACTAGAGGATCCCCAGAATTGGCTTGTCACCCCCAGAGGTATCGTTTTGGTATGGGAACTTGGAGGACTTTCGGACCCAACAGATTTAACGAGCACGTACTCCGCATATACTCAACAAACACAAACATCCATGCCTTACCGGGATTCGAATCCGAACCCAGAGGTTCCAAAGGCTAGCTCCCTAACCGTTACGCCGCCGGGTCGGCTGCACCACTCTTCCAGGAAATGGTTCAATCTAACGTATCATAGATTGGGGTCCGCTCAGTTCAGTTCAGATTGCACAAGGCACACGGTCGCTGTCAGACGAACTTGTTGAGAGCACGTGTTGGCAGGGGGTGCAGGGTGTAATGGCTCGTTAGTAAAATAAAAACCGTTTGAGAAAATTTGTGTTAGTCGTGTGGCAACGGGGTACTTTTTTTATTTAAGTATATGTAAAGGAAAGTTATATATAGGCTTTTTTGCGAATCTCTTGCTTAGTATGTGAACCTCCAAAAAAATACTCTTTAATTTTTTAAACACGTTGAACTTTACATGAAACGATCGTATAGAGATCCAGCTCGATAATATGTTCACATATTTAAATTAAAATAATAAAATTTTAGAAAAATGTAATGTGTGGAGATTTCTCATTTTTATTTCAACCTAACCTAACTCACAATTCTAAAGCATTTTTAACATAGTAATATCCTTTCGCCTTTTTAATGACAATTAAATAAGTGAAATGATATTACTATGTTTATGGGATATTACCGTGTCTCTGAAACAACTATTTACTTTTCATTGCACTGCACTTTCAAAACATCTGACTGTTGACGTCGTCAGTCATTGTTGGGGGCTTCAAATGGCCGAGCTGTGGTTCTAAAATACGACCGACGCCCGTCGCCAATAGCCCTCGTGTATTTCTAGCGCGACGATAATTCAAACTAAAACTAAACTAAAACTCAAATGGCCGAGAGGCCAAGAATGGGTGTTGGATAAAAGAAAAAAAAAGAAAAGAAAAAGACTATTTCCTTTGAAATTAGTATATTTCTTAATTTAAGCTAATATTGTAATTAAAAAAATTGAAAATATTTTTAATATTCTGTGTAAATTTTTAAAGAAATGTCCTAGTAAATTCCAGGTATCGGTACCTATTATTAAACTTAGACGAAGATACTTAAGCCTTGGTTTACCATTTTATTCTTTCTTAACTTTTCTCTGAATAATTAACTGGTTACGTAAAACATAATAATTTTATGCTTACCTAATACATTAACATTAAAAAAAACATTATTTAAAAAAAAATAATTTCTACTAAAAAATAAACTACACCGTTCGATACAAAAACTGATTAAAATTGACCTAAGTACAAAAGAATACTAATAAAACCCACGTAATCCTTATTGAGCCCTATGACTAAAAACAAAATTTCACAACATGTCCAGCCAACTCTCATATTTACAGGAAATATTGAAAGCCCCCCCCCCCCTCACGCACGCACGAAAATACACCTGACACCCCCCTCACGGCAAACATGCAGGGGTGGGAGAACTAATATAAAAAAAAAACGCACACCCAGAATGTGAAATTGGAAACATGGGATATTTTATCATGGTTTTTTGTTTCAACTCTGTGCCTCGTAACACCTTGTTGTGATTTTAGGAGGCATATATAAATTCGCCAAATTTGGCGGCGTTAAGTTTTTCAAGTTCATGTTAGTGTTCAGATAGAATCGCTCAAATGGTATATTTTTGTTTTTACGGGTTTCCCATAGTACGGTGGACTTAACTTTGAATATTTTTTTGAAAGTAATTGGAGAATTTAATTCCACCTTTCTTAAAGTTCTTTCAAAATATATCGGTTTTTATACTCATAATCCAACGCAATTTTTTTTATTAATAAACATTTTTTAAATTAACGATTTATTTTAAATTGTAATTTGTTATAATTGTTCAAAGATTTTTAATGTAACTTTCTATTAGTAATATTGAAATATATGTCTGCCCCCTTTTTAACAAACCCATGTTTGAAGATTTAGATTTTATTTATATATTTTTATCGTAATATATATGTTCAGAATGTAAATATATCTATTCATAATTACTTAAGATTCAAAGAAGTGAATTACATTAAAACTTACCCCATTCAAAAATTTGTGGACATCAATGGTGACCAAATAAGTCAATAGCATTAAGTGTGAAGAATTAACAATAAAACATTGCATTCAATTTACTAAGCCTTGAATTTAATAAAATAACATTAATCCTCAACTTGTATGCTAAATACACTCTACCTGGCATTTTCACCTCAAAATGGCACATTTTGGTGTTTTCTCACCAAATTGGCGACCCCTTCCGCCCAACCAGCTGTTGCACAGTGCAGGCTGCTGATATAGGTGAGTCAGCCCTCCCCGTGCGTCATCCTCCTCCCCTCTGGGTCTGTGCCGAAATCGTCTGCACGCACCCACCCCAAAGAGAACGTTTATTGCGGGATGAGCGGAGATGCTTATCACGCGGATCGTTTGGTGGGGGGAGAGGTAATACTACCTCTGACCCTGCTGTGATATATGCGAGGCATGGGGCGAAGTGTATTGTAGTTTATGCCTTGACTTGCAGTGTTTTGTGGCACTGGCGACAGCAAGTGTTTGGACAAACGAAGCGTACCAAACAGCATTCGGGCAATTTTTAGCCTAATTTTTTTATTTAAAAGAAATTTAAAAATATAGAGAAGTAGGTATCGATATGCTGAATATGTCCTTCTGTAACTCCCCCCCCCCCCTGATTTCGGTTCCATCCGGCTGATATTAAAATTACTTTTGTTTAAAAAGTTATATCATCAGTTACACTTTTTTTCTGTCAGTCCGGGTAGCGGGTGGACGTCTCTGCCTACCTGTTTGTTGATTGATTTCCCATTCGAATAGCATTAAAATTGGAAATCAGACTCTGATTCGATTCGGTAAAAACCGAATCGATAGCAGTATAGACAGAAGAATTGTAATTTTAGCACATATTCCCCTTCAAAACTGCCACTTGGATTGTCTTAACTTTTTCATGTATGAAAAAATTGGTACGTAATCGAAAACTCGCGTCATAATAGAAAACCAAAATTGTGCATGACACCCTCTTTTGTAACCTAATAAAAACACAGAAGTTCTTAATCAATACAAGCTTTACCTTAGTTTAAAGTTATTGATTAAAAAACTTATTATATATAGATGTAGCAATAGTGCGACAATAGTTGAAATGAACTCAACTATGCATTGAAAACAAGCACAACTCTGTGATATTTGTTTTCAAGTATCCTACAATTCTAGTATAAGAATTCATCAACATCAGTTTGATTTATTTTAGTAATTTCATTTTAATGACAAACATGATTCCGTTTCCTTTCAGAGGTATTCGCTGAAAATCATACATAATTGCAGTTGAACAGTATAGCAAAATCATTATTTCCCATTCTAGTTTCACTTTATCAATACTAAATTTTGTTGAATTTAGTCATAAAATACAACATATAGTTTAATTTCGTCCAAAAAAATAATACTCTTTAGGTTCCTAATGTATCTCCTCTTTCAGCTATTTTAAAGCTTCTATGGTCGATAGAAAGCTTTCTTCCTGATGTTGCAATCCTTCGGTGCCAGACAACAGCTCAGTTCATGCTCTTCATCAAGTTTCCATCCGTAGTCCCACGAAGTACAGACACGAGTGCGAAATTTCTCGGACGGGTCATATTCAGAACGTTTCTTTAAATACTCGGATCGGCCGTTACCTTCAGTGCTATTTCCTGTGCGGAAAAAAGGAGATGTATGAAGTAAAAGTAAAAGTCTTCAAGTAGAAGTCTAAATATCAATTCTCAATTATTTTTATGCAAAAATATTAGTTTGTTGTTCGGAAGGCAAAAAGGGGCTTTGAGAAAATTTTTCTAGTAGACCATTTTTACAGAGTGGGTTTGGCTCACTCTTTTTTATTAAATTACAAAAATAAAAACATGTTTATCAGGAAAATTTGTACAAGTGTTTCTTCGTGATTAAACAAGAAACAATTTAGAACTTTATATATTTTTAATAGTTTAAGTATAAATAAGATTTTGTTTTTCAGAATTTAGTGCTTAAAAAATATTGTCAAATGTTAGCTAATCATTATATTTTTTATCTTGATTTAGAAAAATTAAGGCTTTTCCTCAAAATGTTTAATGTGTATGCTTTTAGCATGCTTTGCATCTACACAAATTTCAGATTAATGGTAATCAAGACGTCAAACTAGTTAGCGAGAGACGACTAGAGATAGAAAAAAAAATGAACCCCAGTTTCGACTGTAATTGGTCGGATCTATGAAAAGGCATGATCAGCCAAAATGTAAACCTATAGATTGAAAAAACATTTTCTTACTTTCAATAACCTAAATATAAAAGTAATAAAAGGATCATGATGGGGTCGAGAATCCAAAATGGACATTGTTTGCTTTCTACACGTTTTGGAAGGTGCTGATTCCACAAAAGTGGTTTTCGAACATTGGTCCCTTGTGTCTGTCTGAAATCACTCTAAATCTCGAACTAAAACAACTGCGTACTTCAAATTTGGTAAACTAGTTGCAAGCACTAGCCGGTCGACATAATATTGTTGTAGATAAAATCGCGTGTGTGGGAAAGGCTGTTGCTATATTACTTTTATAGTTTTAAAATTATTACTGAAAAGCGATAAGAGATATAGACTTCAAATTTGTTGCACGAGTCCCCAGTCAACGTCAGACGTCATACTAAGGTTTTTGAGTAAATCGTTCATGCTCAAAAAGTAGTTACCATAGATTTTTAAAAAAAAATTTAATTGAAATTACCTTATATTGAGAACAGTACAATTACCTTTAAAAGAGTTGATTTTTTGAATGGTAATTGAAAATCATGTATCGTTACACGTCCTTAAATATTAGAAAATGATTTGAAAAAGGCTTACCAAACAGCATTCCTTTATGAAGAGAAGTAGGAGGTCTCATCTTCGACTTTGTATCAGCCACTCTTATAATTGTGGACGTGCCAGTAGCCCCATGCCTAGGCCAGTCCAGCTCTTTTGCTGAAATTCCTTTATCTTTGCAAAGGCAAGGGACCTTGGAATCCTCATCAGTGGGTTTGTCAGAAGAAAATTCTTCTTTGTCTTTCGCAGCGTTGGATTCATAATCTTGATACCACTTCATCCGGATCTAGAAATACACATATTTAGAGCTAATAAATAGTTTTTGGAACAGCTTTACTGTGAATATATAGGGTTTGGCGAAATAAATCCATTAGTGATGTGTTTCTTTTTTTTTAATAATTAAAACACTAAGTTATCTAAAAAAAACAGCCATTAAAGGTACCACGAGAAGGGAAAACCAGGTTTTTCTTGGCAAACACGGGTTCAGCTATGATATAAAATGGCCGGCCTGTTCATTGGCGACTTTTGTCGAACTTGAAAATTTAACGTAGTGTTGCTATATCTATTGGATTATATGCAATATAAAGTGGAATGTGTACCACCTTTGGATATTTTCGTTGCTGGGCACCGTAGCGTAAATCGCCAAATCGAGACGGCCCATTATATATCATAGCTGTTCTTATATACTTTCCTTTATAATCATTACTTAGTAATGCATAATACTTTAATTTTCCACTGTGAAGAGCTCTTCTACAATGAACCAAGTTGAAATGTTCGGTATACGCCCAATTTCCTTTTCGTTTCAATAAGATTTAGTAAAACTTAATAAGATGGAATTTTTCTATTTCGAATGCAACGTGTTTAAAATTTGATGTATACTGCTTAGCAATCGTTCAATAGAAATTTAAAAGAATAAAACAAACTTAAAAGCAAGCACTCAAACATTTTATAAATTTTTGGTTCACTCCTAATCTAAACCAGATTCGTTTCGGTTATATAAGTAATTGATAAAAAAAGGAACATATAGTTGCATCGTGTTTTGTTTTCCGCTAACCTACAAATCCGCATGTAAGCCTTATGCCAATATTCATAAGACAAATGTACCGTTCTGTAAATTCCATTTAAAATCAATGTTTTAATTTGTGTATGAATATTTTTAAGTTGTAAAATTTAAGTTTAAATTCTTTACCAATACTTGCAAATCTTTTAGCGTGGAACCAGTAACCAGTTAAAAATAACTCTGATAGTTGAGGGTTCTAAGAATTGTTTTTAAACTCTGTATGAAGTTCTCTATGGAAATATTGTTACAAAGACATCATAGGTTTAAAATATTATTTACTACCATCAGCAAACTTCCTATGAAATATTGGCCTCCTAGAATAAAATATTTGACAATTTTTGTCATATTCATTTTTATGTTAATGCATATTTGATTCATCAAGAAAATTATCTGACTACCCATATTTTAACTTTGGAAAAAATGGCGCCACAAAAATACTGAGCTTAATAAACAAAAAGGCTAAGTTTTCTTTTGAAAGAAATAGTTTTTAAAATAAGGTGTGAAATTAAAAGTTATATCTCAAAAGGCAGTACATACTTTCCTTTCCTTAATCAGCGCTTCATTCCAAGCTTTGTGAAATTTCGGTTCGAATATATCGTTCATAATCTTTCTTAAATGTAATGAAATTCAAAACTTTATATCTAAAGAAAATCAAGTGCAAATGCTTTATCTCATTTGTGATGGAATATAAGTGAAAAACCACGTGTCCATAAAGACAGAAAGTAAAACTTGTTAAAAGTGCGCACGATATTTCAGATTTCTTCTCGCGAAAAACATACTTTTAATTTGGCTTGACAAAGTTGTTTCGAACAGTTTTTTTACAAATCATTATTTTGATATGATTTTTTAAAAATATTTTCATTGAGTTTATGCATTTAGAATGTATTTTCTTTCCTCGCTTTAGTGAAAGAAAAAGTGTGTATAAAAAACTTTTTGTCAATATAGCCTCACTTTGCATTTGGCTACTATTTTGTATAAGAATTTAGTATACGTCGTTAGTATTTTTTTACGGTTAGAATTATCATCTTACTAGAGCTACACGAGAGCTATTAAATACATATTAGAAAGGGGAACACATAAAACGTTTATTTTATAAACGTTAAAAATGTAAGATTAGAGTAGGTTCAAAATGCAGTTGTTACTGATGCTTTGTCGGCAAGAACAAAACACCCAGACCAATTCAAAATAAGTTGTGTGTTCTTGACCAATGGAACTATTATAAAATATCAAATGAAGTTTCCAATTTATTTTCGATTTGCTTTATTTGGACAGAATTATGTATTTTGTTTGGGTTTTTGTGTATGCACAGAAGGGAACATTTTGGTACCAGGAGTTAGAAATAGGGAAAAATACCTTCCGGAATTTTAATGGTTTGTTTACTGTAACCAAAAGGATACTATCAAAATGGTTTTGAAAGTAACGTACACATATAATAAGATTGTGAGTTTAAGCCCGGCCGAGTCAGAAAATTTTCATAATGGCAAAATTGAAGCCTCGCATGTCATATAAAAAAATCTCTTGAATACACATGTGCTTTAATAATTTGCTTTAATAATGAATTCCAAATTTCTTGTCACGCACAGAGTCTTGATATTTATTGTAATTTCAGTGTCGAAAGTGGTTTCAAGAGCCGCTTAGCTGATACCACAAAATATATGCCTCTCAGGTTCAGAAGATTTTGTCTGCGCCATTTTTTCCAAAGCTAAAATATGGGTAGTCAGATAATTTTCTTGATGAAATACCTAACCTGACGAAAGAAATTAAATTAGGATAAAAAGTTTTTCCAGCAAAATACAAAACTTCAATAATTATGATAATTGTAAATTTTTCAAAGCAATATTTTTTACTAACTCATCAATTATAAAAATATATCAAAATGATCAACATTTAAAGTTACAAAATTTAAGGAATTCCGTTTCCTTTATTTATAAAAATATAACAATTTCAGTTGAAGTGCATGCATTGCTTTTTGCTCTTGTTACTTTATGACGTTACTGTGTGTGGCTAAAAAATGTAACTCGTATGCAACTGCATAAAATTATAAGAAAACGTTAAAACTAGTTTATGTAAAATTGTTGTTGATAAATTAGAAAAATAGTGTTCGATGTCCATGGCCTAGTATTCAAATTCTTTTCGAATAAATTTTATTCCAAAAACTATGAAGTGCGTCGCGTCCTATGCCACTTTCCCCAACCAAGCCAACGCGGTTTCATTTCTTGTAGCCTGTGTGCGAGAATCTCGGTTTCGTGACAGGAGGAATATCGGAAATTTCGGGAAAAGGTGGAATGATTATCTGCACGCGAATGTTTTCCACCCGAACAATCTCTGACTTGCCGCCCTCTGCGCCGAGAGACAGGAATTTAGGCCCACTCGTCATTTTCGGATTGGAATGTAATTACAGTTCTGTGTCTGGCAACAGTTCGTCGGCGTGTTTTAAGGTCAGTAAGGTTGGCAACGGTTCTTTTGGATAATTGTTTTTGGTCATCCAAAAAAGATCTACTGGAAACATGGGGCCGGGATAGCCTGGTCGGTAAGGTCTTGGAAAAGCATCCCTAAGGTTGCGAGTTCGAGTCCCGCTGCCTTCCGAAGACCCCCGTGTACGCTAATGGTGACAGGTGCACGTTAAATCCGTCGTGGTCACAAAGTCCTCCAAGTTAACATACCAAATCAATACCTCTGGGGGTGACAAGCCAATTCTGGGGATCCTCTAGTTGGCCTCTGTCTCTAAAAATTAGATGGATCCTCTTATGTGTGTGTGTTGTGTTTGTCTTACTTGACGAAGGTTTATAAGCGGGTCTCTGACCAAGCACACAAACCTGAATATATATGTCTACCAACCAACAAACTGGAAACATAGATATCATAGGAAAAGTATTAGATTGGCGGATCACGTGACGTCCAATGCTAACGACGGGACGCGCTTGGAGACCAGAATGTAAGGGCAAACATGGTAGTGTTGCCACCACTTTAAGCAGAATAATCTATCGAAAAAATACCATTTAATTCTAAAATTACAAAAAAAAAAATCATAAAAATACTAGAAAAGCAATTCAAGTCACTAAAAATAGTCCATAATGCAGATGGTATTTTTTGCTGTTGCAATTTTAGTATTAACTAGTATTTTTTCGATGAAGCCGTAGTATTTTTCTCCTAAAAGTGGTGGCAACACTACCATTTTGGCCCTTAAATTTTGGTCTCCATGTGCGTCCCGTCGTTAGCATTGGGGGTCACGTGATCTTCCGATCTAATACTTTTACTATGATATCTATGACTGGAAATGATATGATCCCTTGCGTTAAAGGTTTGATTATGCTGGATGTATAGTGACTTTTATAATTTCAATAACTTTAAAACCTAAAACGTTTTATGCAACTATCATTTGAGAATGAAAAGTTTTCTCTGTAACCCCACTGTGACGTCTGGCAGGAACTGTGAACTAGCGTACCGAAAATGAAGTCCGTAGCTCTTTTAGTTAGAACTGTAGAGTGGTTTCAGATAGCCGGACCTATGTTCCAAAACCACTTTTAGAAATAAGCACCCTCGAAAACGCGTGAAAACCCCAATCTCAAATTTTCAAAAACATTGCAACATTTTTATTTCATATAAAGTACTTAGTTTTAGAATACATAACTTTCGAATGGGTCACAATTTTGCTGATTGATAGAAAGTTGTTAGGTACAAACCTTTAAAAAAAGTAGTGTGCAATATTTATGAAAACATTGATTCTTATTATTATATTGAATAAATAATTCTTCTTTACATTTAAAATTATAAATTAATTTTTTTTAAAGACATCAACTTTAAAGGCGAACAAGAACATTCCAACTTTGACCTTTGGCAAAATACATAACAGCATTACGTAAATCGGTACATTTCCATAAACCCAAGCACATTTCTGTTAATGTCTTATAACCGCTTTCCTCGATTCCGTTCAGACTGGGAAACTTTAATGAAGACAAGATCTCGGCATCGTTACAACTCCTCGACATCGGCGATTATCACATTCATATAATTCAAATATCAATATCCGATTAGACCAGGAATATAGCACATCCGATCATGGCACCTTCACAGAGAGAAAACGATTATAGGGACACTTTTATTTTTAGTACAGTTTGTAGGAAAGTTGTTAAATGGAACTACGAGTTAAGGTTTGACCTGTTATTTATAAGAACATATAAATAATTAAGACACAATATTAAGTAGTTGCTTCAATCTGCCTTTTGAGGAAAAAATCGTTTGTATTTGAATATGGGGTAAAAACTTACGTAATATGTTACCTGATAACCTAATAGCAAAGTAATTGTTAGTTAGAACTTAAGAATGCATTTTTTTGCAATTAACTGACTGCATTTAGGGCTTACGGCGCGGAATCGAATACTGGATACATTCGTCATTGTAGGTCGTTTGTTTTGGAATGCAAAATTCATTTTTGAAAATTTGTAAAGTTTAAAAATGACTCTAACAAACACCGAATATATGATAATTTATAATTCCACATCTCAAATGTCCCACGCGACGAATTACTTGTTGTGTGTGATTGGAATGGTTTATTATGCACCAAAATTTTAGATTTTCTCTGCAATTGCTGCTATATTGGGATGCATTTATATAAATTGATAAATCACGTCTTTAAAACACTAATTGAAGTTGATTAAGCTTTGTTTCATTACGACAAAAAATTAATTGGTATCAAATTAATGACAGACAGAAGTAAATTATTTGTGCCACTATCGACCCAAGAGTAATTTTTTAAAGCCCACATTCACTTACATCTTACATTGATCATTGTTTTTCCCTCTATTTTAAAGTTAAATTATTTTTTTAAAAGGCATATTTCATTAAAATCTATTGCCCCGTTATAGTCATTAGCAAAAAAAATAATAAATTATTAGAAAAAAATAAACGTATTATTGACACATATTTAAGATTCATTACACCTAATGATTAATAGATCGTATATCATCGTCAAAGAAAGTATACAGATTAGATTTTTTTTCACCGTTTATATTCGACTCATGATGTATTTAAATGCACATATTGCATGTCAGCCGCTAACAAGAACTTACACCAACTACTTCCCCCAAATATCACACCAACAACAACCAGGGGACTCTTAAGCATTCCTGAACTGAACGAGGTGTAACCAAAGGCTCGATGCAGCCATTGTCGGAAATTGAAACTGCCCCCCCCCCCTCCTGCTGCAACAAAGGCCCGAATAAGGGCGCGCGGGGAATTAGACATCCTTTTAACAAGATCGGCAATTTATTCGAATAAAGGAGCTGAATGTAAGACCATTACGTAAATGGCCCGGGCTTTCATTCTTCCAGCTTCCTACTTCCTTAGTCTTTTCGATACAGCTCGCCTTCTGTGATTAGTTTTAAATGTTTTAAAGTCACCTTTTGTTTCGCGGTGCGTCTGGGTTGCAAGGTATTGGCGAGGTATTTCACGTGGTGAGTGGAACTGTGACATTGACACGTGTGCATTGGGAGGCCTGCCCTTGTCTTAGCCATTCAATATGGGACTGGTCACGGCCAACTTCAATAACAAGGCCAGAGAAGCTTTCCCAAACATGAGCGTAGACGAAATTTTTGACTTCACTGTTCCGATTGCCGAAGATCGAGAAACTAGTTCGGACGCATTCGGAACCCTAAAAATGTGGTCTGTCGTGAACGAGTGGTTCCGAACAGGTTTCGAGACAGGTTATCTTCATATTCGGAAAACATCACTCGGAACTATGGCGGCAAAATTTCCGTCCCCTTCTTTGACCTTAGTAGTTGAGTAGGCCGTGAACTGTGGTGTACGTTAAAAATTTAGTGGCCAAAGTTCTAAGGTAACTTACAATGTCGTTATAAGGCAACTTTAGCAGCTAACTCATTTGTCGGCCTGCAAACTCTGCAATACACGCTGTTAATAGTTTTCACGCATCTATAGAGCAGGATTAATTTATCCAAACTAAATTCACTGGGATATATGTGCAGATTAAAAATGTGGATTCCAAATTCTCAATGGTTAGAGTACAATGACACTAGAAGTTCTATTGGGATGCCAGCTCATCTGTAGGCTTCGACGATGTTTCTAAAACTAGGCGTGTATTTTGGGACCATTATGTAAGTTTCCCTTGCCAATATCATCTAGATTCAAAGGCTAAAAAGCTAAAAAAAAAGTTAACATCTCATGAGTAGACCGATTTTGAAATGTCGGACAATGATAGCTTGATTCTGCTTGTCTTACGGATAATACGATATCGAATTACAAACAATCATTAGTCGAAACTGAAAAATCGGCCCTCTAATATAACTTCAGATATCTTAGTTATCCAGACTTCTAAACTAGGCTGGTATTTCTGTTGCCTCCATTCTTCTAGATTCATTACACAGTCTATTCGATATAGCCCGACTTTTGAATAACTTTAAAATGTTTTAAAGTCATATTTTGTTTTGGAGCATTTCTCGAAGTATTTTGTGAGTTTATAGAAACTACAAAATACCTCGCAGGACCTCAAAATGAGAGGCAGCTGGTCCTACTCAGAATAAAAGTGACTCATGTCATACTGTTAAGTAGCTTCGCAAACAATTAAAGCAGTAGTTCCGCATAAGGGTTTTTCTTCGTAAGATGTTTGATAATTAAAATGAAAAAAATAACGATGTTTTGATAATTATTTTCACAACATTACACTTGAAATATTGAATGAGTAAAACATTTAGAAGAAATGTCAGTAGCTTTTAAATGTTAATGAATATTAACCATATTTATACAATTAAATTGAAAATATTATAAATAAAATTAGAAAAAATACTTTTGTTTAGTTTGGGTAGCATGGCGTTGCACTAGAGCTACATAAGGAAAATTGATCCAATGCAATGCTGCAATGATGGGTTTTCTTTCCGGCGTGTGTGCTTTCCATTTCCGGCTTGTGTGCTTGATCAGAAAAACGCTTATAAACCTTCGTCAAGTAAGACAGACACAGACAGAATTTTTACTGACACTGAGAGAGAGAAATTACACCCAGGGCGAAGGCGGGAATTGAACTTGCACCCGGTACAGTGCGCAGACTGTTAGCGTAGGCAGCTATCTTAACCACTAGGTCACCAGGGCCACACAAACTGATACGGTTTAACTCCAATGATCTAAATCTACGAAGATATGTCCCCATTCGGGAAACAAAAAAAATTGAATAATCGGATATTGTTCCAAAAAAAATGTATAATATCATTAAATACTGTAAGCACGGAAATTTAAAGCAAATATATAAAAAATAAATAAAAACAAAAATATCTTTGAATTAACGATAATACTACACTTTTTTATGTTAAGCATATAAAAAGCTGAATAAGATGAACATGGCTAAAGAAAAGCTAAGACACATCCCAATCAGTTTCGTGATTCCTTGGTTAGTGGAAAGTGATCATTAATTGGATGTCTTAAGGGGATACGGTAACCAAAACTTTATTTCTAGAAATAATAACATAAACTTGTAAATTATAATGGTTTTATGTAATGTTCACTCTAAATAAACATTTTCTAGCAATAAAAACAAATATTTACAAGTAGTTTTTCATATTTTTTTTAAAAGTCAAAATTTTGAACTTTTTTAAAACGCTACTCCTCTTTCAATTTTGAGAATAACTTCACCAAACTGTTATAGTTTGTTTTTAGAACTATTTGGTCAAGAACTGTGCATGGATTTTTAAATGTGAGCTACAGTTAAAAAGTAACATGCATTTATACTGAAAATCTCAAAAAATCACACACAAAATACAAATTATTGAATTCAACATTTTTTTTTAAAACAACTATACACAGTATACCTTATTCCATGCACAAATTTGTGCACCATATATATAAAAACACAGGTTAAAAATTTCAAAATTCTAACTTAATTAGCAAAAACGTCTTAGAGATTTATTAAACACAAGAATTGAAAAACGCGAAACAGAGAAAAAAAGGTTGAAAGCAGACGAAATACGTACTCAAACTTATAGGAATGACTCCAGAAAATATTTAATAACTGTTTTTCTATCGAAGATATCATTATGAAACTTTCAGTAAATGTTCAGAAATATATTATAAATAATAAGAAGTAAAAAATGAAAAATCGATATTTTGACCAATTTTTGGATACCGTATCCCCTTAATTGGATGTAATGTCATGTCAGCAACGGATGTAATTTTATAGGCCAGGATCGAGCATCCACTGACCTTGGCTCGATTCCCGACTCTCGGCATTGCTTTCCTATAAACGAAAATCGAAATCCAAGTAAAATACTCTGGTACAGATGGCGCTCGTTTAATCTGCGTATTTCAATCTGCAGAGGGTAAATAAACGAAATTATCGAGACTTGACCTAAACCGTGGCTGTAAGCGATTAATTACTCTTAACGATAAGAAAATGTAGTTAAAAATGATTTTTTCAGTGTACTAGTTGTTTATTTTATTATTTTGGCTACAGCAGTTTATCTGCCACAGAACTTGTGATGCACGTATTAGTTCACTATAAGGATGCGTACCACATTCGGCCTTGGGGCCCGAGTGGCCGAGTGGTTGAGATAGCTGCCTCCGCTAACAGTCTGTGCACTGTACCGGGTGCGGGTTCGATTCCCGCCTTCACCCTGGGTGTAATTTCTCTCTCTGTGACAGTAAAAATTCTTTCTGTGTCTGTCTTACTTGACGAAGGTTTATAAGCGGGTCTCTGATCAAGCACACAAGCCGGAATATATATGTATCAACCCAACCCCTACCCCATCCGGCCTTCCCACCAAACCGAGGTTACAAATTACGATGACAACAAGAAAATACTTCTCGTGTAGATCTAGTGCGTCTTGATTCCAACCAAATCCAGTTACAAGTGTTCTTGGCGCTGAATCCCCGCGCACTCGGCGTTGCTTCGGCAGCCCTGCGTCCGGCCGAATCATGCATAGTAATTAAATCGGGGACTGTTTTTGGATGCTTCATTAACGCTAATTGTATTCATTACCGGATCCTTTAATCGTCTGACTCCTCTCGCGCGCGCCAAAAGAGTTAAATAGTCATCACCAGCGAGAACGACAGGGTTGCCGGCCGACGTGCCGGGAATGCGGGGAAGGTGGTTGCCGGGAAATGGTTATTTTTATCTGTTCTTCGGTGTTAAGAAAAAATAGTTTGGTATAGGGTTTATCATCATTTTGGTTATGAATGTGTTTACCTTGCACTATATCTGTACTTTTTCGGAGGAGAGAACACATAATAAGTTAACCATATAAAACTTATTTATGCCCTTTCTTGGAAAGTAACAGGTTTATTATTGTTTTTTCTGGAGAAAAAATTTGCCTGAAAGTTAAGTAATAAATAATTAATACAGCAAACTTGGTATTGTGTTAGGGCTCATTGAATAAACGCTGAACTAGGGACTGAGCTCAACCGTGTAACACCGTTGTCTATAAAAATTGTGTATGAAATCTAGACACACTAGAATATATAGGATTTAACGCCAACAGCACTCTACGCAAGGAATTCTTATATTTTTGCATAACCTATTGGATGGTTGTATTGTAAACTATAACTGATCCCATATCTCATGAAATCACTATAGGGCTGAGGCTCCTCAGATCCTTTTGCATTCACTTCATACTGTCTATGTTAATACCCATAATAACATAGATAAAGAACATACCGTCCAACCCATTATAGAAAAAGGGGCCTATTCATTTAAAGATTGTACACAAAACGAAAATTCTTTGTCTCAAACAGTTTCTCAGTTTCGAGATGTTTAGGGAATAAATTGTTTCATCCTACACAATTTTTACAATTAAACAAAGTGATTTTCGTATTACTTTTCTTAAATTATAAAAGTATTTGATTTTTCATGGATTTACACATTCTTTATTAGTAATTTTATAATTGAAGGGTTTTGTTCCAAAACTCAAACTTTATAAAGTATAATTAAGATGTAGAGCCCGGTGCATTCATTGGCGACTTTTGACCATCGTAAAATTCAATTTAGGGAAGTTGCCAATGAACGGACTAGATCCTATGCCTTAGTTACACTTTGGAGAATCTGAGTTTTGCATCTAAACCCTTCAAGTGGCTTGTACTGATATTGAAAAAAATTAAAATGACCTTTCTATCTCAATATTTAAGCATAATTTCAATTTATGCAACTTCTTACTTAAAAAATATTCAGATAAATCCCAATTTTTTTAACTCTTTCAAACTTTTTTTTTGTGTTTACTTTAGATAGTATTTTATTTAAGAGTCAACCATTTTCTTAAATTTTTTTCAGTAGTAGCAGAGGCATAATATAACTATTTACCATCAGTAACACACGGTTTAAATTTCTAAACAGCATCAACTGAGTTCTCGAATAAAATATCCCACTTTCTTACTTTTCTTCTTTTTGGATAAAAAAAATGGCACTATGATAAATCCAGTTTTAAATGATCCTTTTGGAATGGCTGGGATTAAGGAAGCGATATTTGCAATCGGATTTTAAGATACTTGAAACTCGTTTCCAAATTGTTTGAGTACCAGGGTTAAAGGAAACAATTTCATTTGAATTAGTATTATATTGCAATTAGATTAAGGTTTTATTGAGTTTACAAATATATATATTAACTTATTTTTATTAGGTTTGTACCAAGAATGTTTTAAAGAAAAATAAAATACAAATAATGAGTGCTGTGGTTTTTTAAAAAAAAAACTTTTTTTGTTTCAACAAAAACACAACAGTTTGTATTTTGTGTTGAAACAAAAAAAAACTCTACAATTCTTCTTCTTCAAAAATCACAGCACTCATTATTTACTGATTGTTTTGTTTGAAAATTTATAAAATAAGTCAGTGTCCCTCATAGCTTCAAATTTCTGTTGTTCAAGTTTAAAAGTAACATTCCACATGTCTTTCGTTAGGAAAAAAAACGAAATGAAAGGGTTTATTCATAAAACAAATATCATAATATATACAATAATCATATTAATAAAATATTAAAATCTTTTTATAATTAAATTAAGGGCAAATTTCATTAAACACAACCCAAAGTATAATCATTAACTTAACCGAAAATATTATAACGCATTAAGTTAAAAAAAAAAACGTATTACAAATAAATCACATAATCTTCTCTAGTTTTTGATGAAGCTGTCGATGCATTCTTGACAACTGAGTAATGGAACAACAGCAAGTTAAAGCCAATCCCAAACAAATCAAACACACCCCAATATCCCCGAACACCCCTTATATATCCCCCCTAGACGTCTTTTAGATATCCCGAGAACTGCAGAAAAAGCAGAACTCTGCAGCTGTTGAATAAACTGGAGTGAAGAGGCGAGCTCGACTTGATGGCGTACTGAAAAGACCACTAGTGATGGTAGTATAGTATTGGCAAACCAAACTGGAGACAAACATGACTATCAGACAACCCAAAGTCACGTGGTTTTAGCAATAAAACTTCGCTGATTTTCACGAATAGACAATAGAAATAATTCGATAGTGGTTTTTTTTCAGTTCAGTTAAATACGTATGCATAGTTTTATGAAAGAAAATTTAGTATTGATAATCGCGCAAGAAATATTTTTAAGTTTCTGTTTATTAATAATGTCACGCCAATGGTAGAGGTTACCATACTTTTTTTGGCTATATGGATCGACCATACCGTTTCTTTTTATTCAGATAACAATTTCACATACAACGGTTTCCATATATTTTTCTGTAGTAACGCCTCATGATCCTTAGTAGTAATGCTATGACAATCAGGGCATTCACAAGCAAACTTAAAATTTAACGTTACTTACGGTTTTATGATATTTACTCGAGAATAAGTAGTAGTAATGCTCACTTTATCTGTACTGGCAAAGTTCAACAAAAACGTTTGCCATCGACGCCAAAATTCACTGAACTTATAATGTTCAGGTTGTTTTTAGACTATATTGGAATGCAAGAGCGCTTATGGATTGATAAGAAAATGTCTGCCCCCTCTTCACCTGTTACCTCGAACTCTTTGATGTTTTGTTTTATTTGTATTGTTGGTTGTTTCTCTTGTTCGCTTTGTTGTTCATGTTTTTATTGTTCCTCACGTTCACTTTGTTGTCGGCGATGAGATCTCTATGTCTCTTGGTGTAATTTCCAAAATAAAACCATAAGTTACAACAACATAATGTTCAGGCCCCAATTCATTTAACATTGCTACTACTTGAGAGAATATTGTTGATAAAACCGTCGAAACGTTAATATTCCTATCCCGAATGAAAATACCCAATTGCCTTAACACTGCCACTGTGTCCATGTTTAACCGTAACTCCGGCAAACATTACCGGAACCATTGTGTGTATTTGATTCTCGCTCTATTTCGCTCAGGTCTTTGTCGTATAGAGGCTCCCATCGAACTGTTGATACCAATATCGACTGCGGCACCCCCCCCCACCCCTTCTCTGTCTCCCAGTGTCTTCCTCCGTCGATATCAGAGTCCAATATCTCCACTAAGTCCGAAAAGAAAAGAACAAAAAGGCGAAGAGAGTGTCCCTAAGAGACACCTGAACGAAACGGCCCACTTCATTTTCGGGCTTACTCCGGTCTCTTACTCTTCTTTTTTTTTTTTTGTTCCTTATTTTGTTCTGTTTTGTTGTTCTTTGTGTGTGTTCTTTGTTGGGACGAGACAGATAAAGGATGGGACATTGCATACTTAGCAGCCTTTTTTTCCCTGTTTTGTAGAGTGTATAAGACGTTTTATGCTATCCATGCAACTAGTGGTAGTTCAAATGTAATAATGATGAAAATTCACTGATAAAATATTCTTTTATGAAGTATATTTATTGTTTGTTTGTTTAATATCAAGTTCCAAAATAAAAAAGTGACGAGTTTTGTAAGTTTTTTCTTGAAAAGAGAGGCAATTTTTTTTAAAAACAAGTTTCATGTATTAGGGTAATACAAAAGAACACGAGTGGCTTTTTGTATCATTTACAAAAACAATAAATATATTTCTACTCACTTTCGACTAACATTTTATAGTAGTAAAACTTAAAAAAATAATTTGTAAGAATTGAAGAAAAACCTTTCACATGAGAATTTTTGAATGCATTCTTATTATATAATAAAATTAGTGTATGTTTTTTCTCATATTTTGGTTGTAAATCTCCTAACATTTTATAAAATAATAAAATAAATTTAGTTTTCTGACACACATTATGCTGAGCACATTTATTATTGAAGAATTATTCAGTTTTCTAACCATCTAAAGGACCATGAACTTATTTATAACCCATCACAAAACTTATTTTTTCGAGCAATAATATTTAATATTAGCAAATAAATACCCGTACTTCGCACGGAGTAAAAAAAAAGTTTAAATTGATCCAAGTATATGCATAATTTAATCCATTATAGGATAATAAACTAGTTATTATTCCCGCTCGTTATAAAGTATAAAATACTGTTACTTATATTACCTTAAAAATCCAAAATATAAAAATACGCTATAAATGTACTCATAAAATTCATCGTAATTTTGCCTCATAAACATATAAAACCTTTTAGCTCATTTGGCGCGTTTTTGGAAAGAATTTGGCGAGAAAAGAGATATAACTACAAACACTCTTATTATACAGCTATCACAATGGCCTTCGAAATACAAACCAGCTTATAAATTTTTTTAAAAAAAATATTATTTGGCGCGTTTAAGTAAGAATTAGGCGAGTTTGGCAAAATATTTGGCGAAAAGTGAAAACAAAACCCTAATATGTAGCTCTAGTACGATGACCTTGAACGCGTTTTTGGAAAGAATTTGGCGAGAAAAGAGATATAGCTACAAACACTCTTATTATACAGCTCTACCACAATGGCCTTCGAAAAAAACCAGCTTTTAAATTAAAAAAATATATTATTTGCCGCGTTTAGGTAAGAATTTGACAGTTTGGCAACGTATTTGGCGAAAAAATGAAAACAAAACCCTGAAATGTAGCTCTAGTACGATGGCCTTGAACAACCATCATTGTTATAATACGGAAGTAGCTTAAATATGCACATTTTTGCAATCAACAGAACCATTAATGAAGAAATCCATCACCTAAACCTACAATAAAATCCTAGAATGGAGACTGGACGGAATTACGTCACTTGAAACATATCAACTATTTTTCAAATAATGAATTTAGTTTCTGAAGGTAATGGCAACAGAATAAAATAAAAAAATTCAATTTTAAACGGGGCCGTGGGGAGCCTAGTGGTTAAGATCTCGGTCTCGGGATCGGAAGGTCCCGCGATCGAGTCTCGACACCTCTGAAGACCCACCGAGTATATGCGGAGTACGTGCTCGTTAAATCTGTTGGGTCCGAAAGTCCTGTGGTCGGTCATTGCGCAGTTTACCACGGGTACAGGTCCCTGGAGACTATTTCCCTCCCCTTCAGGGACATGTCTAAATTGTGGAGGTGGCGATAGATGGCAGCATCTGTCTTGTATGTGTGTGTATGTCGTGTCCGTCCTTCTTGACGAAGGTTTATAAGCGGGTCTTTGTGATCAAGCACACAAGCCTGAAAATATATATCTACCAACCAACCAACCAATCAATTTTAAATATTTTCGTTAAAAGTTCTATTTAATTTTTTCAGCAGATGGCATCAGGAAAGTAAAAAAATGATCGGATTTGAGCGAAAGTGGTGTATTTTTTTCAGAATATCCGAATTTTCTCTAAAAATAGAAAATTTTGAGCTCTGGAAGTTCAAAAATCATAATCTAAGTATGAACTACACATTTGTGCCAAGTTACGAGTCAAACAAATGTCTAGTTTATGAGTCTATAAGAGACATACCCACAAACAAACAAACACACACACAAATATTCATTTTTATTATTATAGATTTAAAAATTCAAAAAAATTATTATATTATCAAATTATACAGTTGGAGGAATTTTACTGTCTTTTTCAAACCATTTACTTTAAAACATAAATTTAAAAAAAACCATTTTTTTAGGAAATCAATTGACAATTCAAATATCAATCTTGTACAGTGAAAATAAGTTTACACTTTGCCTATGCCTCAGAAGACTAAGAAATCCACTACAAGCAACACACCGAAATCAATAGACGCTTCCATCTAATCGACAAGAAACAAAAATCTTTCTTGTCACCTGTTCACTCCAGGAAAGACGCCAAAGAAAAACTGACGCCCAAAAAACAAACAAAAAACAAGCAGCAACAAAGCGGAAACGCAGTCCTGCAGAGATGATAGGTCATTAAACGTAATTGGCACAGGACCTGTCCTGGATTAGCCATGACACCTGTCCGCTGGTCCTGGTCCAAGGATTAATGCCAAGCTTGGCGCCCTGCTAATCCTCTTAGAGTCTTTGGCGACGAAGAAAGACGGGATGGCGTTAGTTTCAGTTTGAAAACTAACTATCAAATAAAGTTTTTGAAAATTTTTTTAGTTGTGAGAAGAATGTATACTTTCTTTTATCCAATGAAGTTCTTATAAATGTGTTTTGTAAGAGTTGTTTGGTAAAAGATTTAGCTCTTGCCAAATGTTGTTTGTTTATGGTACATAAAATTCTAAGGTAAAAATAATAAAGATATGGCAGTTTATATTATTACAATGTTTTCACTTACTTCAATTCTATTATTGAACACTATTTACATCATTTATCGTTAGCTTTTTACGTGCATCATAATTTTCCTAACAACAATTTTTATGTGTTAAAAAATACTGTGTTTAGATCCTTTGTAGATCTATTGAGTTAATTCAATCAATTTTTTATGATATCGAGATTTGCGCTACAACCATATAACTTCAATTAAGCTACTATAACTGTAATCGATAATTCCAAATAAAAAATCTATTTGGTTATGTCCATGATATAATTCAATTCGGCATCTGTTGTTATCAATTCGCAAGTGTACTACAAGTACGCTCGTACTTCGAATGTTCGATGCAAAATTTATATTTTGTAGAAAGTGGAAAACTTTTATTTGAATTTTTGTTATTTGAAAAGCTGAATTGTAATTTTTTAGTTACAATTTATTTTTTTCCTTCAATGATATTATATGAAATATAAGATAATGCAAGTATTGCAATGGGGTCGAAAACATGCAAAAAGAAATTTGGTTTCAATTTTGGAGGGTTTTTTTTGTTTACATGCACTCTTAAAACAAACGAGCGGTTTTAACTCAGTCTGAGTTAATTTCCACTCCTTTCCGGTGCCGAAAATGCACTTCCCCTATAGGAGTGGATTTCACTCTTTTTGCGGAGTGGGTAAAATAAATAAAAGAAAACAATCTACGTCCTACACTCTAAAACCGAGTGGTTTTAACTCAGTCTGAGTTCATTTCCACTCCTTTCCGGTGCCGAAAATGCCCTTCCCCTATGGGAGTGGATTTCACTATTTTGTTTTAAGAGTATATTTTGGAGGGTGCCGATACTGAAAAAATGGTTTGCGAACATTGGTATGTCAGTCTGTCTAAAACTACTTCTACAGCTCAAACTGAAAAAGCTACGAACATCCAATTCAGTCCATTGATGCCTGTTTGACCTCATAATAAGATTTTCAAGAAAATGACGCTAGCGCAAAGGGAAGCTTGTTTGGTTTAAAAGATACGAACATTCCCTTAAGGGGTACAACTTCAAATGTATTGAGGGGTCATTGAAAGTCGTGTAACGTTACACAATCTTATTTTCAATAAATTCAATAAGTTTATTTGGTTAACACCGTATTACAAAACTAAGGATTACAATTGAGAAGCTTAGTGGAAGAACGTGCCTAAGTGACATTTTTGGAAAAAAGTGAGATTATTGCGCAATGGCATTTCCTTCTTTTAAAATATTAAATTTCCTCCTTATTTTAATATTACGATATTTACGAAAAACTTAAAAATATCATGCATTGCTCAGATATTTATAAAAAAAAACAAATAAATATCAGAGAAAATATCGAATCTTTAGAATCATACATTAGGTCAGTTTACTGGAATATTAAAATTCTATCGAATTCTACCTATTAAAAAAATTTATTAAACATTACATGTTCGATATATAGTTTTATCTAACGAAATAAAAACAAATTATCTCAGAATTATAAAAAGGTAAAAAAAATAAAAACTAGTTTTACTTAAAGTATTTTATCATTAATATTTTACTGTAATTTTTGTAATGATATAATTATAAAAATCTTCAGACACCTTTCAGACATCCAGTAATCTATTCAAATATAAGAAGCTTGAAATAAACCAGGAGCCGGAGTGGACCACGGAGTGGTCCTCCGTTCTTCCACTAATTCTTCAATTTACAACAAGTGGTATAGAATAGTGGCCCACAGAGTTCTACCCCGTACACCAAAACACTGCCTTTAATAAATGATATAAAAAAACACCCCCACCAAATGCCATCAAATCCGCGCTCAATCCTAGATCCATACTCCCTGCGTGTCGCAGTCAACAGTTGTGCGGGCGCGTGGGAACGCACCGGGCCTCTAATGGACGCGGACACGTGGCCACTTAGGGGTCCCCTGACACACCCCTCGAAAGGACACATTTAACTTGTGAAAGGTTGCGGATGGCAACTCTTTTTTATTAAGGTGGTTCGCGATGTGCGTTTTGGGTCGAGCCGTGAGAAGGAGCGTGTATAGGGGATATATGGGATTGGTGATATTAGGCAACTTTCATCTTTTTGATTTGAAATATTAAAAGAAATGGGGGTAGTTTTTGACGTGAGAGATATTTTTGATTGTTCGTATTTTCATCCCTCCAAATTCTATTAAAACCGTTCATTTTTTTAAAAAATAACCCTTGCATTCTCACAATGGCCTGACATCAAATACTTTTTTTTAAAGTTTTTCCGTCAGTCTGTCCAATCGATAAGAATTTCAGCGAGCTTTAGAGCTACAGGACATTATGCTATTCAAGTTTTATCCCAATTACAAGTTATCTAGGAAAACTTAAACGTGTATCGCAAAAATCACGATTCTCAAGTTGCTTTTCTAAAAGGAGTGAGGTATTAAAAATCTATGTATATAATACTCTTATACGGCACCCAAATTTCCTTATATTTCTATCTCTGGAATGGCAACAATCGAAATGAAAAAAAATACTACTAATTTCAAAATGGCCGACTGAAAACAACAAAAAAGTGTTTCTTCAGGAATGGCATAAAAAAATAGAAAAGTAACTATAAATATTATGCATAAAACATAGATAGAATCGGTAAGTTTAAATTTAATTATGCATAATATTAGGGACGTTTAATGTTTGAAAATTTGAATTATAATTTCGATCGACTGAACTACCAAACACTGTTGTTAATAAAAAAAGAAAAATTCAAATAGTTTTGAAACATAGCTTCTAAGCGTTGACGGCTACCACAGTTTCCAATTTATTTACAAATGGATCTTAGTCAAGCACTCAAGCAGCGAAATATTTTCACAATAATAACCAGTAATTTATAAGGATTAATTTATAATTATTTTATGTTAAAATAATACTAAAGGCGGTTAGCTTAAAGGACCATGTCCGGATTGGCGCCAGTTGAAAAATGTCGCCACGTCAAAATGACAACAAACGCAGCGTTTACCAAGTCTGTGAAATGACAACTAATAATTACTTAAAATGCTGCCCAAAACTGAAAATGTCTGCTGAGAGAGAAGATGAAAGATATCCTTATTAAAAAATATCGTGGCATTTGCGACCGTAGATCGTAACGATATTTTAATATAAGAAAATCAGAACTCAACAGTTTCCTGCAAGTTCAAAACAATGTACAAAAAAATAAAGAAACGAGCTCTTTAAATAATTAATGATTAATAATATTTCAAATATATTAATACGATTTAAAATTGTTTAACTATGAAAGAAATGGACAGGATCAAGTTATAAAGAAAGTAGAAAAATAAATTCTTTAATGTAAACAACATACATAGAAAAAACTGAACTCTTTGATAATTATTCGCTTAAAATACGATCTGTGGCTGTTTTCGTAGCCAATGGCTGCCATAATATACCAATTTGACAGGGTTACCATATTTGACGAAAAAAATTACCGGACGTGCTCCTTCAGGTTAACCCTTAAGGCTAGACTAAAATATTTCAATGAACGGTGAGCGAGCGAAGCGAGCCTGGATCGCGAAGCGATCCAAAGGGAACTGCGCAAGCAGTTCCCGGGGGTTGGCAAGCGATAGCGAGAAGGGGGCCTGCCCCCTAGTAATAACTATAACAATCCATCCCAAAAACGTGTTTTTTCGGCCCAATTATACAATGTATTGTTTATAAATCCGCGTTTTTACTCAAATGCGTGCATTTGGTGCTGCCTACTTTCGATTAATATTATAAAAATCCAGTCCACATAAAATAATTAACCTTAAGACTATAAGAGTTGGATGCACAAATCTATTCTCCCTAGAGGGATTTCGCATTTAAAAATAAAAAGAAAGAAGTTGTCTTATTTTAAAAGATAACTTCCCATTTAAATCATGTTCCACCAAAACCTCTCATCCGAATGTCACCACCACCACCGTTTTGCAAAGAAGACATCTCTCCTAATAGGCCTTCACTTTCCACCGTATCGTATCGCCGGCATCGATTCATCGTCACCGTACAGCTACAAGTGACAACAAAGATGTCGCCAACACCTGTCCCGCCGAAAAAGGAGAAGATGTCACGTCGTCGTTACCCAGTGCGGAAACCTGCTAAGAAAGACTCGACTCAAATAAACGGGGTTGTTCTGAAAGGGGCTAAGATGTCAAGTTTGTGTGACTGCAAAAGTGGGACCATCGTGGTACAGTCTTCAAGGTGTATCGGGAAGGTTCCTGGTTCTAAACATGTCATCCATCTTACATGCAAGTTGGTGATTGTACAAAAAATCTCGCTTAATTCATGAGGTTCTCCGAGTACAGTGCAAAAGCCACACTTTCGACGTTTTAATATATTAGGTAAATCTAAAAAAAAAAAAATAAGAAGAAGAAACGCCTAGGCACCTTAAAATTGTACTAACCTTTTTAAAATGTAAAATTGTAGATTTTTAATTAACAAATTTGATTAACACTTGGATTTGAATGTATAACTTAAATAAATTTATCAACAAAAATAACGAAAACATTTGTTAATTAATTTAAAAAAATATATTTACCGATTGTATTGAAATTTTGTGAGAACCGTAGTTTCTGATCCGAATATAATCTTTTGAACTTTAAAAATAGTTTTTGCACAGAAAAGTAGAGAACCTGAATCTTAAATATTCAATTTAAAATTGAAAAAAAAAATGTGTTAATGGGGGAAAAAGTTATAAAGATAAATATTACCTACAACATCCTGCACTGGCGTGAGCATGAATACAACAGTACCTATAATAATACTTTAGACTATTGTTCAAAACACTCAATTACTACAACGAATAAGAACGTACCACTAAAATATTGATTATAACAGTACGGAAATGAATGTTGTAAATACTTCAGTCCTCCTGCTCACGGCAGAAGACCTTGCATATTGTTTGCATTCTATGAGGATGGAATCTGTACATGCTGTTTCACTTTTGAGGTACTGCAATTGCAGAAAAACAACTTGCAGGGTACGAAAACGGGTAGTGAAATACGGATGGATAGAGGACAGCAGTGTCTCTCTCTCTCTCCCCCCCCCTCTCCAAAAAAATAATAAATTAATAATAATAATCATTATTCCTTGTTTTAAATTTAATTATTTTATTGTATTTTGTACAATTGATAATAATATTTAAATTATTGTGCATAAATATTGAGTTTCACTTAGAAACGTAAAATTCCTATGATTAAAAACATAACTAGGTAACTAATAATATAAGGACTGAAATAATTCAATAATATTACGCCATCATATTTTGATGAATGGTAACATAGGGTAATTTTAGATAATAAACAATATGATTAGAGCAGATGTAATATTATTTTTTCCTCAAATTTGTTTCTTTTTCTGTTACTATACATTTTCCTACTTGGTGAAAATTTACTTGCTTGCACAATTTATCTAACAAAACAATACTTTGTCAGATAAATTGTGAGTTCAAAATAATAATAATTAGTTCCATACACTTAATTATAATTCATTAATTAAGTGTATGGGACTGATTACTCCTCATAATGGAAGTAAGGAAATAATGTTTCTTGGTTCTCGTTTGTATAACATGAGCCAAGTTCTACATTGGTTTCCAATGTCTGTACTTATTTCAAGGATGTTGATTTTTAGCTGTTTCTATGGGAACGAAGATGTGGAATGATTTAGCAGTTGAAGATGCAAATGGTGTCTATTTTTGTCATGAAATGTATGGGATGTTAGAAGACGTTATTTTTTGTTAAATTCAAGTTGTGCTAGAGCAACATTGGTAACATGCTTCGTAATTCTGATATAGTGACACTGTGTAAAAAGGGTTCCGTTGCCGAGTGCTCTTCGTATTAGACTCGGGATAGAATATTTTCGGAAAAAGTGACCTATCTACTAGACTTAACCTATCTATAAATTAGATATGCACTTAAAAACAATAGAAAAATTCACATTTTATCTTGTGTTAAAATTGGTTAATGTATGAGAATGTAATGATCTCGTGTTACAATGCCCAAAGCATTTAAGCGCTTGAAAACAATATTCTAAAGATTCAATGAAAAAAAAACGTTTTACTCTGTGTAAATTGTCCATAACAAAGGGATTAATTGCCAAAACTACCTTAAAAGTCAAATCAAACTATTCAACCATATTCCAAGCGTATAAATAATTAAAATAAGGTCCAACTATTGACTGAATAACGTAAGGAAAAATATCTTTACTATTTCACTTTGTCCAGATCTTCCAAAACATTTAAGTTATTTTTTAAAAACAAAAGTCATTCCGAAAGTCAACCCAAACATTTACACCTTAAGAGTCGCGTATTACCTGTTGTGTTAAACTTTTCCACAGCTCCAAACTCATAACAAACGGTTCTTCCTTGAAAGCTGACAATAAGTTCGAAACGGTTTTCTCCCCCCCAAACTTGTTTCGTTGCCAGATTACACCTGACACCTGTCCAGAGTTTGACGCAAGTTGGCAAAGTTTTTCCTTGCCCAACTGGCAAAAATTTGCTCTCAAGATTAATTTTCGCTCACCTCGTTTGAAGCCCCGAGTTGAGAATTGATTATTATTAGTTTTAGCTTTTGTGTCTTGTGGGAAACCTTAGCCTCATTTTATTTCTGCTTTTAATTACGGGATAATTTATTTTTATTACGGTAGATTAAATTGCATTAGCAACTATACTTTTTCTTAGTTTACTTTTTTAGTGAGGTTGTGCCTTATTATATTTTAGAACACTTTAGTTAATTGTTCTGACTTTTTACGTTAGAAAGTGCTGGTTTATTTCAAGCCTTTTATATTTGAATAGATTACTGGATGTCTGCGAGGTTTCTGAAGATTTTTATAATTATATCATTGCAAAAATTACAGTGAAATATTAATGATAAAATACTTTAAGTAAAACTAGTTATTATTTTTTTACCTTATTAATTCCGAGATAATTTGTTTTTATTTCGTTAGATAAAACTATATTTCGCACATGTAATGTATAATACATTTTTTTAATCGGTAGAATTCGATAGAATTTTAATATTCCAGTAAACTGACCTAATGTATGATTCTAAAGATTCAATATTTTCTCCGATATTTATTTGTTATTTTTTATAAATATCTGAGTAATGTATGATAATTTTAAGATTTTTGTAATATTAAAATAATATGGTAATATTTCTCAAATATGGGTCGTTAATATGGTTCATAATAATATTCATACATCTGTTTATTATATGCTTCCTTTAAGATTTATTATGGTTTGCTTTATATTTGGATTATATAATCGCGTTAGCCATTTTGTAGTAGATAAAATTGGATTCAAGTAACGATGGTTTTATCTATTTTGCTGAGCTCTTTGTTTCAACTAAATAATAAAAACTTCTTAGTAATGCAAGTTGTTGCCTTGTAGATATTTTACACAACGTTCATTATTTAATAAATTTCATTTCACTGAATTTTAAATTGAGTTACAAAAAATACACAACGCAGCATTGTATTGACGAGACTAATATATTTATAATGTATAAATAAATAAATGCTATGGTGTTTGGCGAATCAACACAGTTTTTAGGGGATTATAGAATATTGATGGATTAAAAGTAAGAGATAAATTTAAAATGTTAAATTTTCGTTTATAACAAATACGAAATCAGAAATGTGTATTTGCTTTCCTAGTTGCAAAGAGAGTTACTGAGTAATTTTAGTTACGTTCATTAAGTTGTGTGTGAAGATAATTTTCAATGCTGTTGAATAGATTACGAAAGTTAAGGTAAATCTCTTTTCTTCATATGCTACCAACAATTGAACATATTTCAGACCATAAACACATACCAGCGTTGCCTATTTTATAACAAACTGTACAGTGATTGCATTTGTTTTATGGTTTCAATTTTTAGAAATTCCAAAAATAAACGTACAAAAAATTATCTACTTATCTACTAAATTATCTATCTTTGACTTAATACGATCGTCTGCCTAAATTATCAATGAAAACTCAAACACCATAATAAAACGTCGTATGTTAAAATTTACTAGAGTTTTGAAGCTATTTTTAAAGCCCATATATCAGAAAAAACTTTGTCAGCGAATATATGCAATATTCCTCATTTCCCTCACCACCAATACACCTACCCCCGATCACATCGACTCCACAACTAAATCCCAAACCCTCTCCCTCAATACCCCTATACGCATAGATGGCGCCACCATCCGGCCCACATCCCCCCACTCCCCCCGCCCCCACACACAGGAGCATCTCCCCTCCATTCCCTCGCCAACCCCCCGGACACGAACACATCTGATCGTCTGCCTCTTTCAAGTCTCGTCTGCCACGGAAGAATCTCGGGATAACACGACGATGGTGCGGAGGGACGAGTAGATGCGATCCTCGCCATGCCGCGCTCGTTCCTCGTCAAGAAGGCCGCGGTCAAGTACCCCGTGGACCATGGGGGGCGCTGGCCCCCGTACAGGGGGCAGGGGCCCCCGGGAAGCCCCACGGAGGGGGCCACGGCCCCCGGCATGTCGCCCCCGCATCACTGCTTGGCGGTGCGATATACAAATGGTATGTGGAGAACTTTGTTGATATTTGGGTAGTTAATATTATTACAATTTCCTTGTTATTATTTTGTTTACTTCTCTTGTTATTAATTGATAATATTGGGTCCTAGTCTCTATAAGTTGTATATTTAACTTTGGAAATACAATAACACAATCTTATCTTGCTAAGATTTGTTTTTCCCCGTTATGTCGTAGTAAAATCAAAAGCGTTATTTTCAAATTAAAATGGATCACAGCCACGCATTTTGTAAAGTTTGGTTGAAATGAGGGATATGTAGGGCATTAGTGGTTTGTCGGAATATTTTATAATGCGTTTTATTTTTTTTTAAACTGAATTTACAGGTTTGAAAAAGGTTAGTTAAATTTTATTCTGAATTGATACTTTTTTTTCTTTCTAACCAAACGATATGTTTTCATTTACTTTTTGTATCATCTGCGCATTTGTTTTGAGATTGTTCTAATCGGCTGTACATTACCTCAATTATAAGACTTTGATCATGTTTCATTTCATACACACACACAAAGAGTTTTGTTTGCTGTAAAAGGTTTATAAAGGATTTTTGTTATATTTGGAAGTTTATCTCAATTTTTTTAAAAAAGGTTTCATTTTGTATTAAATATAATTTTAAAAAAATTTAATATTTTTTTTTATTATCGGAATTTGTTTTAAGCTATTTGTCGGTTTTCATTTGTAGAAGGTTTGGCTAAAAAGCAGATTTGTATTTCAAGAAGTTAAAACTAAATGCTTTTTAGGTCGCTTTTCATATTTTATTGCATAATCAATGCGGTTATGTTAAGAAAAACTTTTTATCACTTCATCAGTGTTATTTTCCGATTTCTATGTGAATGCAATTCATATTAAGAACATCCCTTAATTTATTTTATTTACGCTTTTATTTATGCATTTCGCCTGAAATCGTTGTTCGTTAAATTTACATGTTTTGATACAATTTGCTTTTATTAGGTTTGCTTTCATTTTTTGGAATCTGTTTACTTTTTAATTATATTCAATGTATTTTTTTTAATTCGGAGTTGATAGAGTAGGTAGAAATTAGTAATGTTTTCAAACCAATAAAAACTTGCTTCTAACGTTATTTAGTATTTGCTTTTTGTAAAAATTAGATTTAACCATACTTAAAAGATAGTTACCATTTTAAAATCTATGTAAAGCTATATTTAGTATGTAATTGTAAAAAATAAACATAATCTTGTGATATTGCATACCTGATCTCTTGCGCATACCTGTTGCCTAACTATTTATAGCAAAGAATTACGAACTTTCATAATCTATATGTAATTTTCGATGATATTTTTTTGTGTCATGATATGAAATTGTAATTTGCAATAATTTATATTCATTTCAGTATTTTTCTTGGTACTTATTGTTTTCAGTCTTTGTATTGTGCTTTTTTCCCGCTTTGTTGCGAACGCTAGTTTAAATGTTATTGTTGACGCTCTTGATAACTTCCTAATTTTTAACTACTAATAACTATCAACTATTACTATTTACTAAAATACATACTAACAATTTATCAAAAAAATAACAAAAATATAACTAAAAACTTTATTTCACATTTACACATTGTAGTGTTCCATATTTAAATAACATCTGAAAAACACTAATCAGTGTAAAATGAAATTTTTTAATACGATTATATAAATGAAAAATGATTCGTGCAATTTCAAAGAAATTGGTTTTGGGAAATTATCTGAATTTTAATTTAATATATTAAATATACGTTTACGACAACAGTTGAACAAATTTATTTTTATTATGATAGTTGATTGAAATATATAATTAAACATTTCTTTTAATTCCATTAATGCTTCGGGATTGTACTAACAGTTTTTGTTTCACTAATCTTGATTAAATAAAAAATATTTTACATTTTATCTAGATATTTTTTACTAGTATTTGCCTTTGGAAACAATAATAGTTAGACGGAAGCGTTGCATGTGTTATATTTTAGATTTATGTGTACATAGACATTATTATATTCGATTTTATGATAGTTTTTTACGCTAAATTTGATGATTATGACTCGATTGATTTCTTACAACGGTTATTCTTTAATGTAAAATATATAATTTCGTGTATTCTGTCATTTATTTATTTTATTTCATTACTCTACATAACTGTACAGTGTCCCTTATTCAGATTATAATAAATTAGTATAATTTCAACCTGTTTGATGATTGCGATTTCAATGACAATGCCTATATCATGCATATTGTCTCTATTCCCCATAAAGTAGAAAAGTACATCAAGTACTGGTCATCTGTTCAACCCTACCTGATGTAAAAGCTTCTTAGTGAAATTCGGTTTAATTATATTTTTTTATTCAATATATTGCGAAATTTATTTCGTGGTCAGTTTAAATTGATAGTTTTCCTATTCTTTTTTAATTGTTGCCAAAACCTAAATTTCCACTGAAAACATCATTATTTGAAAAATACACTCAAAATTATTTTATTTAAAAACATTTTTGAATTTACAAAACTTGAATTTAGTAATTATAAATATCGATTTAAAATGTTATAGAATCGAAAAATGCGATACAGAATTTTTGAAACAAAATCTATGATTAGAAAAATGTTTTAATCTTATTTACATAATAAGTATATTTAAAATTTAAATCGATAAATGAAATTCTATATTTCGGAGATTATTGATAAATTCATATTTTAAATTATTGTTAAATATTAAATTATTGATATGTTTAACTAAGTTTTGCAAAAATAAAATATTTTATTTTAAAAGTAGTGCATTATCAAATATATCCTAATTATATTAACCCTAACTAATTAACATTAGATGCTATAAACATGTTCTTGTTTTTAATATTTCACGATTATAAAATTCTATTTACAATTTTTATATATTAAAGTTAAGTTCATGTTTTTTCATTTAGAATAACTAGACAAATTAGTTAAGGTTTTCTTCATGAATATAAATTTTTTTATATAAATATCTATGATTTAGATGGGAAAATATAAGATTATATTTTTCAAAGAAATTATACTCTATGCCATTGTAAAGAATATATATGCTTACAACGCGATTTTCACCTTCCAACTTTACATTTTGAATGGAAAATCGGGTGAGATAAAAATAAAGGCGTTTTACAAAAACTACCTTTATCTTGGTGCTATTTCAAAATCCCCAAGCAACAAATGGGACGCAAATGTTCATCCTTCTCGCTAATTACACAAAAAGGCCAGCCCAACGCGGAAAAACGTTTATAAAAGATGCGCTAAAAAAGAAACCGTTTTCAAGGCGCAAAAAGTGTGAAATAAAAGCGCCGAGGCTCTTAAGGTAATTGAATGCAATTTTTTGCACTCTTTAACGCCTAATGAGATTTTACATGAAAAATCGACGGGCTGTGTTATTACTCATCCGAGAGGAAATTGCGCTATTTCGGCGAATCCTTTGGCTGACCAACAGGGGAAGTATTGATCCGATGGACCACAAAAAGTGTACGTGGATCAATTACTGCTATAGTTTCATCTGGTAGTACATGTAGAGTGCAGAATTTAAAAAAATAACCATCATGCTTCTCTCAACTTTAAACTTGCATTATTGATCTAAATAAGTACGTTGTAACTATAAATTTAATTAATAAATCAAAAACAATCGCATTAAATTATTAGAACAAAAGTTTATTTTAAAGCTATGTTTATTCACTGACTAGTCAGAATAAAAGTTATCAATCCATGTTCGACCACGGCCTACTCAACTACTAAGGCCGAAGAAGCTTTCCCAAACAAGCTCGTGGACGGAAATTTTGACGTTATAGTTCCGAGTGACGTTGTTCCGAAGATAAAGATAACCTGTCCCGAAACCTGTTCGGAACCACTCGTTCACGGCTGACCACAATTTTAGGGTTCCGAATGCGTCCGAACTAGTTTCTCGATCTTCGGCACTGGGAACAGTGACGTCAATATTTCCGTCTACGCTCATGTTTGAGAGAGCTTCTCTGGCCTTGTTATTGCAGTTGGCCGTGGTTCGACCAAAAACATGTATGAACCATTTTCTGCTGCACTTATAATATATGCCTCTTCTCGAAGGTTGCGATGTTAGTTATTATGCTTTAGCCATTGGGGAGGCGTGAGAAATCAGGGGGCTTTGGTTACATCCCTTAATCAATCTAATATCTACCATACAAGCAATATAAAATGCATGTTATTATTAGAGGAGGTAACTACTGTTTTATTATTTTCCAAATTATTATTTGAAAATAGCAATATTAATATACCTGGACTTATCTATAATGTTTTGTTTCAAGCTCCCGGATTCCAAAACTGTGGCAATCTTCTTAAGTCGTCTTGCTTTCTAAGAAATACTTGCATTTAACATACTTGAACATACAAATTTAAAAACAAAAGAGCAACGGAAATTTCACAGTGAAGTTCATAAGCAAATATTCGTATCAAGAGTGAATAAGAAAATACGAAAAAGTTAACAAAACGTCTACATCATTGTTTAATATAAACAATGTACAGGGATATTTTTTTCTAATTTATCTTTCATTGTTGCACTACCGTTATTATCATTAACATTATTTTAGTTGTTAAACAAACAGTTTTTTAAAAGTAACGGTCCTCAATTGTCGTTTCACTACAAGTTTTATGTTCATAAAATACAATGCATTTCATTCTTTTTATACTTTTATCGCGAAATCGGAATGGTCAATCGGCATTGCAAATTTATTTCGCAGATTTAAATGGTTTTACCCTAAAAGTATTGCAAACCATTTTTACTAGGAGATAAATACATTTATACAAATTTTTCGATCTATAGGCCTCAATTTGCAGTTTTAAAGCCAAGGCGACATATTAATTTATAATTTAGTTATGTTATACACTTTTAAAAATTTGGTGCTAGGTTTCACCATGATATTGGTTGGTTTCACCATGATATTGCTTCCTAGTAGCTGCAACGGCTGAGTGGTGAAATGTTTCAACTTTTTTTCGGTGTTTGGTTGAGCCATTTTTCTGGATTTGGAAACAAAAACCTGAGAAATGGTTCAACCGAATACCAAAAATATAGAAAACGTTTCACCATTCAGCCGTTGCAGCTACTAGGAAGCAATATCATGGTGAAACCAAGCACAAAACTTTTAACAGTGTAAGTTACGTTACCATTTATTTACACAACCTTCTAAGTGTATATGCACATATTCAAGTTTAAGAGTTTTATAATCTTTAAAACTTCAAATTATTATGCAAGCATTACAACTTGTTATTTAAATTGAAATATTATTGCGCTAACTTTTTATAACATCTTTTGTATGTGTAAGAATATAATCTCTTTACTCATCTTTAAATATCTAAGAACAAAAATATTTATTTACTGAAAGTTACAATCTATACATTTATTATACAATTTCAAGAAATTTTTCAAAATTATCCAAATCCGCAAGTGCCATTTTGAGCATTATCGAAAAATCTTTAAAAACATTTAAACACGAGCAAAAAATACTTTTACTTACCACAAAAAAAAATATTTGAATTCAAGTAGAATCCTCCTCGGTATTCTTTCGCACTCCACAAGTTCTATTTTATTCATTCCCCGGTGACGTCACACGCAGACGATATATGAAATTTAGAAGCACAAGTGGGCAACACAATTTGAGAAAACGCCGTTCGTTTGAATAATTCAAGTTGGGTGCGTGGCGGGCCTCTTTTCTTATTTCGCGAAACATCTGTTTCCATTTCTGATGCATTTTTAAAGCCTTGTTTTTATCATTTATACTTACCCCACATGCGATTCATATTTCATGTTTGCGCTGGTGTTAGATCTGGACAACAGATTTTCTGGCGTATATTAAAGTGTGTTAGATTGTAAAATTCTTGTTTCACTTATAAGAAATAAAATAAACTTCTGAGGGTTTTTGCACAAAGTTTTCACTTGTCTTTACTGCATTAGAATAAAATATTTGACTTAATAATCGAAAATTTTCTTATTCTTAAAAAATGACTCGTGTAGCAAATGTTATTGAGGAACCGCATCAACAGTTTTTTTAGTGTAACAAACTATAAAATTATTAACATTTTAAAATTTGCATGGGTTGCTATCCCTTGAGGTTTTTGTTTATTTGTATGTATCGCTAATGTAGATTAATAAGTAAGTGTTCTGTTAAAAATATTACTAATGCAATTTACGTTTTTACTCGCAATTCATCAAAATAACTGTTTAGGCTTTTTCTCCTATAACAGGCATTTAAAATCGATTCATTTGAACCATTTGAAATTCTCTGGTAGTATTTTAGTATTTCAATTTTATTTACAGCAGGTCCGAAGTTATTAACTTTATTCTAACCAAAAAATATCATTTGTATCTCAATGAAAATGTTTTTTGTCTGATACTTTTTATGTATCCAGGACTAGTAGTAAATGGATTTAAAATGTACAATATAAATAATTTGTTTATTATTCAATGCTTATTGCATTAATAGTTTCCCCAAAATACAAGAAATACGACAGGAACTTCCAAAGGCAGAAAAATAACAAAAGTAAAAATCGTAATATGGATGCTTTCCAAAATCCCATGACATATGACGGATTGCCAAATTTCGTAAAGTATTCCGGACATTTTTTTCTTCTTTTTTCTCCCACAAAATGTAGAACAATTTTAGTATTCCTGAATATTTTAAACCCAAGTACCTGTCCACAAGGCTACATTGTAATACAAAAAGTATGACGCAAGGCAAAATGTTTATTTCGTTGGAATGTTTTTGAATGGTTTTATTGTTAATCTTAATTACCTTGAATAAAAAGCATACACCTGCACAGAAATTTACTTTAATTATACTTTCGGTCATAATGTTTGTCTTTTGTTATGTTTAAGAAATATGCGTTTCAAATTAAAGAATATCTAAAATGTATTTTAAGTTCATACTTAGGTTGAAATTGACTTAGATAGAAATAAATTCGAAAATTGAAATATTGTATCACTATCTCAGGCTTAATGTATGAAAACTAAACTAAACATAACTATTTATTCAAACTAATTATTATAACTTTCAATAATGTTTGATGATTATATTGTACAACGTTTTGTTTTAATTTTCTCTTTCTTATAATCAATAAAAAATTAAGTTTACGGACCAGAAATGTTGTCAATAACTCATAAATATATTGAATTATTAAAAGTTTCTATAATAGGAACGACCTGTTTAAGAAAAACATATACAATGTATGAAAATTAAATATTGATAGCGTCGGTTAATGTGAATAATTCGATAATTATATTTTTTATAATTACACATTATTTTAAGAACCATGGTGCACGTAATGCGCACCATCATTAATGGTGAACTCATGCATCTAAGCGCATCATAATTAAGCGCAATGCTCTGATGGGATTTAGAGCAATTAAAAAATGCGTTGAATATCATTAGTAGGAAATCATTATCGAAGGTATCATTAAAGCCGAAAACTATTGGGGCAACCATCAACCCGATTGGATGATTCGTCAATAAGTCATTACTATACACGTCCTCGTACGAAGTTCAGAAATTTTTAAGAGATTTTCTGGTTTAATTTTCATCACAATTTTTTCGAGTAAGAATCGGTGATAACGATTTTTGATTTGTGTTCAGAATGCAAGCGTTTCTGAAATTTTTATTTGAATGCTGGCTGCGATCCATTGGACATTTTCTAGATAATTCGAAAATAAGTAAATTTTTACATTATGTTTGAACTACATAATGCATTTGCCCTCTTACATATTTTTCTGCAATATTTGTTTTGTATTGGAAAATTACTATGCTGCATCTGCTTATGAAAAAAATATATATAGTCCGTTTAAAAAAAATGTAATGTTTTTGTTGTTGTTGTTTTTATTTCAGTTGAATTTTATCTTTTATATATAATTGTCAAAAGTTTAAAATACAATAACATTATTCTTTTAAAAGCACAGCTTAGTTGTTTTTTTAGAAACATCACATATTTCTATCCGAAATCCTATAAACTCTTCATTTCATCATATACTTTCGCACCCTGCAAGTTGTTTTTCTGCAACTATAGTATCCTAAAAGAGAAACAACATGTACAGATTTTCTTCTAATGAAAACTCCCTTTTGAATACAAGATATAGATATTGTATTAAATTAATACGTTTAAATGGTTTTGGTGGATATTCAGATTTTATATTGAAAGGAAAGACCAAAGAAAGACTCACCATAACTTTATCCTGTGTCAGAATGAAAACATTCACATTGCTGTCAGGATACAACGGGACTGTGGGTCCAAATATTTTGTAATATACTTAGATTCAATCTAGTAGCTTAACGTATTATTTGATACCTTTGCGGTATTAACCAGACACTTTTATACCAAGTGTACATCAAAATTTGATCTTACAATGTTGGTGGTCCTAGGGTTATTTGCAGTCTGTATGAATGATTGGTTTTTTGGTTCATTCATATTTTTACTTATTTCAAAGGTAAAGACAACACGTCAGGTAATGGCAAATTCACAGCTTGCACTAGCTCCTTACTATGAACAAGCTTACAAGACAGACTTTCATCCCGTTTCGAATCAATTGCTACAATACTAACAACTGTCGCTCATTTAATTGTGAAGTTATTTAACATTTGAGTAAATACATGACGTCATGTAATGGCGAATTCAGCTTGCACTAGCTCCCTTTACTATGAACAAGCCTTACCAAAGACATACTTTCAATCCCGTTCTCGAATCCATTGCTACAATACCAACAACTGTCCGTTCATTTAATTGTGAAGTTATTTAAAATTTGAGTAAATACACATGACGTCACAGGTTAGGACGAATTTAACGTGCACTAGCTCCTTATACCATAGTATTATTTTCACGAACCAACTTATAACCTTACCGCAGACCGACTTTAAATCCCATCCTCCAATCCGTTGCCACACTCTCTCACTAATGACCCAAAAAAGGGCATTGATGGACTACCCGTTCTATCTTCCCTTGCAGACGAATCCCCCCCCTCCCCGCACTTGTTGATCGTCTGCTGCTTTCGCGGGGGGTCGGGAGGGAGTCCCCTGAGGCATTTGGGTGATTTGTTCCCTCCCCCCGGGGGGTGGGGGTCTGGTTAATGACGCCTCTCGCAAAAATGGTTTCGTCTTGTTTCGGGTGATTCTTTTTCCGTGTTACATGGTTCTGGGAGGAACAGTTAGTTTGTAGAATAGTGGACCTTGATGTAGTGCAATGTAGCCTGTTAAAGTGAACATGATATTTCGTTTGAGATTAATAGAGGCAATTTTCTTAGCGTGTTGAGCTTTAAAAGAATGTTGAAAATAAATGTGCTTTTTTGCATCTAGCACATGAAATCCCACCTAGCATAAACTAAATATTCTGAATGAATGAAATCCAGCATTAACTAAAACAATTTTGAGCACAAAACAATCGCACTAATAAATAACAACGCGTATATGGGATCATAGCAGTAAAATATGCCTTAGACCAGACGCCACGTCCAATGTCAAATTATATTTTTTACCAGCATTTTGAATTATAAATATAATTTAAAACATATACAAGTTCAATATTTTCATAATAAAAGTTAAAAAATGTACCTTAAAAATAATGCAATATTTTTATTTTATATCAAAAAATGACAAGGCTTTAAATGTTTAAATAAATATTATTACATTTCTGAAAAAGGACTTGTATCTACCTAAAGCAATAACCTTTTATTCTCATTCATAAATATCCACCTAATTATCCTCATTTAGGTTGAAACAGCAAAATCTCACTTTCGCCTAATTATTTATACTTGAGCAAATAAACATTATTTAATAGCCCGGTGCAAAACGTGCCACCAAATGCACCAAACCTAGAAAAACTACGGAGTAGTTACAAAATGTGGATTTCGACTCTTTTTAGAGAGCAGATTTCTTAGTTTTTAGTACCATACATAACAGCTATACTAATTCTGCAAATATTAATAATAACGACACTTTATGTTTCATACATTTTTTCTATTAAATATCTTTAAAAAATAGCAAGAGTTAAGTAATTAAGACAATGGTTTTTATTAAACTTAACGTAATTACGTCAGAATTTTTTAATAATTTACTATTTCACAAATATTTTTACGTAATTTCTTTGCGTTACGAAGTTTTAAAATAACGATGCTTATTTCTTATTTTTTAAAACTATTTTTGTGCTGATATGTGGGACATAGTAAATAAATAAAGTGTGGGTATAGTAAAATGGGGAATTTGGTAAACTTTGGACTCGCTTTGGTATTAGCATTGCGATTTCTTGTCACTTCTGATTCACTTCGTTACTTCTCGACCTCGGTTCAAAATGATTGAGATTGTAACCAGTTTTGACGTTTTTTTATTACAACTAACTTTGTAATACATACCGGTGGAAAAGGAACTAGTCGTTGTATATTTTGCATCTTTTACTATCTACTCCGTTTCAACCCTCCAATATTTTAACCCAGCTACTTAAGAAAGTTTTCTTCAGCAGAAACCGTACCTCATCTCAGGACATGCGGAGGCCGCGCTAAATTGAAACGCATGTTTATTATGCGCATAATCTTGCTCTCATTATATTTATTATTACGACTGCCTATTTGCATTTCTGGGGCTTTTACAACTGTTGCCGGAATTGTGAAGTTGAAGAGGTTTTTTTTTACTTCTTTTACCCCTGTTACAATATTTTTCTAATTGCTCCCTCCGAGAATTATGTAAGTGCTGTATTTAACTTGTAATTGTATATTTTTGCGCAATAGTGAAACCAGTTAGTGGTTTTTAATAAAATGTTCACACTACAAGTTATGTTATAAGATATTACACCAATTCATAGTTATATTGTAATACATTACACCACTTACAAGTATTGAAAAAAATCTGTAAAAATACATCGATTTTACCGCATATTCACAGCGTATTCTGCTGTATTTAATTGCAACTGTTGCTGCAAACACAATTTTACAGCACTATACTCTTGTTCCTTGGTTTGCTCAAATATAAACGCCATGACTTTGGTCAGAATTCTTCATTTCTGCCAATCGATGAATTCTAACTGGATAGAGGCTGAGGCACATGAGCTTGAAAATGACATTACAAGTGTAGCCGTACGTTTAACAGTACGGGTGCTGCGTTTTGACTGATTATTTACAGTGTACTTATTGTGAAAGTCAATTGTTAGATTTTCAATTTTGAATATTCCATTATTTAGTAAACGTTTGTTAAAATGAGAATTATAGTCAGTCATATAAAAAATATAAAAAATCCCCACGCGATAAAATATTTCCCATTTCATATAAATTTAAAGAACTAGAAATATGTGACACATATGAGTCTCCTACATAATCATTATCTATGGGTTTCAACATCAAATAAGCATATTCTAAAATATTAAATAGTAAAGTTCAAAATTATTCACACTAGCTATTAAATGTTATTGCGAAATGTGTATAATTATATAATGTTAGTTTAAAGAAAAATAGAATATGATTTTCTAGTTGAATCTAAATGTGACATTTATATTTTTTGGTCCTTTTAAGTACATGATTCCAATTTTCCCCTGATTGTTCCAAATATACAGTTTCTTTCGTTTGCTGGAATTCACTTAGTACTATAGCAGCCTTTGTTGTAATTGTTTGTAAGCAGAATTACAGTTTTGTAACTACACATTAAGTGTTTTGGAGAGTGTGATGGGTTAGTTATGGAGTTAAAAAAAAGTATTTTTTCAGGTATTTAGCCAATTAGTTAGTGTCATTAGGAATATTTAATTCCTTTGAAATATCTATTTCCGTAGTGCAATGTATTTGATTGCTTACTGATTCTTCAACAAGCATATATTTTCCTTTTTATAAAAATATATATTGTATTTTACTAACTATTTAGGATTTCAATTTTTACACACTGCTTACTCATTTTGAAATCATTGCTCACCAAAACTCCTAAATCTCTAACGAACTCAATATCTTGGATACTTTCTCCCTGTAAAACATAAGAATGATTAACATTGTTCTTCCCCAAATGCAAGGTTTGACATTTGTTAACACTGAACGACATGCCCCAGCGTGAAGCCCATTCAGTAATTTACGTAAGATCATTTTGTAACTGCTCAATATGCTCAACAGAATTTACTGTACTCGTCACTTTTAAGTCATCTTCAAAAATACTTAACTTGCTATTCAACCCCCAGCTGATATCATCAATAAACATAATAAATAAAATTGGTCCTAGTACAGAGCCCCTGAGGCACTCCACTTACAACCTCATTCCAATCAGAGTACTTACCATTAATGTGAACCCGTTGTTTTCTATTGGTCAACCAATTTTTAATCCAACGGACCACAGCAGTCCCTAACCCAAATCTTTTCAACTTAAATAACAAAGCTTCATGAGGAACTTTATCAAAAGCCTTTTGGAAATCGATGTAAATAACATAAACCATATTGCCTTTATCAATCTCTTCTGTAACAGTATCATAAAATTTTAAAAGATTAGTTGTACAAGACCTACCTTTTCTAAAGCCATATTGATTATCTGAAAATAAATTATTGTTTCCAAAAAAGTCATTATACGTATTTTCAACAATGTCTCAAAAACTTTACCTAAAACAGATGTAAGACTAACTGGTCTGTAATTACCTGGATCAGATTTAGGCCTTTTCTTGTACAATGGAGTAACATTCGCCAATTTCCAGTCTGCTGGCACCTGTCCAGAAATAAATGATGACCTAAAAATAGTCAGAATTGCATCCCCCAACTCTTCTGCACATTCAACTAAAATTTTAGGATACATATCATCAGGGCCAGGTGCTTTGTTAGGTTTCATAGTTGTAAATAGACGAATAATCTCCTCCTTAGAAAAATCACACTCAATACAATCCAGTTCTTCAGTTACTTCCCCTGAAACATGCACATTTTTAAAATCTTTACTAAAAACACTAATAAAAAAGTTATTCAAAAGATTAGCCATTTTCATGTCGTCATGGATTAACTGTCCTTGACTATCTTTAAATGGTCCAATGGAGCTACCCTGTTTTACATTACCTCTAGCATAAGCAAAAAAATCCTTAGGGTTATCCTTAATACCCCTAGCTAGATTCTCCTCTAATGCAGATTTGTGTTTTCTACTAAGATTCTTAAACTCTCTCCTGGCAACTCTGTAAGCTTCCTGATCAACCTCTCTACCAGTTTGCTTAGCATATTTGTAAGCCTTTTGCTTTGACCTAAGGGACTTTTTAATATCCTTGGAAAACCACATAGGATACAATTTCCTTTGTGAACTTTTACGTTTGAATTTAACATGCATTTTCACCACATCATTTAGTTTTTCCTTGAACTCATCCCATAGCTCAAGAGTATGGGTACCTACCAGTCCTTTATCAAAACCTAAAGCTACATCATGTCTCAAGTTGTCAAAATTAACATCTCTGAAACATGGGATGATTCTTTCACTATTAATCTGTATAACCTGAAAAATAATATCAAATTTAATACTATTATGATCACTCTCCCCTAAGTGATCACTGACAATAAGGTTATGAACTCTATTTTCACAGCTACTTAAAACTAAATCCAGAATAGCATTATCTCTAGTACACTCTCTAACTAACTGATACAAAAAGCAATCATCTAAAACATCCAGAAAATCTAAACCCTGTCCTTTAACAATCACGTTATTGTCCCAATTAATGTTTGGAAAATTGAAATCTCCCATGATAACAACCTCATTATTATGTGAACATATGTAATGTATTATGTGAACATTACATATGTGAATCTTGAAATTTTGACGAATTAGTTAGTTAAATTAGTTATTTTTATTATGTTTTATATCAATTCAGTATTTTGTTAAAATCCGTTTGAAAAGTTTAGTACATCAAAATGGAAAATTGAAAACAATTATTAATAATATCTTAAGCGCTGAACTATAATGTTTTTGATCGAGAAGCTGATAAACATTACGACATGATTTCAACATGTCTGATTTTAATAAGTAATAGCTTGATATAAAAAATAACAAGCATGTTAGCAATAATCAATCTTCTTTTACTGCAAGCAGTAAGGGTTAGGTTGAATTTAGTTTTTAAAGCTCTTACCCTTTTCAATTCATATAAACAATAAATAAACGAACTTAACGGAACGTCTTATCATTTATTAAAATAAATCACTAAATTTTAATATTTTTACATAGAAACTCAAATTTACTTAGGGTCTTGGTCCAAGTTATCAAATGCAGAATATAAATCAAGAGTCAGATATAATGAACTTAAATTTTTGTTTATATTTTTTTATGTTTATGATAAATAAATCAAGTTATGTTATATCATTTTCAGAAATAATTAACAAAATAAAAACATTTAATACGAAGAGCAGAAAAAAATGCTGAAAAATGATAACTGTATAACTAGTCATTTTTCTTATCTAAATATAATCTTTTAACATATTTATCTTCTTTCAACCTTTAACACGAGATCTTTATTTACTATTTATAAAAGAAAAACAAAAAATCTGTAAATCTCTCCCACTCCAAATCCGTACCTTCCTTTTCAAACCTCGGTCTGTTTATCTTTATTTATCGAGTTTAAGGCTCAAAACCTCAAGGCCTTGTCATCCCTCCTAAAAAATACTCATTTTCTTCGGGAACTATATTCCTACGCGACTACCACGGCACCTCCGTAGTGACGTACCCCAATAAAATGCGCTCCGACGTTCCATTTTTTTTTTATAAGTATCGCTTCATTTGTTTGAAAAAGTTTTAAAGACATTCCAAACAAACGAAGAAATTTATTTACATTTTGAGAATGTTTTTGTTGCGGGATTTCGATAAAGTAAGCAAGTAATTTTTAATAGAAAGTAAGAGTTAATTTTTCCTTGCGGGATTGGTAGTAAATATATTATTGGTTATTTTTTAAAGTTAATTATTAGTCTGTAAAAAAATTAGAGTTTTACATCTAGTCAATCTAATGCCTTAATTTATTTAGCTGTAGTTTCGAACAACCAAACAAATTTATGTTTAATTATATGTTTGTTCTCAAAATTATTTTCAAAGAAAATAATTAAATATCTGTATCTATATTTTTTTAAAATATATACTGTAGAGAGAATACTATAAATAATAATTTTTTACCTCAACGTAGTTCCACTAAAATTATTAAGTTATAGGCTTAGTTTCTTTAAAATCAACTGATTATCCTTTGCAACTGTATCACTCCACCCTATCAATATATAAATTGCGTCGCAGCTGTACTTTGGAGGCGTGACTTTCGACTTGGAATGGTGATCCATCTCGTTCTTTTTATGTACTTTTTTATTTCTTATCCTTCTTTTTTCGAATGCAACCTGTGGCGGGGGGTATAAAAACTAAACAAAAAAAATCGCGAGAGAAGGAACCGATGGAACGTATTGATCAGCGTGGGCCTGATGCCAGGGCTCGTGGCGCTGATGACTCCTGGGTTCCTTTTCAGCTGAAATTGACTAACGGTCCTCTTATTCGCTTTCGAAGAGACCTCTGGCGTATACTGAGTCAAGAATATACTATACATAGAAGACAATACTAAATACTTAACCAATATACACTAAGAATATATAAAATAAATATTAAGGTTGTTGAAGTTAGATACCAAGCTTGTAGTTAGATACTAAGTTAGTTACAGTCGAATATAAGAATAGGGGAGACCAGGGCTAGTTTTCCCATAGGGTTTCACCAGGCCTTATATTGGAAATGAGCCGTTGGGGGCCGCCAACTGTCTGCTTGGCGTATAAAGCAACACGACTTATGTAACTCACAGGAATCTTTTCCCAGTTGGTGTTGTTTCGTTCGCAGCTCGCTGCATTCACTGTTTATTCGTAGAGAGCTGTGTAGAATAGGGAGTCAAGAATGCTACGCATAACTGTATACATAGAAGAGAGTTAACCAACATACACTTAGAATATAAAAGTTAAATATCAAGTAGATACCAAGTTACACGTAGAAGCTACATACTAAGCATACAAGAGTGAAATATCAAGTTTGTGAAAGTTAGATACCCAGTTTTGTACAAGGTAGAAACTAAATATACGAAAGTTAGTTTCCAAGTATTCCTTGATTTCCTGCACGGCTGAAATTGACTTACGGTCCTCCGATTCTCATTCACAGAGAGCTTCTGCAGAATCGCGAGTCAAGAATACTACTTACTACTTTGTTTACTTAGGAGAAAATATTAAATACTTAGCCAACATACACTAATAATATAGAAAACTGTTACAAAATTTGGTGCAAGACTGGTACAAAATCCCAGATTTTTCTAGCTCCCACTACTATTCGGAGCCTGGATTTACAAATTTGTGGTGAAAACAAAACTTTGGTTCACCGCAAAAATGGAAAATCAACGCTTCCAAATAGTGGTTTCAGCTAGAAAGATCCGACTCAGTCTTGCACCAATTGTTTTTTAACAATGAAGTTAAATATACGGTATTAAGCTATGATACTTGTGCAAGTTAAATTCTATACTAAATAGAAGTATAAAAATGTTAGATTATTGGCATGTATAACTTATATTGTTTGCATATAAGTATACAAGGCATTTCAAGTACATATTTTGTTAATTTCTAAGTTTATAGAATTCATATTTTTAAGTACATTACCAAAGTCAGATACAAAGCCTGAGCTAATGTCAGAGCTCGTTGCCTCTAATGGGTCGTGGATTCCTTTTTAGATAAAATTGACTAACTGTCCTACTATTATCCTTTTTACAGTTCAGTAAAAGAGTGAAAAAAATATACTATAACTGTAAGAAAGAATATAGCTATTTGCACTGCCTATAGAGACAATTTACAATCATGGATATAATAATCGTATTTTCTCGTGATCGACATTTGTAATGGGACAACACAAATTGTGTTCAATCTAATCAACACAATTCTTGTATTGAAACAACAAAAAATTGTAATCTTGCAATGTTTACTCATGAATTGTGTTTAACTTGCGCTGTTTAAAAACAAGTTTTTTATGAGTGTATTTGAAAAGTGAACATCTGCCCCAGTGAACTTAGGAAATCCCGTGATTAAGTAAATTAAAAAAAATATATTTTTACCAAGAGCTATTTATCTATAAGATGTGGAAGCCCAAATTTTATGGGAAAACTAACAACAGTATTTCGTAGAAAAAATAAAGCTATAATCTAGCATTTAACTTTAAAACAATTAAAAAAAACTTTAATTATGTAATCTTTGAATATATCTGAGACCTTGAAATAATTTCGTTTAAACCATGATATGAGCACTTGAGTTCTTATTGAATGCAAACTCAAAAGAAGAACATGTGGAAGGGTTATACAACAGAACCAACATACCTTAAGTTAACCTAAAAATAGTTTCTGCTGACATAGATGTACCTTAAAATCGACTCATCGGCAGTTTAACCCGCACCGTTTAATTTAACGCATTCTTCTGATTATTGACATTACAACACGCAGAGCCCAATGCCACTAATTGGAAAAGGGTTTCAAGAAGACAAATTATCCATTTAACGCAAGTTCTAAGAACAAATAAAGATAATTCGACCTATTACAAAGATAAATGAAGAATTTAGTTCTTGAATCGAACGATGCTGGGTTACATAAAAGTATTTTAATTATTGAGAAGGGACTTTTCCAACATTAAAGTTTTACGGAATTTAATCGGTATTTGAATGGGAGAAAGTTCCTGGTTTTCTTTCGAATGGATCCTTAAATTTGCGTTTGCACTGGAATGTTTTAATAACCGTTTAGGGATTGAGATATTGCTTTAGATGTGACTGCAGCGTATGGTTTTGTAAATTTAAATGCTTTATTTAATGACGTAGTGCCGACTGAATAACAGGTACCATTTAATACGCATTTTTTTAATTAAATTAATTTTTAATATCACTTAAACAACATAATGTGTGGAAGATTAAATTATCTCAGTTTCTTTTAGCAAATAATTTTGCATTATTTCTTCATCAGCTGCATAACAGGAATAAATGGATTATATCAACCTGCTAGAAATATTTGATAAGGGAGGCTACTAAGGGTGGACATTCTATTTTTTTTTTAAATTAATCTTAAAGACAGTTTATTTTTTTATACTTTCTAGACCAAATGTCGATTGTCAAACCTTATAATGTGCAACATTATGTTTTTCTGCCATCATTATTTAAGTATTATGCACTTTCAATTACGTAGTTTAATTTCATTAATTTTTTCTGTGTCGTAGCATTCTATACAGTTGACTTTCGTTGATATTTTTTTTTTAATTGTTGAAGATAAGTCATTGATATCCGTGATTTTTACTTATAATTTTCACTGCAAACTGAAACAGGTCTTCATTGCATTCCGCCACCTCACTCTGATTACAACATTGCTTGGCATCTTCCTTCATAACTAGTAAACCTTTTTTATTTCGTTGTTTCTTGTCTTTCTACTTTCTTTTGCCCTGTGCATTCCAGTCCAGTGTTTGTTTTATTTTAAATATTTCGAACTTGAGTAATCGATGTCCAATCTACTATCTTTTTTGTTTTCCAATGTCATAGTCTATTAATTGTATTCACAAGTTCTTAGTAAAGCATCAGTATTTGTTTGCTGGTCTTGGAATAAAAAAAAATTGTATGATGGGTATTCAATCAACTGCCCTTTTCTTGTTTCATATTCTATTATTTTAGATTCCACGCCTCATTAATTGCGTAAAATGTGGAATAATATTATAATTGTTCAGTCTGTCCGACAGCCCGTCAATTTATGTATGCAAAAGATTTTCATAAATACATTTGCTTTCCAATATTACTTTTAGTTTTGAAGCAATGTTTATATAGGTTAACTTTTGTCAAAGATGATGTTTTGAAGAGATACCACATGACTAAACACAAATCTTAACCAATTTCTGAATCCCATACAAAAATTCACATGTATCGAATTAAATACTTCAAGTTCCATTAAAGCGATGAGGGCGTTCATTATCTCACATGTCGCAATTACCCAGATTGAATTTCTCGGCCAGCAACAGCAGCATTCCGTACACACCATCAGAAATCAATCATCGGGCTCGTTGCACAATTGACCGATTCATTTAATACTTCGTTCCGCATTCTGCCTACCGCCCCACAGAAAGAAAAGAGCCACTGCCCACACAGGAACGAGAAGTGTTGCCTGGTTTGGCTGATAATTGCAATTTTTGGTGAATCCGGACCGTAGTTCCAACATTAAAACAGTGGCGTCAATATTGGCATCAATTTACGTTTCAAGGGAAACAAATGTATTAAAGATGTTTTCAATTGTAATTCAAGAATTAAAATACAATGATTATTTATATTAATAACTTTACATACCCGGCATTGCACATACACGGGTGTCCCCTTAATAATGCAATAAACAGCTCTGATATAGCGACCGGCCTTAATTTGATCTCACGAGTTACGTTACCAAGTAATGAAACCAGATAAATAAAATGAGCAGATAAACAAGATGAGAAGTTTGTGACTGTGCTAAAGCTTTTTGGAGTCCAGTCAGCCTGAAACATTCAAGTTTTCGGCAATATACCAAGCTTTCTTTAATTTTTCACAATCGCCAAAAGCCGTCAATAGCAGATCCTATCCACATCACACATTATAACATAACTATATCCAAAAAGGGAAAACGACTGCCAATTATCAAACTGGCACCAAACGAAAATCGGATCTATCGTAAAATGGACAACAGAAAATCGCTGAAAAACATCATATATCTTATTTTCTCTAACAATTCAGAAATGCGTGGCCACAATTCAAGCTTTCTAATCTAAAATTTATAATATTTTCTAAAAAATAAAATTGCTGCTTTGAATTGTCATAGAAACCAAACACAAAGTTTCCCATGTTAAGTCTATGAGATCAAGTTTAAAAAATCAAAAACTTTCGAGAAATATAAAAAGAAACTTTTAAAAAATGTAGCGGAATAACTTTCCCTTTCATTATGCGTATTTTGGCGCCTTTTCTATCTACGTTTTGTGATTTGAACGAAAATACAATCCAGACAAACGGACAGATACACAGTCACACATTAATATTGTAAGGAATTAATTCAAATTAAGTCAATTAAATTGATTTTTTTTTAGCAAATATGTGTAGTCAATATCAAGGTTGGCCCATTGAAAGTACAATTTCACCAGAAAATTTAAATTCCAATTAACTATGCAATGTAAAAAAATGTACATGATTATTACTTTATATTGTTCAAGTGTGTTTTAATTGATGTGTTTAGTTAGGCTGAATTTACGTGGAAGCTTTGTGAGTACAGTAGTTTCCCCAACGTTTTTTAGAATAATCCTTAAATGTGTCCAACAAATGATGTAGCAAGAGGATGAAGCAGATTTTGGAGGACTTAACTTACGAAAAGCTAAGTTTTTTTCGGTGGCAAATTAATTTGGCATTTTGCATTCAAACAAATATTATAAGTGTCTATTAATTACAAAAAAGAAACAGATCAAGTTTGTTCATATTAGCGTCCTTTATTGTTTTAACAAACCAAATTAGTATGAAATGCATATTTATATCATCAAAAATACAAATTTACGCTACTCAACAAATTGTAAATAAATAAATTTATCGTCCATAGTTACTTCGACTTAGTATTTATATCAATTAAAAACTAAATGACGAACTTTATATGTTGATAATAAATTAAATACTTCTACTTGAGCTTTCTTCACACTTTTGGATAAAATATCACGTATTGTATGGTATGCCAAAAATGGATTATATTTGTAAAACCAATTTTTACCTATTTGGCGACATGAATTGTCCATTTGTACGTAAAGCTAACGTCCCATAACCATTTACAAGAAGGAATTGTTACATTTTAGCACTGATTCTCGACCTTTCGCAGGGGGTTCTTTCGCCTCAGTACATTTCTCTGTGTCCATCTTTCGCTTGCCCGGTTCTTACGCTCCGGTGCCGCATTTTCTGGATTTATCTTCTTATTTTATTTTTGTTCTATTGTTCTTAGTCTGGTTGTTTTCACGGAAGAGGCCAGAACTGTACTTCATGCTCAGAAGAAAAAGATTTATGGCAAGTTTGTAACGATGTTACAAGTTAACTTGACCCGTTTTATGGCAGGCAGCCTGGCAGGAAGGTGTCAGAGAATGGTTGAAATGGTTTCAAACAAATACAAAAAGTGACGAACAACAACAGAAGAAAAACATGACACGCGGCTGGACCAAAAACTAACTTTTTTATTTTTAACACACCTTTAATAACTTTCTAATTTATTTTTGAATTATTTTACTGTTTTTGAATGCACAACATATGTTGTTAAATTGTTTCACTCAGAGATAACTTTAAAAAAAAATGTCCTCAACTTTTTCTATGTTAAAAATTTAGTCCTTCATGTCGTTATGCTTAATTGTGTGATGGATAAAGCTTCTGAACCAAAGTGGAAACTTGGTTCTGTTGCGTTAGATTGAAATTAAAATTTTTATTTCATTAATATATTTTTTAATACTTTTTAAATTTTACTTATCTGGTAAACAGTTTTAAAGAGGGAAACGTTTGTTTTTGTTGCTTGTAACATTCTGGATAATTTATAATGCAATCTGACTCTGACTCATGAAACTAATTTATCTTGAAATATTTAGAAGGACCGCACGATAAAAATCTTCTCTCGGTGTTGTGTATTTAGGAGAGAAGTAGGAAAGATAGCCTCTTATGGATAATCATTGACCTTTAATCAGTCAACTATATTTTGTTTATTTTTGAATTATTGTATGAAGTTGTGGTTGATTTATGTGTGTGCTGTTACACAGGTTTAATTGTTTGGTGATACCATAACTTAGAAGGTATAAAGAAAACTGAATTTTTCTCAATGTGTCGCCAATGACTTATTTCTCTACTAAGCTACTACTTCCTAAATAATAAGTTTTCCTTGATGGGGTTTTCATCTTGCTTTGTTAACTTTCAACTTTCAAGTGCAAAATCCCTAAAAGAATACTATTTAACTTAAACTTGAGGTACCTGTCTACCCCCGCGATAACAAAAATTTATATTTCTGTTACAACTAATTGAAACCTTTTATTTACTAAAATTATAAATTGAGTTTGTATGATTATGCATCTAGGCAAAACCCTTGGTGATAAATGTTTTACTCATTGTAGAGTAAGGTATTGGTTAAAACAACCCTATTTCGTCTAAATTTAAACACAACTACTCATCCCATTACAATACAGAAACATAAAACTAACCATCACGCAGCCTTCAATACCCATAAAATCAATACAATTTTATATAAAAACCCCATCACCCGAGGAAAAACCTATTCAACAGAAACCTTCGGCCACAAACTTGTTACATCACTCAAACACTTTATGGACGTAATAACAGACCGGGCCACGGCGGCCATGAATCAAAAAGGGGCAGGCTGCCCTTTTAGGGGCGCAAAAATAGCCCCGGCTGTGTACAGCGGCCATCCCGAGCGAGTGGAGCAGAAAACGTCGCCGCATGCACGGATGGTTCATCCGAAAGGGGCCGCGGCGCTACATTTGGCGACCATTTTGCATAGGAAGTTCAGTTGCTATAGTTTTATTAAACCATATAAATCTCGTTTTAAATTGTTTAAATATATTTTTGAGCTAAAAATTGTAATTGTTGGTCTATTTGAATCACAAATATCCGTTAAAATGCAAATAAAACTACTGTTGGTTGGTACATGTATTTTCTGGTTTATGTGTTTGAACATATAGAGCCGCTTATAAACCTTCGTCAAGTGAGACAGACACAGCCAGGTTTTTTTTGACACAGAGAAAGTACACACAGGGTGGAAGCAGAAATCGTACTCACACCCGGTACTGTGCGCAGACTGTTAGCGTAACGGGCTGCGATCAAACCCACTAGGCCTACCTGGCCCCAAAGCTACTGCTATATGTAGGTATAGGTAAGCAATATCTTCCGACTGTATATTTAAAGCATTGTGTGAGAAGCGTAAACACAGCAAATGACGCATGTAGTTTAGACCCCTCAACAAGTGACTAGGTCAACACCTGAGCAGACACAAAACAGAACCTAGAGCGACATCGTACACTTACGTTGTCTGGACTCTTGACTCCGCATATTTAAAGAGTATGCATATCGCATCGTAAATGGACACCCCAGTATTTTTTAGGGATATTTTCTCCAGCATGAATTTATCTATTGGACAGAACCAATAATGTTCTCGGTGAGGGATCGTCAATGAACGATCTCGGATGTGGGGGAGGGGGGCTTAAAAATTAATCATTATGATTCTCTAGCCTCACAAACTCATATGGTTAGCGCCGAAGTATATTCACACACTATTGTCAGTGGACCACGTGGCGCATTCTGAATCGTTCCGAATCCCGGCTGAGTGACGAAGCCGACACCTGTAGGTAGAGCCTGATCTAGACCCGGGCCTAGGGCTTCCAAATTTTAGGGACCCCTGAATATTAGTCTCTATTATGCTAAATGCTGTTGACTACCAGAATTTCTGTAACTTTTAAAACTTTACAAGACCCCATTTTTGTTTTAGCTTTGACTCAGACATTGATCTAAAGTGATTGGTTTGATGGTTTTTTTAAGGAAGCCGATAAAATGTTAGCAAAAAATATGATACAACGGCCAACTAGCACCAATATTATGGGCAATCATGCACAATATTTTCCTTAAAGAGGCCCCCAAAGTTTGTTGCGCCTATAGACTGAGTTTTCCTAGATAAGACCCTACCTGTAGGGTCTCATAGAGACATCGTACAAGTTATCAGGACTTTAAAACGCGAAGAACGTGAATCAGCTATACATCCTGCCATCATTTAATATCTTTTTTTCTGCATGATCCACCTACAAGAAGATGGGGGGGATGAGGATCGACGCGTGAGCGTAGGTAGCATACATGGCATTACGTCTCGGGACAAGCCGGTCTAATTGTAAATAGATGGTTCTAGGTTAAGGAACATAATACTTCAGAGAGACCGACGTTTCGTTTTCCTTTTAAGATGTATTTTCTGAAGATCCGTTGTTAATGTTCGTTCCTGTAAAACCTAATTTAGTTGGGTTTTTTTTCTTAAAATCACTAATACTGATTTTTGTGCATAACTGCCGGAATATTCATTCGGTAGGGCAAGCAGCACGCTTACAACACGAGTTCATTTTTTAAATTAGACGCATTTGTTTACTATTCATTACCTTTATCCTAACTTGCCTTTCAATGCTAATCAAAGTGTTTACTTGACTAATGTTAGTTCTTTATATTAATATACACAGTGTATCTTACACATCAGAGCATCATTATAAACACTCATTTCCTAAAAGTTGGCGACCTATTCCCGTCATTTGGCGAATCCTCATCTCTGACGGCCGTGCATGTACGTGCCGTGATTAATCTAGCGCGCCAAGCACTGCATAATGATTGGATAATAATCGACCATTTAGGTGATGGAGCTTTCCTCTGGCCAAGCGCAGGGGGTTAATTTTTTCGGGGCATTTGTCTGATGATCACGGCCCGGGCTTTGAATATTTTACGAAGTCATTTTTACGGGATTGATGTATTTGGGCGCATCTTATGTGGTTGGGTGAATGCGGGATTGGCTTTAAATAGATTGCAGCGTATTGCATAATTTACACGGTTTTCGCTGGAGTCAGAGGAGGGTTTGGTTAGGAAGTTTGTATCAATTGTTGGGGCAATTTTGCCTTTTGGAAAGTATTTATCAAGCAAATAACTATAATAGTATATTTATTAATTGTAAAATATATTACGTATAACTTCTTGAAGAAGGTTTGTACGTGGAACTTATTTTCATAGCTATATTAGGGGTTAATTTGAGGTGGGATAAAAATAAATTTTATCGTGGAAATATGGTTTGCTAATTTTGGGTTTTATCAGAATTAATAAATAAAACGATACAGGTTTAAGATTTTAACTGATACGCCATGTCAGGATTTTTTTTTTCCAGAAATACTTTTTATGTTTTATTTTGTGAACGATGTTGTAGACCTGAAATGTTAATACAGATTTATTATAACAAACTCATTAAAATTAGGTTTTTAATGTAATTATTGGCCCTACTTCCGGTATTACCAGAAGCACAAACACCATTTAGTTCGCCTGAAATGCAGGTATTCGTGGAATGACTCAACTTCTGGAACTAAGTTTTCTCTCCATCCTATAATAAAACTGTGATTAGAGTGTTCCTCATTTGACAAGAAAGCCACACCTTTGGTTAACATTCTATGATCCAGTAAAATCTACAATAAAACCCACACAAGTTCGAAGGGGATTTCCAATGTTCCTTGTAATTTGAGGAACTTGTTGGGAACATCAACAGTTTATGTCCTTTTTACAATGTATCAAGTGTTACTTTCTGTTGCACTTTCATTTTGGCAGAATTTAAAAGTTGCTTTTAAATATTGGAGAAGTAATGCATTTGGTTTCAATGATTTTTTTTTTACTCTTATTACATAAAAATAGTATTAAGTATATTTTCAAATGCAAAAAGTATTTCACTATCATGTCAACAGCATAAATACAAAAGTAAATTCACGATCATGTCAATATCTTAGTGAGGCAATGAGGAATGAGTCCAAATACTTAAAGAGTTTTAGATAGCTGAACCACGTTATTCTTTTATGCTAAGAACTGACTGGGATGATCGACTCATTTTGCTTTTTATCCGTAATTATCTTTAGTAGAAATTTAGATTAATGATTTCATTTAAAGAAAATAAAATTAAAACTGATTTCACAATTCAAAGTCTACTAGAAATATAATAAATTTTAATATTCAATACCTTTTTGTGAAAAAAACTGAGTATGAAAGAAGGTCCTCTAGTTGTTCTTTAGTTCTGAACGAGAAAGAAGAATCTTGTATTTGGAACAATTAAGTCGTAAGTGTGGGGTATGTTTTGGGGTTTTCATCTTAAACATCAACAACTCTTAGAGATGTATAGATTTAAATTGCAATTTAAGTAATGACCTGCCCATTCTAATAGTAATGATTCAAATTTTTAGCAAAACAAAATGGATAAGCCAAATTTATTACAATTGATTTTTTATTTTTATGCTACAAATTCTTCAAAGTTGTAATTGAAAATTAACCCATAACATCTTCAATTCCAGGTTATGTGTACGACATCTCTTCCCCCGAGTCGCCCCGCGACTTCGTGTACATCGACAAAGTGGTCGGCGATGACCTCGTCGGCGACATCGAAATCAAGACGACCACTGCCTCCGAGTCGACCCAGACAACGCCGACCTCACATAAGACACACGTCATCCTCGAGCGATCAGGCCCAAGTCCGTCGGGCAGCTTGAGCAGCGATGCCGGCGCCAGCAGCGACGTCTCGAGCGACGACTCGCCGACCTTCCTGTACGAGGCCGAGGTGGTCCAGCCCGCGCCGACCTCGGTGACGGTCGGCTACACTTACGAGGCTTTCTTCATCACGGATGGTCGGTCCAGGAGGCGCAAGAACCCGAAGAAGGTCGACGAGGGGGCGACCTCGGACGACCTCGCGCAGCCGGTCGCCCTGCAGGACAGGCCGAGGTACACGTGCGGGGAGTGCGGCAAGCACTACGCGACCTCGTCCAACCTGTCGAGGCACAAGCAGACGCACAGGTCGCCCGACTCGCAGCAGGCTAGGAAGTGTGACACCTGCGGAAAGGTAGGCCTCATTGTCAAATAGTTGTTCGTTAAATTGTTGATGATGGGAACACTTGTAAAAACTTGTTGGGAACATCAACAGTTTATGTCCTTTTTTACATCGCATCAAGTGTTACTTGCTGTTGCACTTTCATTTTGACATGATTCAACAGTTGCGGGGTTAAATATTGAAGAAGTGTTGCAGTTGATATCAATGATTCTTTTCTTTGACCTACTACACAGAGTAGTATAAAGTATATTTTCAAGTACAAAAATGATTAACGTACATGGCAATAGAATATATAAAGTTACTGTTCAAATGCTTAAATTATTGATATTTGGTTTCCATTCGTCATTGGTGCTTAGTACAGACTGATTATATGGTCAATTGTGCAATTAATATTCTTAATATTTGCGTTGGCACACATTTTAATTTCAGAAGAATGTTTCTGACAGGCGTTGTATATCTTAGGATAGAGTATTTTCAATATAACCAATAAATAATGCTTCAGATGGTGCTGTGAAAAAAGAGGTCTAGTTCTCCCCTGACTCCACAGCTGCCTCACATAGGCGCCATTACAGTCAATGACATGAGTAGATGCAGGAGAGGAACAATGATAAGATGAATAAGTCTTTACATTATCGATAATTTTAATGTTTTTTTATGTGGTCACTACGCAGTTTGGCCAAAGCAGTTTGGGCTTATATTGTACACTCGAACTGTAGAGAGATTCCAGGATGGTTACCAGTATACCAATCGTTAGCAGGAGCTATTTTCCAGTTTGCTAGCATTGGGTATTCTTGCTGATTTCCACACAAGTACTAATTCTGTCTTTCGTTCTGATAGGTGTACGTGTCTATGCCGGCTCTGGCGATGCACCTCCTGACGCACAACCTGAGCCACAAGTGCGCCGTGTGCGGCAAGGCCTTCTCCCGGCCCTGGCTGCTGCAGGGGCACATGCGGTCGCACACGGGCGAGAAGCCCTTCGGCTGCGCGCACTGCGGCAAGGCCTTCGCCGACAGGTCCAACCTGCGCGCGCACATGCAGACGCACTCCGCCTTTAAGCACTACGCCTGCGCCCGATGCAACAAGTCCTTCGCCCTCAAGTCCTACCTCAACAAGCACTACGAGTCGTCGTGCTTCAAGGACGGTGGCGCCCCGAAAGACGACTCCGGTAACGAAGACTCGTCCTGCCAGCACGTGTTCGAGCACAGCAGCGACAACTCGTCGTCGGATCTCATGGAAATCGGCGTCACTACGACGTCAGCGCCGTGAGCGGACAACACCCGAGCACGCCCGCGACCCTGGTCATGGGTTTCCAACGAGTTAAAGTTGAAGAACTGTTAGAGGAAAGCCTTTGGCCATCCGCCTTGATTTGCCCAGGCTGCCGCAACTCTTAGCTATCTCAACGAATTAAAAATCGTTTGTGAACGTGAATCTATACAAAGAAACACACTGATTGAAATGTGTTCCAATTGGGTATAACTTAAGAAAGAATTTAGTGCCTTTTTTCTTAACCCTTTTTACCTATTAATAATGAAGGGACTTAATTTATAACTAAGGGACCTTAGTTTTACAACGATTATGGACATTACTACTCAGTGTTTAGTATGTCAAAATTATTAGGGTCAAAAGAATTCGAAATTTTGAGGGACGCTAGGGGTTTTATTCGTTTATTAAAACGTAGTAACCACGGTTTTCGCTTAGGTTTGAACTAACTAAAGTTTTAAAATTTGGGAAATTATGGCATACTGTTTTAATATTCATTGTAACTCTAGAACTAGATTTCACGCATTGTTAAAAAGTTGGCACATGATTGCTCCGGAATCCTAGAACTTTCTAGCTGCCACCACTATTTGGAGAGTGTATTCACATTTTTTACAGTGTATCAAAGTTATGGTTTCACCACAAAATTGGTTGTTTCATGCTCCAAAAAAGTGGTGACATCTAGAAAGTTCCAGAATTCCGGTGCAATCCTGCGCCAAAGTCTTTCACAGTGTGTATTTGATTATTTCTGAGTAACTAAGTAGTAATGGAGTACAAAATCCTATTTATATATAGTTAAAAATTTACAGACATAGTAACATTCTTTTTATTTGAAACATACATAATATTAAAAAAAAAATTAAATTCAGGCAACTGCACGCATTGGAAATATTTATGAAAACTATATGTATATTACACAAATTCTACACAATTCAAACAAAATAACTAAAAGCTTATGTTTGTAACGATAACTATTTATAAAAATATTGAAAAACACTCAGTTTTACCCATTTCGAACACATTCTAAATCAGTTGTTTCAAGATTGAAAATTGAAACCAAAATGTGATAAATACAACTATGCATGACATTCTCCGACTGTGTTAAGGAATCAAGGCTATTAAAAAAGGAATAATGTATAAAAATCATAACATCAAAAGCAGTGCCTAGAAAATGACAGTTTAAACATTCTGCAACTGTTTACTGCGACGCTGAAGAACATTTTAACGTGTACAGCCGACAACGAATAGATTATTTTATTTTAGGAAACTAACAGGACATCCAGGGCAAATAAACTCAAAGGTATGGAATACGTACTTGCCTTTATGAAGTGTTGATAAGTTTTTAAGCAATAATTTTCGAAATACTACGCTTTAAAAATGGATTCCAATCAACGAATATATACTGTACATAAAAATTGTAAGAATGCGATGGTGAATCATCCATGGAAATGCAACGAATTTCTAGTTGATAAAAGGAAGTAAATTCACTTTTAGGTCAATAAAATAGAGAAGCGTTCAGTTTTATATGCCTTCAGCGATAAATTAGTCAGTAGGCCTTATTAGAATGAAGTTTGTATCACACATTAGACGGTAAAGTGACATATTTAAAGAAAATATATCAAAATAATTTTTTTTTAAATTAACTTCATAAATAAACTCTTCATTCGATAGTTTTACTTTTAAAACACTAAGAGTATTATCGTTAAACTCTTTGGATGCAAATTCATTTAAGGGAACACGATACCACTTTCAAATTTTTTTTTATATTTTGACAAAGTCACTATAAAATTTATGTTTTATTAGTCCAACCTATATTTTAAAACAATATATTTGGCAAAAAATATTCAAAACTATTCTAATTTTTAAGTTATTAAAAATATTTTAATTTTTTTGAACTTTTTTAAAATGCTAAGGCTTTTTTAAATACAAATATTTTAACCCAATTTTTTTCTCCTGTACTTTAAACTACTTTTACATAAGAATTGGTGTCCACATTTGATTTATCTTCAGTAGTTGTTTCATAAAAAATATTTATCTAGAAAGTCCCAATTTTTTTTAGCATATTTGGAAATTTCGACTTTAGAAAATTTATTTTTTTATAAAAAAATATTTCCTTTGAAAACAATTTTGATATAAATTCGTAATGTTAACATATTTTACAGACTGCATACCAAATTCCTTAAACTTTTATAAATAATTAAAAAAGCCTTAGCGTTATGAAAACCTTGTCATCAAGGAAAAATGAACACCGAGAAAAACACGTTTAAAGTTTTCATTCGTTTGCATTTTTATCCTACCTTTCCGCATTAAGAGTGGAATAACTTTTTTTTTAAATATAGCTACACTTTTAAAACTTGATAGATTTTTTAAGAAGATTCCAAACTTTAATTTTAGCAAATATAAATTTCGTACTTTCTGCCGTTTTTGAGGTACTGTGTCCCCTTAAAAAAGTTTAGTATTTGTGTATTTATTTATAAACATCAAGAATTGTCAAGAATTCTATTTTCTTATAAGAAAATAATCTATTAACGCAAGCCACACCTGTAAATGTTAATATAATTTGAAATTTAAAGAAAAATAATTTTTGCAGGTTCGGTTATTTTAGACAGACTAAAGGCTTTCGTTTCAGTGTGATACAAATTTGTCTTAGTAAAAATAACCATAGTACGTCACCAAATAGTTTTTTTATAATTGCGTGAAAAAAATCCGAATTTTACACTATAATTTTAATATCAGACGCGTGCGAAAAGTTATACTTTTTAGAAACAGTGATAAAAAATTACTTTTTTTTCACCCAAAAGCAGTGAAAAAAAGTACATTTTTTCACTCTTTTCTTAAGATGCCAACATTTCAAGTAAAATTTCTAGTTCATAATATTCATAATATCCAGAAATTTATTGATCTGCTTTATTTATAAATATTATGCGCGTGAATGTTATTATTATTTTATTTTTGAATCAGTATCCATGCTCAAATGTTTGACTTTAAACTAAAAAATATGTTTGCCTTTTGTAGTTCCAGAGATTTACCGATGCCGATCTTCTTTACGTAAAAATATTAGCACGTGAATTATTTTTGAACCAAAGAGATTTGATTTTTTTCACGTAATTATAAAAAATAGTGTATGAAACACGTGTGAAAAGTAAACTTTTTAAAACACGTGTCATTATTTCACTCGCTCGTACCTCGCTCGTGAAATAAAATCCACTAGTTTTAAAAAGTGTTACTTTTCACACTTGTTGCATAAATAACTATTGAATCATCAATGACAAATTTTGTAAAGATAATAAACGGATCTTTAAATCTAAAACATATTCGAGGTCTTCAATATTCAATACCGATTTCTTATAGTCTATAGCTGTAATAATAATAATTAGTAAGGATTTAATTTTAAAATATTTGCAATTTCTTATTACAAAGTACTATGCTAGATGTGGATTAAAACTATATAATTTTTTAATTTTCGATTGGATGTTAGAAGCCGAAATGTGAAAATTATTTTTGAAAATGAAAGTACCTGTACATTTGTAAATATGTATTTGTTACCTTTTTGAATTTCTTATGATTTAGTAATTTTCTGTTATACATTCAATGAAACTTTTATTGTATATTTGGGCATTCCAAATATATAATAGCGCTACGTTTATGACTTGTTCAAATATTTTCTGTTTATACAGTTTTTAGACACACAAAAAAAAGTTAAAGTTAAATAAATGATAATTTCAAAGTTTAATAAAATATATTTCTATTAACAATTAAATTTCAAATGAATGCGTTTTACTTTCTAACAATATGATTTTTTGGGGGACTCACATTTATATCAAAATTAAAATTATTTTTCCGAAATGTTTTCGGCATGCTGTAAAGATATTCGATAAAATGTAAAATCCTTTATAAAAGTATGTAGTTTGTAGTACATGAAAACTTGAAGCTTTTCAAAGATAGATTCGCCGGGCCTTTAAGCAATAAGTAAAAAATTTCCTTATACTAGGAACATATAGCAAATCACTTATAAACTTAACCTACATAACAACAATCACTTATTAAGCAATCTTACACTTACATCATATTATATTTAATAATGTAAATCACGTGTTATATTGTACAGTAGACAACCTGAAAATGGATTCCTTTATATACCTGAATATCTAAATTATACCTACAAATGTTTTTTTTTAATTATGTGATATTTTTTATTGTCATTGTTTTGTATAGAATAACTAGACCTTTATATTTGTATTTCTAGTCATTTTTCTTTTTCTTTTTTGTGATATATAAAGTTGTTTTGACTCAACTACATTACTAGTCATTGACATATTCAATAAAAGTGTTTATTGATATAATTTTATAAAATATTATTTATTATACAAGAGTAATTGTTTTCAATTATTTTATTCAAATTGTGCTATTTTATTTCATATTTTGATTATTATAATTCGTACAAATGACATCATTTTTTATGCCTTTTTTTAAAGCAGACGCTTGTTATCATTTAATATAGTATTTTTAACAATGTATAGTTTCCAATTCCATTAAATTTATCTTTATTTTAAAACGAAGGTTTAATTCAAAGTATATTAAATTTAAAACTAGATAATATGACAACGAAACTATTATAATATTATATAAATTGATAAAACTCACATACAAATTAAGAAATACACATTTTATGTCCTGATGCAATCTTTACTATTTTTTATTGCTTGAAATGTCAGTAATTCTTCAGGTAAATTTTTTTCTATTTAAACGTTGTTTAATGTGATTGCCAATACTAAACTATGCAAATTAAATAATTTTATTGATGACATTTTTGTATTTTTGCAAAATAATTGTTTTATACTTAATGAAGCAATAATATACCCTGTAATAACTTGTGCAAAACTGTGTATACCTTGTACATTTGTAGCTCAAAGTAACAGTGAGACGAACGTGAAACTGTGTGATATAAGCAAATATAAAGTGGTTTATAGTATAGAAAAGCGCAGTAGTAGACATTTTAAATCGAAGAAATATAAACGTCTGAAGGTCTCTCTAAATTGAAAACTTAGATTTGCCAAATTCAATAATTTATATTTTTAATAAATGTAATAAAATGAAAATAACAAATTCAGAACTAAATATAGGGTACATACTTTGTGATAAAATCTTTTTAAAAAACAATCAGAAGATAAAATTCCAAATATTAATCAACATGAAATCAGATTATAATAAATGAAATAGCTTACAGGCTGATGTAAATTTTCAAATATTTGAATTTCCAATGAAATTTAATGTTAATTTAAATATAATTGACTACTGAAACTTATACTCTCAAAAAGTTTTTTATAAAAAAAAAGCAAATAATAATTACTTCTTGTACTTTATTTAGGGAACATAAAAATATTAAAATTCAAGATTTACTTTAATTCTTAGCTAACGTCATGATCTAAAATGTATGTTTGTCGTAAAATTATTATTTTTTTTAAACATTTAAAATGTCTACCACTGCCAGACGTGCAACGTGACGTACCAATGACGTTATAGTATGTAAATTGTTCACTGTAAAGGAACGAATAGGAACTAGTTGCCTTTTAATGGTAGAGCTAGCTGAAAATGGCAAAGTGAGCCATTGTATAAAAGCAATAATATAGAACTAGAGCAATAACGTGTATCACAAAGCAATAATATGAAGACTGGAGGTTTGATATTGAATAATTAATGTCAACCTATCGGCTTCAGGAATGGATGGCAAAAGGTTTTGAACCTTTTAGAAACGGCGTGATAGATTTTTGTAACTATTTTAACCAGATGAAGTTACCTGAAACTTTTCTCTAATTATACATATATATCGACACTTTACTTTTTCTAGAATCGCTCGTAGATGAAATAATTTTTAGAAAATATAAATAAAGCAATAATATTTGAACTTGTTCTGTTTGATGGTACGCAACTATTGCCAAGTTGATAGTTTTAAGTAAAAATTCTAATATTTCATAAACTAAATAACAATTTTTATATGAAAAGTATTAAATGAATTAATAAATATTCCGTGATAACCAGATTAATAATTACTTCATAAGCACAGATTATTCGAAGAATAGCAAATGGAATCTTTTTTAATTAATCATTTGATAATAATAACTTTCAGTGACCATATGAATAAATTGTGCAGTTTTTTACTTTTGGACAATCATTTTTTTTACTACAGAAAGTTAATGTTTTGACTTTTGGGGATGAGATTAATAAAAGCGCTACAAATATTTAACTTAATGAAGCAATATCCAATCAGCAGCATAATTAAATTTTCGATTGCCACCTAAATTTATTTGGCATTTTATCTCTATGACTATTTAAACAGTCAGAATGATTACTTTAAATATAATGTTTTTATTAATATGCATACTTAAAATGGTATAATGGATAAAATAATCATGTAAATTTTCCTCCTAAATACGTTTATATTATTCAAATAATGATCAATTAATCAAAGTAAAATTATCATAGAAATATTTAAACGCCAGTATAAAAATGAAAAAAAAATCATAATTGAAAATTCTATCAACATGGCAAACATACCATCATCCAGATATGTGACTATTGTTACCTTCCATTTTATTAATGGACGGAGGTTCTATGCACTAAAGCTGACTATCAAAGTTTAAATACATGGTGCAAGTAGTTGAAGTATTTTTAGATTATTAATTTATAGCATTAAACTATAAATCTTATAGTTTTAGAATGTTAAAAACGTATGGATTACAATACGAGTTTTGTATTTTTTTTACTTTTTTTTACTTTATATTTACTATGATTTTTTTTTAATAAATAGTTTCTTCGCATTTTAACCAGATTTTGTTGAACGTATTTTTTTAGGAAATTCAAAATTTAGTTTGTTTTCTCAGAATGAAAAATAATAATAATAATAACTTCACTAATCCTACGGGAAGCTATGTTATAAGTAATGCTAATATCAGTTACTGTTACATACTAATAGCATTTCAACCGTCAAACAATATTTTATTTTCAAAATTCCGTTTTCTTACGTCAATTGCAAATTATTAAGTTTTGTAACAAGATCAATTCAATGAATCCAAATTAAAATTGTCTTATTTTTGGCAATTGATTTAGAAAAAAAGTTTTATTTTGAAGAAAAAAAGATAAAAATAAGCAAGTGTTTTGTTAAATTAAATTACAGTATTTTGTTAAATCAAATTACGCTTCTAAATTAAATTTAAAAATCTACTTTTGGTGAATTTTCATACGAATCAATTTTAACTCAATGATACGTTCAACTTCATCATAAAAAATAATTCCTTGATAAAAGCAATAATTCTACTCATGTATTGTAAGTACATTTTGTCTTGCCAAGGAAGATGCTTGCATCTCTTTTGAAATGGTTAAAAAGTTCGTAAAATTGCTTAAGTAAATGCCTATGCATAATACAAGATTCATTACTTATATACATATATTTACATAATAAATGCAAGAAACGCCTATAGTTCGTTATGTAATTATACTCTCATTTCCTGTATTAAAGTCTTTGAATAAATTAGAATTTTATGAATTATGTGATTTTGTCTTTTTTCTTTAAAGGTGAAGAGTATATGTTTCAAACAAATAAATTATTCATTCAATTTATAATAAAAACGTAAGTTATGCATTTTATAATAATTATTGATTTTAAAGAATAATATTTAACACCTGTAAAATCTTGATAGTGGCAAGCAAAGCCATATTATTACATTTATTAGTTCAATTAGCATATACTTTTTATAAGAATTAAGAAAAAAAATATCAAAATTTAAAACTCCAGTCCCAAATACACAGATAGCTCGATTAAAATATTTGATTATACATAATATTACAAATTTTATGCCAATATTCAAAGGAACTGATGACTTGTACATTTGAATATTACTGTATGTACTCTATACAGCATATAAAATTTGATACAATGCTCTCTCATGTAAAGTTTAGTTCAGTTTTCTTAAAGTATGGATATAAGTTAAAGTATGGAAGTAAGTTAAAGTATGGATTAAAACTTAAATAATAGTTATAAATAACTTAGTTAAGTCTAACTAAATGACAGATTTTAGATCGTACAGCTATTATATAAAATTGCTATTTCAGATTTAGATTTTACAACATATGGTTAATTCCACGTAAAATGATACCACAACTGAAAAAAAAATTCTATAGTTGTACACTCTTAAAACAAACAAGTGGTTTTAACTCAATCTGAGTTAATTTCCACTCCTTTCCGTGCCGAAAATGCACTTCTCCTATAGGAGTGAATTTCACTCTTTTTCTGAGTGGGTAAAAGAAATAAAAGAAAACAATCTGCGTCCTACACTCTTAAAACGAGCGGTTTTAACTCAGTCTGAGTTAATTTTCACTCCTTTCCGGTGCCGAAAATGCACTTCTCCTTTAGGAGTGAATTTCACTCTTTTGTTTTAAGAGTGTAAGTTTTATATGTGCTTAAGAAATGTTTGAATTTTATTTTTTTTGTATCAACAACTATTATTGTTTCACCTTTGGCAATACAGCAGCTTCAAAATGGCTGCTTTGTTTTGAAAGCATGGTCTCGTGTTTTTTCATCATTTTGAACCCAGGAATTTTAAGGTAAGAAACACATTTTATCAGATTTTTTGGACAAATTATTAAAATAGATTATCAGAATTATCTTAAAAACACAATATTAATCGGCATTTATTACTAAAAGATACTTAATTAGAAAGATAAAAATCTCATTTTTGACTGTAGTGTAAGTCACGAAAAGATATAAAAGTTTCTATAACTTTTTAAAATTAAGCTTTACTTCAAAATTTTTACGATATTTTCTTTCTATAGTAACCTCTGCGTAATTCCACACCTTTTTAATTTTAAAATAAAAAGCATTTTCTCTATTTATAACACATTTTAGCTTTGTAGTGTAAGTCACAATGTAGTGTCAGTCACAGCTTCTGTTTGATTTATCTATTATAGATTAGCTATAATATTTGTAGATTTCTTATATTTTGATAATTTTAATTTAAGATGGCTAAATCAACAATTAAAAGAATAAAAAAGAGCAAAGGGAAAGACTTTTAAGCATGTGGAAAATTTCAAACCTTTAAAGAAAAGGATAGCAAAAACGACTTTACGGACAACACTTTAACTAAAAATACACCACCTCTATTACAATGTTCCAACTGTTAGACAGCATTGAATGGCATTTCTCTGCCACCAATGTTGGTCATCTTTACCTTTAGTCATGAAAAAGGATCATTTGATGGACTTGGTGATACAGTGAGGAGGAGATAAAAGCAGCCACACCTTCCAGGAAACTTGACCCACATTCTGCTAAAGATTTTTTCACTTTGCATAAGAAATCTGCCCAAACATATCACTATTATACATTTCTGTCAATTGTATAAAGGGTTCCGCTTAACTAGGTAGATTAAATAGGTAGATTAAATGATATTTGCTCATCAAAGGAAAATAAATATTTCCGATACCTGACACTCAAAAATTGCTCTGCTTTTTAAAATTAAACAAATACTTACTTAAAACTGCCAATATTTCATTAAATCCCCCAAAAAACAACACTGCTGATTAAACAAAAGTAAATGTTGTAAAAGGAAATACGTCTCAGCAAAATTCTGAAAATGAATTTGATGCTGAAAGAAGAGCTTTAGTTCCTTTTGTGGGGCAAATATTAAGTAAAGATGCTTATTCAATAAAACTGAAACATCTGCAATGGTCAGGAAGTCTTTTTGCGTGGCCTGAGAAGGAAGGTTTTTTAGACAGTTCTATTGAAGAAATAATTAAGAAATTACCAGAAACCAACTTTAGGGGACGTTGTGTAACTTTTTCTAACTATGATTTTACCATGTATGCAATTCTTAACTTACCGTGTTCAAAATTATTTACATATGTTATGTTATTATTGCCTAAATTTCCATATATGTGATACAATTCACATGATGTAGTGTAAGTCACAAATTGAATGTAGTGTAAGTCACGCAAAAAACTGTTAATAAATTATTTCCTATGATATTTCCACACTTTTTTGCAATTACATCATTTAGCTTTGAACCTTGTACTTCAATTAAGCACTGGTAGAATGTTGCTTTACTGCACTATGGAAGAAGAAATGAGAGTTTTAAATGATAACCAAAACTCGACTTCCTTTCATGTAGTGTAAGTATATATATATATATATATATATATATAATATATATATATATATATATATATTAATATATATATATATATATATATATATATATATATATATATATATATATATATATATATAATATATATATATATATATATATATATATATATATATATATTATATATATATATATATATATATATATATATATATATATATATATAATATATATATTAATATATATATATATATATATATATATATATATAATATATTATATATATTTTGGTTCGGATTAGTTCGGAAGTTTTTAGTTCGGATTTTGTGAGAAGCGGTTGGCTTCAAAGTTTCGTGTTGTTTTCTATTCGCTTCATCTGCTTTATGTAAGTTTGTCCTTATGTTTTTAATTTTGATTTTGTTTTTAATTCTCTTCTGGAAATTCCACAGTACACTTCGGGTAAAATTGGGATTTTTTTATTTGACTCTTGTCCATCCCAATACAGAAAAGTGTATTGTTTTTTAATAGTGGCGTAAGTCCTTTACCTCCTGATGAAATGGCCTTTCCCACTATTTTTGGTTTCTTTCCATATCTTTTTTCATTTTTTTTGTTTATATATATATATATATATATATATATATATATATATATATATATATATATATATATATATATATATATATATATATATATATATATATATATATATATATATATATATATATATATATATATATATATATATATTATATATATATATATATATATATATATATATATATATATATATTATATATATATATATATATATATATATATATATATATATATATATATATATATAAATATTACTAACATTGAGAAAAATACCAGCATTCCATAATCGATATTTTTACTTATAAAAATATTGTTAAAAGAGTAAACATATTTTATGTAACTTTTATAACTTCAATAACTTTAAAACAGCTCCCTATACGGCCCACTGGGATTTCCCAATAGCAATAACACTGATACAGCCTAAAACCAATTTTTATATAATATGACCAATGATATAAAATAAACATAAAAACAACCGATTCACAATTTTTCAAAAACAAAATTTGGTAATGAATCATCCTTCCCTAAACTTCACGACAGAAGAATTCGATCTGAATTCTAAACGGAGTCCCACTCACTTCTATTTAATTTCACAAAAACAAAACCACCGTTGCCATCTTTTCCGTAGAAATATCCCTTCGTCAGAATAAAATGTAAGATGGCAATTCATAAATTGCGTTTCCAGTTTATCTCAAACAATTTCAAAGATTGTTCTCGACGACTATCCATCATAGAAATGTAACCTTTTTTATTCTTTTTTTAGCTTTTAAATTTTATTATTGGAAACAACAGTTTGTCTTTGACTGTAACGGGAGTTAAATAAAAAGTTGTTTTTATGCGGGCTGCGTATTTGATAATTCCAGTTGAGGTTTTAGTAGACCAAATTGGATGTTTAACATTATTTTCATTGGATGGAACAATTGGATGGAACATTATTTTCAAGGCAGGTTGTGCGTTTTTTGGCTGTCTATTTCTCAACCTCGACATAAGGATTTTTGACATCATAGATTTAACAGTCGTGATGTACTTATGACATAAACAAACACATAACACCAAAAACCAGGCCCACGTGGTTTCATTCGAACCCGGGACCTCCTGACAGCCCGGCCAGCTACCTGGTCTTTCATCCCCTTTGTCGGTGATTTTTTTATAGCTTAGGGTTACACAATAATTTACCTCGGGCATTTATCATATTTGCATTCCTTATCTTTTAATAATTTCTTTTTATGATAAATTTTGTGAAACATAAAATAAAAAGGTTTGTAACAGAAAGTTTAATAAAAATAAAATTTCCCGTGTGATTTCTGTGACTCTTGACTTCCCCACTTCACTATTAAATAGATTACATCAATGCATATAGTACCTAAAACCAAACTAATTCTCTGTAGAAAAATCTTTTACAAGTTATATCCATAATCAAATATTTTGATGCAGCATGCAAGATTAACAACAATCAAATGTATCAGGATCATCAATTTGTAACGGTTTACTTCAAACTTTTAAGTTCCATCTTCACTCACCCGAATTTAGCTTAAGTGCTTGGTATCTATTTCAACCAATTTGTTTTAGTTGTTACAATAACAACTAAAAAACCCTCCAAAAACAACACAATGAACAGCTTATTATAATCGGTAGTTGGTATAAGCATATATGCATGCTGAAATATCCCCGTGCATAAGAAAAAATAAGTTTTAACTGTATTTCAAAATCTATAAAATTTACCATCATGGAATTTCTTGATCATGGTAAAGGGTACTATCAATTTTGTTCATGGAAGAAGGGCTGTACTTATTAGATCATTTTTAAGTTATAAGTCTTAAACAACAGATAAGATTGTTTCATTGGTTAAGTGAAATCTTAATTAAAGCCAATTATACAAATTAAAAATTAATTAAAGTTATGGATAATAATTTGAGGCTAAAATATTTGAAATTCTATTATTAAATTAATTAAGGTTATTGAAAAAAATATTTTGTGTTATTTAAATTTACCTTTGATCAGAGATTATGCCATCGACTAGTAGATTCCAAGGCCACCGTTTCAGGGCTCGGTCGATTAATTTCCAAAATGACCAGGACTGGGGAGCCCAGTCGGTTAGGCATTCGCCTTGCATGCGGAAGGTCCCAGGTTCGGGTCCAGGAATCGCAAAAATAACTGCCGACCTATAAACGACCCGTGCAGCTAAAAATGTCCGACTAATAATATCCCGTGAAGAGGAAGTGCACGTTAAATATGCTCCAAAGTCTAAACGCTGCGTACGATGTCGCCCTTAACGGTAGCGTTGGGTGCCTACTCAGGTGTCGGCTCGTCACCTGACTGAGGTTCGAAAATTGCCCTCATGTAACTCTAGTGCGACGATAATTCAAACTAAACTAAGCTAAACCAAACTGACTATTCTACCTAAAATTAGAGCCTTAAAGAAATAAAAATACATAAAACATTTATTCATTTTAATAAGCGAATTTCCCCCTACACGGCATAGTGGATATCGCGTCTGAACATCAACCAGTAGGTCACGGGTTCGAATCCCGGCTGTTAAGCGCATGGATGTTTGTCTTGTCAATAAAATGTTATTTGTCTATGTGTTGGTCTTCCTCTTTATTTGTGTTAAAAGAAGACCAACCTCTTCGGAGGCTCTGGCAGTCATCTTCCATGGGTTATACAACAACAACACACACAGCACAACAACAAAACACAGCACAACAACAACAATCTTTAAATTATCATTATTACTGGTATTTTTTAAAACATTGTCACTTATTCTTTTTAATGATCAGTTTGTTGAAACAATGTGTGATTTGAAACTTATTTTTAAATTAATTATATTAGGTTGTTAATAATTGAATTAAATATTCCTAATGTTTATTTAAACAATTAGTTCCTCAAAATATATTTTTATATTGGTCGCACCCTAAAATTTCGTATTCAAACCATTAGAAGCGATTTTAAATCCAATATAATCATATCCTAAAATTAAATTATTCTAAATCATACCTTCTTAAATTCTACAAACATATAAACAATAATGTTTAATGAGATATTTTTTAGCATGAATAGTCCCTTTTAGTAAATAGTCTTTGATAAAAATTAATACTTAAAACAAACAAATAATTTTAGAATCCGACAGTTTCAATTCAAATCAACATTTTTAATCAATAAAAATAGTCTTTTAAAATCTTATTCTGCCTTTTTTTCTTACTTCAAATATTTTACTTTTTTAATCTAAATAAACCGACTTTAATTCCTTCTAAATAAAATAAATATATTTACTTAATGCAAAATATGAAAAACACAGTGACATTCCTACATAGAGACTTCGTTCAAATGGCAGCGTTCAATTAGCTTAAAAAAATCGCTTGAAATTCAAACTTCCTAAAATCCTTTTCAGCATTAACTCCTGCCCACTTTAACTGATTACTAAATCCCATCGAATGCATTTAACGAAAGAAAAGAATCACAAAAGATCGTAAAAAATTAAAATTCCTCTTTACCTCCTCCTTTCTTATTATTCCCTTACTTATAAAAAAAGTTCTTGCTTCTAAACATCTAAAAGATGCATTTAAAAAGAACTCGCTACAATTCGTTCTTTTTTAATTAGAAGGTCTAATCCCTTAAGTTCTTCAGTTACTCCGTTGCTTTTCTTTAAACTGTTTTACTCTTAAGTGGTCAATTACTTCTTGAGTAGTAACCCTGTGTTGATGCATTTTGAATCTTTATTGCTGAAGAATCTGATCTTTTTTTTGCTTTACAAAGATGAAGTCATTTCGTATCGTATAGCTTTTAAGTTTTTTAAGCTAATTTTCTGTTTATTTATTTTCCTGTTATGAATTAGCATTTTTTTAGTCTTTATCGCATTAAGGAAAATAGCATTACATTTTTCCAAAAGGTCTTTGAAATATTTTTTTGGTATGAAACGTTTTGAGAATTTTAATTCATATCTAAGAAAAGCTTACAGGTTGTTTTTATAATAAAATTTATTTTACGTGAAGATGCTTATGTTTTTCATTTATATGGTTAATTATGTAAATTTGAGATTGTAGCTTGTCTGTAATATATACTAAGCCTTTTATTTGTGTTTAAACAATTCCTTCAAAAACCTATTTCCAGTTATTGTAAACGTAATTTATTTGTTAATGCAACAAGTTTATCAAGACGACAAAATATAAAACAGTATTTAAAAGAAAATTAATTTTTCACACAAAAAAATATTCGCAACTCAAAAAACGCAACTCAAATCGCAAACTTTGTATTAGTTATGTGCTCTTTCTATTCCAAGCTCTCAAAGAAGTTTTATAGTTTGAATAATATTTTGAACTACAAGAGGTTTTAAAAATAAAAATGTTTTATGGATTGCACTCGATAAGTACAAAAAAATAATAAGTATCAATGGTACTCAAAGCAAATTCTGCTTCAAAGCAGTTCGAAAGCCAAACTTTGATTTAAAACATTCAACAACTTGATATAAAAAAATAATAAGATACTAATAACTTCTTACTATATAATTGCTCATTTTAGATCATAAAACTTTTTTGTTCTATCAATTCCTTCCTTCAGAAGTAAACTGGATTAGGTTTCTTTTCAAAGAAGAATTGGCTATAGTTATAAAAATATGGCTTGTTTTAACAATCATTTTATTTAAATTTCTGCATAAAAAGATCATTTAGCACAAAAAATATTTTCTCCTGTTTTAGAAACAATTTTGAGTTGAGCTAAGATGAGGCGATAAAATATAAATATTTTTTTAAATCATATCTAAGTATAATAATGTATGTGCGTAATTAAATAGAAGTTTATGAGGAAATTTTTAAAAAAATAAATAATATTCTTGTATATCAACAAATAAAACGCTTATAGCTTACATTTAGATTATAAATAAGGTTAGAGGATATGTTACTATCAAATAATAAAAACACTCACTTATAAGAAAAAGACTAGAGTGGGTTGTGACTGAATAAAATCGGCCAATAAGCTGTAAAAGGTGTCTTGAAACCGACAAGAACTCGTTGTAGAAAATATAAAAAAGACCACAAAGTGATATAGGTAGTTCAAAATTAATGGATTATTGTATTTCTATAAACACTTGTTTTTTAATCAGTGTATAACTTGTAAATTACTTCTGATTACCCTGTAGTATTAACTCTTTGTTGGACATAGTAGACATTAGTTGTAGGATATTTTTTTGTGCCCAATACACTCTAATGTTTCTATTTACAAAAGCAATAAAAAATTATGAATTGTTTTGGAAAATGTAGTGTCCTGTGTTTGCGAATATTCCTTTATGAAACATAAATACCGTTGTTGTATTCAAAAGAAAAGGGATGTTGCAGCTAATTTATACCAATATAGTTCATTTTGACTTGCCCATGTGTTGCTCTCAATTATAAAATTAACCTGTCGAACAATCGTGCGATAAAAAAAAGTTTTAAAAGCCCCTCATCTTAACCAAGATCAAAGTTAATTTTCGCACAGCCCCCAGTAGAATAGCGCAGGAATGATTGACTAAGAGGGTAGCTTTTTTAAAGCAGACGAGAAGGGGGAAGAAATAATAAAACTCGAAATCGCTCCTTTTATACGAGTGTTGTTCTTTCGTGCTTTTTTCCCCTGGAAGGTTTGAAGAGGGGTGTGGGCGAGGAGGGAAAAGGCAGACGATCAAATAAAAGAAATGTATGTATGTATTCACGACGGGAAAAGGACGCTCCGGAGAACAAAAGAAATAAGTTCTAAAAAAGAAAGAATTAGAAACGTCACACTGTGCTCTTTTACGCGCGCCTGAAGGGAAAGAAGGGATGTGCATTTCGGTGAGGGGTCGGCTGCATATTAATTCAGATTTGCACCCTTTTTTTAGTATAAAAAATAGGATGATGTGAATTCAATTAGCTAGATTACTTAGAAAAATTGAACTGAAGAAATATGGCAGAAAAGTATTTTATTAAAAATGCCCACAACGGGAGATAAATGTCTGTATGCTTATTTTTTTAAGAGATCAACCGGTTTATCGCAATTACACCGATATGCTTTTTATTACACGTTATACACAAAATGCACTCAACGAATATAAAATAGGCTAAAAAGAACCTAAGAAACCCTCTAAATCAACAATTATAAAAAAAAACTTTTAAAGATTTAATTTGTCTGTTTTGGGTACAGGTTTCATTAATATAATTATTCAACTTGTTACTTATTAACTTGTTGCTTATTAACTTGTTGTTTATTAACGTTTGCTTATTAACGTTGCTTAATAACGTTTGCTTATTAATTAATAAAATTATTAACTTGCTTATTAACTTGTTACACCGATTGCCGTTTCTAAATAGTATGACCATATTAACAAAAAAGTAAACCTACTACCTAACAGCTCAAAAACAATTATAATCAAACATGGAATACTGTGCATTGAAGGATTAACATTTAGTTTTTCATATTAATAACGAGATGATACAAACTCAAATACGAAACCAATAATACGAAACAATAAACTAGGTGAAATAAAAATGCTTGAAACATTTTAATGTTGATTCACCTGGTTAGATTAATAATTTACATAGTACAAATTTATCGTTAAAAAAGTAATTAATTTTTTTATAGAGCATTTTGTATACTTTATTTAAATTTTTGAATAGTGCAAATGCAACAAAGTAACTGAGTTGAAGAAATAGGAATTCTGTACATTCTGTTTCACTTTCATCGGAGTTCTTCGTTCAAGAAACAAACTTTCAGGGTATATTTTTGTGTGTTTGTTTCGTAGTTGAGCAAGATATTTCATGACCTCTTTCAGATGTCGACACAATATCACAATGTTAGAATGATACAGGATTGATATCGCATCGATATACGTTATTCGAAATTTTGTGCTACAAGACTGTGGTATAGGGCTTATAATATAATTATCCTTATTTATTTTTACAGGGAAATATACAATATAACTACTAAGCATTATGTACCCGCAAGATTTTAACAGGTTGCCGTCGTTAAATAAAATATACTGTCTGTTTACAGTTTATGGAGTTTCATTTGTTTTAAAAACAATACTTATTATTGCTACTTAGTCTGTAAAATCATAATAAACACTAATAAACTAAAAATTAGGATTAAAAGTGATGACATAAAGATAAAAAAAATTCTAAAACTCCGAAGATAAAAAGACCAATACCTAGTTTTACCCTGTCCTAGTAGACCAAATTCCTACTTTTTTTGGTTTTAACGTTACTGTTTTATTTTAAATATATACAAATGTGTATTTTACATAAAATACACCCAATGAAGAAAATGCCATTGTAACAAAAGACTGGAGACGTTTTACCGTTTCGATTATTTTATCGTTTACATCGAAAACATTTTATTGCAACCAAGATACTGTGTTTCTGCACTTAAAAGTACCTTGAAAAAAGTACCTTGTAAAAAATACAGTGATATGCACTACACATTTCAAATTTCTGCATTTGGTCATTTTTCTGAGATATATTAACCAAATTGGATATGCATTGTCCAAAGTCTCCTGCAAGAATTGATGTACAGTTGTTTTATTATGAAAATTAACGCTTGTTTACAAATGAATAAAAGGCCAAAAAAATAGACAAATAATATATAAGCATCATAAATAAAACAAGCAGTAACTAATTGTAAACAATAAATATAATTTTGTTTGCTGGCATAACACAATTAAATGTATTTGAGTTGACTGCAATTAAATACAAGCTTTTTTGTGCCATGTCGAGAAACTGAAACAAAAACGGAGGAAAAAAAGCATCGTATAGTTGGGCAGCATACATATAACAAGAATACAAAGTAAACAAGAACAATATATAAACAATAAATATATTGGCGTCTACTGTATTGCATATTTAGATTTATGTATGTCGGCTACAATTTCCATACACACATAAACACAATCCTTCACTTTGTGCCGTATCCCGAGCCACAAAAGTCGACTTTTGCTTTTTAAAGATATTCTCCTCGAAGCAAAACTACCTGTTAGCCGCCTGGAAAAAGCAGTCATTTATCGATCTTCAATGGGAAAAGAAATAGACGAAACCCTTGACAATGGCACAAAACACTTGAGGGGGGAGAAAGAGCCCCCCTCCTCCCCCAACCCCGCAAAATAAATAGGTGTACTAGGAGGAAGTGTGTGCTACCATCTTTCAGGAAGTAAAAAAAAGAAAGAATAATAGAAAAAAATAAAGATAAGAGAAAAAAAAAGAAAGTTGGCCACGCACACAAGGAAGGGGTTGAAGCTGTCAAGATGAAATTAATTGAGTGCTCCAACACAAATGATCAGTTGCAGAAGGTTGTTTTTTTTTCTCTTGGGCTGATTTATTTTGGCCCTGTGCCTTATTAGTTGGAAGGAAGGAGCCCATGTTCATGGATTTTTGTGCGAATTACAATGTATGCGAGCATCGGTTTACTTCAAGGCTCGCTAATAACCTCTTTTTACTCATTAAATAGTTTGGCATGGATTTATTTTTATTTTATACAATTTAAAATTTTGTAGGATAATAAATAGTTGAATAAATATGCACTTATAGAATAGAAAATGAGGACTTTCACATATTTAAAAATACAAGGATCTTCCCTATATTTCAATCATTCTGATAGCTTAAGACTCAAAGGCCAACCAGACTAAGGTCAAAAGACCTAGCATTTCAGAACTTAAAAACGAGTCACAAAGCACCAAGTAATATTTCAAAATAAAATTAGATATTAAATGTAATAAGTCTTTATTATATTTCAATTTACTGTTTTAGGTAAATAATCTGAAATGTCTGGGTACATGGGTACTTCGTATGGACAACTGGAACGGCTACTCCTACAGTGACGTCATAGTTACATCAACCGCTGTCTTAGACCCTAAAAAATTATTCACCCGGCAACTAATTCGTCTACACTAGAACGGTCACTCCTACATTGACGCCACAGCTACATCAGGCATTGTATTGTTTCCCACAAACAAACCACACTCCTCCCCGTTCGAATTATCCATTAATACTTATAAAAATATCACTTTAATAATGGGAGCAAATACATAAGTACCGAGTGTATTCTTAACTTGTCCTTTACAAAAGTAAGCTCTAGATTTGTTTTCAGATTCCTCCATCCATAACAATATCGTTTTAATCTCTCTTCCCTGTCGAGTAACAAGGTAGGGGCTCAGTATAAAAAAACAACACAATCAAACGCAGCCAAAATCGCAGTTACTTTTCAATCTCCCCGGGCATGTTATCCGATGCAATTTACCCGATCCTCTCCTTTGAATCGATTTGTATTTCAATTTTTCGCCAAAAACCGAATACGAAATGCCGATTGCACCACAGAGACTCAATAAAAAACAAGCCATTCGGTATTTAGTAGGAAAATAGAATTATTTTTACCCCTTTGGTTTTCGTTTTTGTGATTGAAACGTTTGTGTTTTGATTATTTTTTAAATTATTATTATTTGATTTAAAGTACTATTTTTTAAATTAAAGTTGAATGAGTTATAATTAAACTCCATAAAAAAGGAATTTATTGAGATATGTGAGAGTTTAAAAAATCACAGTATCACATCACTAAATAACTTTTAATGTAAGTGGACTCTGAATAATATAGTATGGGCACATAGGGAGTGGTTTCTCTTAATCGAGGTTTTTTAAAAATGTCTTTAAAAAGTGCAATGAATCGTTGTGATTGCGAATTTGAGAGCAGAGTCCAAAATTAAAAACATGTATTTCATTGTTGTTTTATTTTGACGTTGTTTATTCAACAAAACATTCCCCTTCTGAGAGAAAAGGAAAATGGTATGTTTCACTGAATGAGTTTTAAATAGAAATTTTAAACTCAATTTATAATCAATTAATAACTAATCTTTTTAATGGGGTTGTTTCATAGAGGATCTGGCAATAGTTCTTTAGAATTATTCTAAAATTACAAAAAAAATATCTTAAAAATACTAGCTGAATTTTGGAATATTTTTAGTGACTTTTTAAAAAACGTTAAACGCTGCTTTGCTAGTATTTTTACGGTATGTGTTTGTAATTTTAGAATTAAAAGGTATTTTTTTGTAGTGTTTTTCTCCTAAAACTGCTGGCAACACTGTTGAAAGATATAAAAACAAAACCGCAGAGCTATTGCCAGATACTCCGTGAAACAACCCCATAAATATTTTTTTTAAAAAATTGTTCTCTCGTAGTAATAGGTTTTAGAAATACTCTATAGTACTTTAAACTTTGAAACCAGTTAACTATTTAAGTTAAATAAGTTTAGCCAATTAAGTGTGTTGTCAAAAATATTTGGCTGACAACTGAAAGCTTAACCGTTTAGATCCTTCAGATGGTTTATTATAAAAAACAGCAAAACCAAAAAAAAAATACTAAGAAGAAAAAGGATTAAACTAAGCAATAATCATCTAGTTTTTGAATAAAATAAAAAAAATGCAAGCTTCTGATTAAGTTTCGCAGTTACTTTTTGGGTAAATAATATTGAAATGAACTATTGTTTTTAAATACCGAAAATTTGAAACCTCATTTGAAAGCAACACTCATGTAAGTAGGATTGGGAACTAATCCAATCCAAGTCGAATAGTAGTAGGAATAACGGAATCTGGGGGATCGTTTTCTATGGGTGTACGGATTACGGGAGTTTGTTAGGCTCGCAATCGATTCGTAATTGAGGAATTATTCGGGCCGTGGCCGATCGGGCTTCCTTCGATTATCGGCATCGATTATTTTCTTGGCCGTGGAATTCGGATGATTACAGAATCGAGTTTTCGATTTTTTTTTATTTGTTGTCGAGATATTTAATAATATAGAAAAATGATTTTGCAGCAGAAAGAGTGGTGACTTGTTGCACAGACAAATATATATTTTTTTTAACTTGATCTAGTTTAACTGAGGGGCTATGCCACATTTTTTATATAGAAAATAGAAAGGGCAACTTGTTGCATTTAAAATTATAGATTTTAAAGATATTTTAACCACATATTTCCTAAATTATATGTATGATGCATTATATTATGGCAGTGATAGGCACGTACGTTCTCCATTTCAAAGGCATAAAAAGATCTCTTTAATAATACTTGGCTAAGATATTCACTAAAATGTAAAATTTTGGCTCACTTTAACATTTGAAGAGGAATCAAAAGGTATGAAAAATTATAAAATTGAAAAGCTGTTGCAGTTGAGTTCTTTTCATTACAGCACAACCTACATCACGTTATATATTTCCTTGAATATCATTCTAAAGAATCATATCTTATTAAAATTACTCAAAAATAAAATACTAATTATAATTGTTGTACTATTCTCTCTTTACCAATCACACACTAGAGAGCATAAACAAATTGTGTCTCAAACAATAAAATTAAATAAACCCCTTCTCCCCTATTATCTATAAGTATGATTTTACTTAGAAATTTTGTTGGTGGCAATACTTGGCTCGAACTTTTAGCAGAAAAAGAGGGGCGTCAACCAGATCGAATATCCGTTCGAATGAGTCCGTTGACCAGTGGCCATATCCAGAATGCCTACTCTTTACGAACTAAAATCTTTTTACTAACTTATATAATTAACTTATTTCAAAAACAAGATGTTTATTTCATTTAACTTTTGAAATATTTATTTTAAAATTAAATATCCTTAAGCTTAGAATTGAAAGATATTTTTGTTTGAATGCATATTACAAAATCCTCCAACAAGTGAATTTTCAAACTGCAGTTGTTGTGTGTCCTCTTCAAATCTGCGTTAGCTATTCGAACTCAAACATACTTCTATCAAATTCTAATCAGACACTTCATGAAATTCTATCCTTTAGAAATCATATGGACCATATAATTATAAACTAGTTACTCTCATTCTCAAAAAGAGTAAATTGATTATATTTCTCTTACGAAAGTTCATCTCACTCACCACCAATCATGTATCAAACAACAGTAAAGAATCTTGCCCTCTTACATCAGTCATATTCCAAAACTGAATATATACTTCCCATACAAAATCCCGAATCTACTTAGCAATCACACCAACACAAACTGTCAAACAAAGTCTTCCCAAATTAACCACCGAGCGCGGCCATCAAAGCTAATTCGCATTCATAACTGCAGAGCGAGGGGAGTGAAAAATAAAGTAGCAACGCCACATCCCCCCCCCCCTCAGCAGGGTTTCCAGAGAGAAAGTAGCCAAGTTGATGTTCAAAATAGCCACATTTGATAGTTGAATGGTTCCAAAATCATCCAAAATGGCTAGTTTTTGCCAAATATGGCAAAACCTTCCCCCCTCCTACCAGTCTCTCCCTATATAACCACTGGGGACCTTTTAACAATCCGCTAGGATGAATTCTGCGAAATAGAGACATAAAAAATTTCTTTTGACCTTAAGAACCTACCTTATCTTTTAAACGACCCCCTCCTTTGCAGTGTGAAGATGTGTGGTTGCTGAAATTTCGATGTCTCCAAGTTCAATATCGGAGGATAAATTAAATATTATTAATTATTATTTTTGGGTAAATAAGATTGAAACGAAAGGTAGAGAAATAATAAATCACATTTATACACATTCTAATTCGCTGCGTAAAATATGAAAATGTATATTTTCCTCCTTAAATCCGCAAAATATCTTTGGAAAAGCAATATTTATTTTGAATATAGTGTTCACGATCCATTTTACATTATACTAAAGGCTCTGCTTCTACGCTCTGAAGCGAATATCGTCAATTTGATGCAATAGATCATGCCACTATACAACCGATACACTGAGCAAAAATTTTACTAACCAGTAAAGTCTTGGAACATCAAAAATGGTATAAATACCAGTGAAAAATCGTGGTTTACTTTGAACATGGAAAAATCAGTCAACGCCGGCGAAGTATATCCCAAACCTTTTAAAACATAATCACACCGTAAAAGGGGTGCCCATAGAAAAGAATTGGATCACAAGCAATCACCCACATTTAATTCAATTAACGCTGAATCAAATAAGCAAACTTTCAAACTAAATACATTTCTACTGGTTCATATAAACCTTATACAAAAAAGAGGTTTGAATCAGAAATTATCACGCATTAAGATAAAATTAATCTTTTTAAATCAAACTACAAAAAAGTCGCCAAAATGACAAACCTTTGCCAAACCCCGATACCTAGGCAAAGGTGGCTCATAGGGCTAATTATAAAAGGGTCACGTGGTCATAGAGGGTTGTGGTAGAGGGGAAGGGATTAATGGAAGTCTATTCCACCCCCTCACTTATTCACCGCCGGGTCGTCTGTCAAGTGGCAAGTGTCCTGTGACAGTGATTCTGTCACCTGACGAATAATAACTGCTCCGCTCCCTCCCTGTCCTCTTCGGTCTTTCCTGATTTTGGAGAGAGAGTTTTTTTTCCGTCTTTTTGTGGTTCGGTAAGATTTGCATAATTTGTCAAAATGTAGGGAATTTATAGTGGGACCTATAGTAATGTTTAGTTTTGCGTATTGTATAATTTTTTACTGTTTATAAGATCATTAAGCTTTGAAAACAGAATATAGATTGAAGATGCATTTTCATTTAACTATTAAGTAGTTAAATTCATGGCTTTTTTTTGAAATATCAATGCTTCAAGTAATTATTTCTTATGCGAAACTATTGAATCATCAATATAAATGCGGATTGACGAAGGTTTATAAGCGGGTCGCTGACCAAGCACACAAACCTGAATATATATGTCTACCAACCAACCCACAATAAATGCGGCAAAAATTAGTATCCATTACTAATTTATGGTCGTAGGTTAGTTAGTTTAGTTTGAACTATCGTCTAAACTACACGAGAAATGTCTTAAAAATTAATTCAATTTGTAATTTGTTTGGTTAGTTTAGTTTGAATTATCGTCGCACTAGAACTACACGAGGGCTATTGGCGACGGGCGTCATATTTTAGATCCACAGTCAAGTGACGAGCCGTAACCTGTAAGGCACCCAACGCACCCGTTAAGGGCGACATCGTTACCAGCGTTAGGACTTTGAAGGATATTTAACGTGCACTCTCCCTCTACACGGGGTATTATTCGTTGGATAGTTTGGGCTGCACGGGCCCTTTATAGGTCAGCAGTTCTTTTGGCGATGCCCGGAGCCGAATCCGAACCTGCGACCTTTCGCATGCTAGGAGAATGCCTAACCGACTGGGCTCCCCAGCCCCCGTGTAATTTATATTTTAAGTATTTGAATATTTTCTTAAAAGCTAAATACTACATGTGTGCCGAACTTTTTGTCACTTGACCATGGCTCAAATTAACGTGTTCTATCGACAATATCCTAAAACGGCGATAATTCAACCAAACTCATCTGGCTCCATTAACAATAACTCGTTTAGTGGTTAAACATGATCGTTGCTTTCTTTAACCTCCTAACTTTTTGACCTCATTACATTAATCCAAGAAATACAAGAAACTTTTCTTTACTTTTAAACTATAAGCCGTGGTATAAAATTAACCATAGCATTTTTTGCTTGTGAAATAGTTCTGAATGGACAAATCTATAACTCATTAAGCAATGCAGAAACAAATCTAATATTTGTATTTTATGCCGAAGAGAACAGTGAGGAGCAAATTCAATTTTATTAATGTTTAAAAATAATGAAAATTCATTTAATATAGAATTCTATAATGTTGCAGACCAGCTTCACCCTAGAAGTACAAACCAACCTAGAGTCAATATCTATCCCTGTTTGTAGTTCTAGGGTTAAAATATCCTCCGTTTATCCATTAAACCACTTTCCCCACTTTGTTACTACCCAGTTTACCTTTCCAAAACCAATCGCCACAAGTTGGTCCACAGGTAGAAATGAGTCATCAGTTCCCGATTATCCCGCGGCTCCATTTCCTTACCCCAGAAGAAACAGGAAAAAAAAACTTCTTCTGGGCTCAATCAACTTCTCCGGGGGAGAGAAAACAGGAAAAAAGGAGAACTTCGATTTGCCTGAGATAAATACCCCACTCATCCGAACACTATTAGTCCCTGTGCGCTCATTCCAACTTCGGTAGCACCCTCCCCCCCCCTTCCTTAATATTCCACTTTGCTTCGGTGGAAGAGAACAATACGTTTCGTTTCAACTGTTCTTAAATGAACATTCCTTAATATTAACCCCACCTTGTAAGAAAGATCAAGTTTATCTATGTCAAAAATGTGGGCTGGGGATCCCAGTCGGTTAGGCATTCGCCTAGCATGCGGAAGGTCCCAGGTTCAGGTCCGGGTATCGCCAAAATAACTGCCGACCTACAAACGGCTCCTGCAGCCAAAAATGTCCGACGAATAATACCCCGTGTGGAGGGAGTGCACGTTAAACATCCTTCAAAGTCCTAACGCTGCGTACGATGTCGCCCTTAACGGTTGCGTTGGGTGCCTACTCAGTTGTCGGCTCGTCACTTGACTGTGGTTCTAAAATATGACGCCCGTCTCCAATAGCCCTCGTGTAGCTCTAGTGCCACGATAATTCAAACTAAACAAAACTAAAGTATAAAAATGCTTTCACTTCAGGTTAAGTTAGGTTAGTTAGAATTATCGTCGCACTAGAGCTACACGAGGGCTATTGCTTTCACTTCAGGAGTTTTTAAATTGAAATTTTCAGTTCTTTTTTTAATATCATTAATAATTTTAGTTTCTGTGTTAATATTTTTAAAAAAGACTTTTCAATACCTTCGCTTATAAAATTTTGTTATTTTATATATTTATACACTTTTAAAAACTATGTATCACAGTAGAAAATTTGTCATTTAACTAATAGATTTATCTATCTCTACCTTAGATAGCTAAGAAATTTTGTTTATTATACCTCGTTTATTTACTTTTTTCTAAAAAAAAAATGTATTGTAACAAGTCTCATGCGACACCATATTTTCAGAAATATAAAATGTGCAGTTGAGAAATGAAGCGTTTTTGTCCTAACTGTTCTTATATAAACATTTTGTATCACTAGGCAATTCTTTTTAAATAGTTTTTCAAAAAAAATTAATATTTCCAAGTTTTTAAATTTTCCAAACTTTGGATCCAAAACCTAACGTGGATAAACGACAAAGACAAAATGTTTTACTGTTCATTCAAAAATAATAAAACTTTTTGAAATTCAAACGTGTTAAACTAAATTTATTAAATACAGTCTCGATGGAAATTTGTCTGCTACACATAGGATTAATTTCCTTAATACATACTATTTATTAAATAGTTGAATGTATTTTGTTATAAAATATATCGTTAGTTCTTTTATTTAACATATTGTAATCAGTATTTACTTAACTTCTTTTGTAACATCGTGCAAAAAGCCCAGATTTTTTTAATCAAAAATCGTGGCAAAAGTGATGCCTTTTACAAAATAAATTTCCGAAGTTGCTTTTATGTCACAAGTGTGACAAAGAAAATGAGATAAACAAAAAACATTTAACTTACTTTTTGACTAGTTGATTTCCAATCTAACCAAAGAAATACTTTTTACACGCGATATCCAAAATAGTGAATGAAAAAACAAGGAAATAATTTTCTTTAATCGATTGAATTTATAATTAACATGTTTAAAAAGCCATACATTTCGACCTTGTTGCATAAACAATTATTTGGAATAATAAATTTGATAAATGAAATTAAATATAATATTTTTACACTTTGAGGAACATGATTCCAATAAGAAGTACTACGCTCAACAGTTTAGGAACTTGTAATACAAACTGCATTCTTTTTTTTCTACATTCATGTTTAAAATTAACTTTCAAAAAAATATGAATAACATTTGGCAAACAAGAAACTTTTATAAATAACTAGCAAATAAATACCCGTTCTTCGCACGGACTAAAAGAATATCAAATCGATCAAAGTATATGTGTCATTTAATTTGCAATAGGATAATAAGCTTTGCCTCTGTTCCCGTTCATTATAAAGAATAAAATCCCGTTACTTATATTGCTTTAAAATTCCAAAATAAAAATACATCACTATAAAATGCACATCATCATTTCACAAAAATCTTCCTCAATATGAATTTACTGCCATCGCAATTTTCCTGATAAATTCAAAATTACTAACTAATTACTGTATACCAATATTATTTCACGTCAAAACCTGGTTCTGGTTTCTGTTTTTTTTTAAACATTTAGCTCATTGCCACGTTCAATTATTTTTCAAATCATTAATTTAGTTTCTGAAGGTAATGGCAAGAAAATAAAAGCAATTTCAATTTTAATTAATTTTTGTGTTCATTTTAATTTCTTCTATCGAATGGCAACACGAAAGGGAAAAAATGATCGGATTTGAGCGAAAGTGGTGTATTTTTTTCAGAAAATTAGAATTTTCTCTAAAAATGGAACAAATATGAAAAAACTAAGTCTCATGTGCACACGTTGGTATTAAAGGGAATCTATCTTAACAATTTCGATTTTCTGAGGGCAGTATAAGTAGGTCTTTCACGATCCACAGACAAACAGACAGACTTTTTCTTTTATTATTATAGATAACTAGTACTAAGTGTATTGTATCTACACTGTTAAAAAAACCCTGAAATTTCAGGAGAAAAAATTGCTGATTTTAACGGAACTTTCCCGTAACGACTGAAAACGGGTTTTTTCCTTCTGAAAACGGGTTTTTCCTTCTAAAAAACGGAAAATGTCCGTAAACCAAGAGCGAATAGATGAAAACGGAATTTTCCCGTTTTTAGAGCTGCCATACTTTTATTACTCTATCGTAGAATTGGCGATAGTGCACTAAGAATACACCACATCGAAACTCGAACATCAAATACCTGTGTTACCAGGCCCGTCCTTGGCCGGGTAGTTAGTGCATCAGCCTAGAGATTCAACCTTCTCAGGAGTGCGGGGGGTTCGAATCCCACCTACTGCCAGTCATCGTATAAATCGGATCTGTGCTGGAAATTGTAGAAAAATCCTCATTTCACGGATGGTCCCGAGTACACTGGGACCGACGTTCTCGTTAAATCTGTGGAGTCCAAAGTCCCGACGGCGTTACGTACGATGTCGCTCGAAGTTCCGTTGGGTGCCCGCTCAGGTGTCGACCTCGTGACTGGTTCAAAGTTCTAAATTACGAGGCGTTATTGGCTGTGTTAAAGCTCCTAAAGGAGGCTAGAAATAGGCAGCCGGAAACGATTACCTTACCTGTATTACGTTTACGGGGAAATGGAAAATTTTAAAACGGAGAAATAAGAAACGTAACTTAAGTAGAAACACGGGAAAATGCAAAATGGAAAATTTTAATAACGGAGAAATAAGAATCGGAACTTAAGTAGAAACACGGGAAAACGCAAAATGGAAAATTTTAACAACGGAGAAATAAGAAACGGAACTTCTTTAAATACACGGGAAAATACTTAACGAAACGGGAAAGTCCCGGCAACTCTGCTGCCGGTACTTTTCCCGTTAATTTCAGTAAATTTTTTTTACAGTGTACTAGTTACATTTACGGACAAACGCCATTTTGAAATTTTTAATAATTTCCCAACAAGTTTAAAACAAAACTACCGGCCCGAAAAGCTGTTATCCAGAAAACACTAGCATTCCCATCCCAACTATTCCAGACGAGAATATATCGAGGGAGGAAAAAACGAGCAAAAACGGGAGAAACAACAAGTCGAAATTGGACCGGGCGTGCCGCTTTCTTAATCTAAGTAAAAGTGAAACGACAGAAACAACGAAGCAAAAAAAAAGAGGAAAACTGCAACTAAAATAAGAGATAGAAATAAGATTTCGTTCCATCCCTGCCATGGAACCACTTTCACTTAAGCGCAGAACAATGACACAGAACAAAGAAATCTCAAAAGGCCGCCCAAGAGTAAATTAAAGACATGTATCAAGGCCCCGCGTACATCCTACTGTACACGGGCTTCTGTAATTGAGCTGGTTCGTAGCCGGGTCGCAAATAATAGGAAAAAGGGAGAAATGTATCTGTATTAAGTTTGAGATTGCCTGCCATTTAGCCAACGGAAAAAACGGCAATTTGTAGAGGAATAATTAAGTTTTAGGCCTACAAGATAAAGGATGGGATTTGAGTGCTATTTAGCTTATTGCCGTTATTTGTAATTATCTGTGGAAAAAAGTAATTCGTACATTAAGAGTATTAGAGATTACTGATACACATCAGTTACATAGAAGCATGTACGGATTTGGAAATTTGAAACAGGTATATCTACACTTGCTTCGTGAATACATGCGTGAATTCTAAGACTTTTTTTTATAAAGGCCTGCTAATTTACCCCCTCTATCTAAAGTATCAAAGGGTTTTTGTAGTTCTAGAGATAACTTATGCTTATAAATATTAATAGAAACCAAAGGCCTGCCATTGGCGACTCACAGTACATTTTTATTTTTTTTTGTGGTAAAGGGTCTTGTGTAAAAACCGTCGAAATTAATTTTTTTTAAATAATACAATACGGAAATTGCTGTAAATGCTATTTCCTTTTAAATTTATTTTTAATAATTATTCCCATTTGCTTTTATTTGGTCGAAACTTAAAGATAATTAACAAAGCCCAGCATTTATTTACAGCTGAATCACCAAATATAGTAGATTTTTGATACAATTATATTTTGAGAACTCATTGACCTTCATATTTATGCATATTAACCTCGTTCACCTCAATTGTCAAATATATAGTTTATAAACGAAATTTTATGCGGTCCTTAGAGTTACGAAAATTCTCCCATAACTGACATCTTGTCTCTATAATCGAGGGGCAAAAGTGGGCGACCTTTTTATTTGAATTTCAAACCACAATGTTATATTTTGGCGGACTGAAATCATTTAAGCCAACATGACACTGAAAAGAATATTTTTCTTCAAAATTGTTTTCCTCAAAACCAAACATTTAAATAAGATCACCGTAACTAACATCCCATTCATTTATGATTCATATCTACGACTCAAACTCGCACTCTCCCCGGCCAATAATGAATGCGGCAGAAATGAGATTACTTTCTAAACATTCTCCCCAAGAACTCCTACCCCCATTAACAGGTGCGTCGGAATCAAAATTGCAGCAGATAATTTCGACAAAGTAGCTGGTTGCCAGATTAAGAATTCCATCAGTAGGACTCCCAGCCGTAATGAACGAGCATTTCTGTGAGTTTTGCCAAACGAACTGGCAACGACGGCGCTTCACTGTAACCGAATCAAAGGAACGCAACAAGCGACGGAGACTTCCCTTAATTCCTCTAAACCAATCAGAACGTTCGTCTCGCGGCACGGACTAATAAGTGCACTAGTTTGTCAGAGTTGCGACTTTTATAAGTGGTTGTGTTAAAGCTCCTCTTAGAAGTTCGAAATAGGCTGTCGGAAGCTTTCTAAACTAACCATATGAACTTTTATTGCGGGCCGTAGTGAGCCTAGTGGTCAGCGTCTCGGTCTCGGGATCGGAAGGTCCTGCGATCGAGTCCCGGTACCACTGAAGACCTACCGAGTATATGCGGAGTACGTGCTCGTTAAATCTGTTGGGTCCGAAAGTCCTCTAAGTTCCCATACCAAATCATTACCTCTGGGGGTGACAAGCCAATTCTGGGGATCCTCTAGTTGGCCTCTGTCTCTAAAAATTCGATGGATCCACGTATGTGTGCGTGTTGTCTGTTGTGTCTGTCTTACTTGACGAAGGTTTATAAGCGGGTCGCTGACCAAGCACACAAACCTGAATATATATGTCTACCAACCAACCAAGCAACCAACCAACTTTTATTGCCTAGCTGTCGGCCCGTCCGTGGCCGAGTGGTTAGGGCATCAGCCTAGAGACTCAACCTTCTCAGGAGTGCGGGGGTTCGAATCCCACCTACTGCCAGCCATCCCATAAATCGGATTTGTGCTGGAAATAGTAGAAAAATCCTCAATTCATCACAGATGGGCCCGAGTACACTAGGACAGACGTGCTCGTTAAATCCGTGGAGTCCAAAGTCCCAACGGCGTTAGCGTACGATGTCGCTCGAAGTTCCGTTGGGTGCTCGCTCAGGAGTTGACCTCGTCACTTGACCAGGGTTCTAAATTACGAGGCGTTATTGGCTGTGTTAAAACTCCTAAAAGGAGGCTAGAAATAGGCAGTCGGAAACGATTACCTTACCTAGCAGTCTGCGCGCTGCATACCTACCTCTATGGCGCGCTGTAACGGGTGCGGGTTTGATTCCCGCCTTCACCCTGGGTGTACTTTATGTCTCTGTGTCAGTAAAATTCTGTCTGTGCTTGTCTTACTGGACGAAGGTTTATAAGCGGGTCTCTGATCAAGCACACAAACCGCAATATATATGTACCAACCAACGAACCAACTTTTATAAGATTTTGTCTTATACTTATTTATAAACAGAGTTCGGCATAAATAAAAAAAATGCCTTCATAACGCTATGCACAAGAGAAGGATGCATGTTAAATCTAACATGGTCACGGTCCTGAAGCGGGGTATGATTTTGTTCCACGGTTGCATGGAGTGCTAGTTCAAGTGTCAGCCTCGTCACTTGACCACAATTTAAAAGTCTTACTACCATCACTGAACCTCGTGTAGTTCTAGTACAGTATTAATTCAACCTAAACCCCAAAACTAAGCCAAAGTTAAGAATATTACCCATAGGCCAAAATTCGTTTTATAATTGTATTCAGAGTTTAAAACATTTTTGTAATACATATAAAAAATTTAAATTTGTTTATACAAAATTGTAAGGATTAAAGATGCGTTTGTAATTTACTTAAAATAATGATCTAATTTATGAAAATTTTAACTATTGGTTAGAGTATGAAAACTTTAACTCTAACTGGAACGACAGAGTGTTTTGGGGCAGGAGGCATTACAGCAATAGCTAATAATAGTAGCATGGCAAAATTTAGTACAAGGGCAAATATAGAGGGGCGATAATTGGCTATTTCTAAATGACTTAACTTTCCTACTGCACTGTAATTACGGCATTAATTACAGGGAGACGTTATGTTTGAAAGTATAGAGAAAAACATCAATTGAAAAAAAAATTATTTATAAATACCAGCTCCAATCACACATAGTGACACTCGAAAATTATAAAGTAATACATAAAAAAAACTCTTTATCACTGGACACCCTTTGGCAAGAAAACAAAGAGAAAGCCCCAAAAAAGTTTATGTGGCTAAAGATAATAAAGTGCTGAAGGTATGCTTCAAAATCTAGGTAAGAAAACATTATTATGCTTTTTCTTACAATAAAGTTGTCAATGAGTGGAATGATTTACCAGATTATGTTGTATATTCGAAGGGAGTAGAAGAATTGAAGAAGAATTTCGACAGTGCTTAGAGACTTGTAAGTAATTAGTAAACTTTTGGACCAACTTTGTTGAGCCTTTGGCCTGTTGTTAGTGAACATTTTTGTATTTGTACTTGTAACTGGAAAGACTAGTGGTCAGGCTTCCGGGAATAAAATGGAAACAAGCTAGGGATAGGGATCTCAAGGGGGGTAAAATGTAAAGGAAGTAGTTATGTATTAAAAAGGGCCTTACAATTCTGTCAAAAGGGGCATAATGACAGCAGCGGGAACTGCGGGGCGACAACGAGAAATTCGTTTACCTGCCGGGTCGCGTGGGGGGAGAAATCTCAGTTGGCCACTTTGGGAAAAATCTGGAAACTCATTTTCGATTCTGTTGCTGGTTGTGCTGGGGCAATCAGAAATTCCGCGAAATTAGCGGAGTCTCCTTAAGTGGAGGTATTGCATCATTTTGGGGTTGGGGATGGGAAGGAAATGACATCCTTGATGGAGTAATGGACTCCATCAAGGATGTCTCGGTATGACTGGCTAAGTATGGAAAAGTTTTCTATGTTAATCAAGATTAACATGGAAAATTGTGCCATGATATGCCATTATTCCATGTTAATCAATATTTGAAACTCTCCTAGATGCCATGGATTGGAGCATCTTGAAGTAAAAATTAAATTTTTTTTTAAAATTTTTCACTATCACTAAATATATTTTTAGGGAAGAGAGGCGTTTCTTAAACATAGCGCACACTTTTACGTTTTGTAAATATTTTTATTTCCTAAAGGGGGCTGTTTTTGCAAGATCAAGCTTTTTGCAAACAACATGGCATTTTACCTCAGAGGCATTTTTTGTGGCACGTTTTAGGCGGCTCTCGTTTCCAATTTTGATTCACAGATAACGATGAATTTTAGCTCTCAGTGAATGTGCAAATATTACAACATTTGTCGTAAAATTTTGCATAGTATGAGGTTTTGAAATATGTTTGGTTTATTGAGCAAAGAAAAAATAATGTTTTACAGAAACATTTTGTCCTCACAAATTAACTCCTTTGTGTTAAATCCCAAACTGTTTGCACCCCAAATACCTTCGTTAGATACACTCATAATGAATATAAAAAGTGATTATATATGCAATTTTACTTATTGTTGTCAACAAACCTTCTCGAAAATGTATGCAAGAATGAGAAAAATGTAATTAATATCATGCATTTAACAAAATTCAATTATTGTTAATCGTTATTGAGCTACAAATTCATATTTCTGTTTTAATGGTATAGAGATGACCTTCAGGGAAATTAATTCAAAGGGAAACAATGGTTTACAAAATTAGTACAATCGAAAATTATCTTTCAATCGTACTATTCGATTCCTAGCACATCATGATTCTTCAAACTTGTTTCTAATAGAAAATACATTTTATTAATCCCAATAGATGTCAGCCTTGTTTTTTTTTAAATTATGATCAGAAAAAGGATGATGCCAAATGGCATCATTGGGACTGAAAGGGTTACCATCTGTCGTGGTTCAAAATCCTGACGCTGTGCACTATGTCTCTATAAGGCTGCGTTGAGTATCAGTTAAGGTGTCGGCTTAGTTACTTGACCGTGGTTCTAAATCACGATGTACGTCTCCAATAACCCTTATGTAGCTCTAGTATGACGTTACTTCAACCACAACCAAGGTTAAATACATTTAAGCCTCAATTCCTTCCATATTGAATATTCAGCCACCAAAACACCTTCGCTCCCAACTTCCGCCGGCATCAGAAGATGGCAGTTTAATGTATTGGAAAAAGCGGCGATCGCCCATGAAAGATTCATAGCCGCTACTTTCCCCGACCAAAAAGGTTCTAATTACAATGCTTGGCGGCATTTGTTTCCGCCCCAATGCTGATGGCTTTAGTACGTTGGCTTCTTTTTTTCTTCTTCGCATCGTTTTTTGTTTGAAGGGTATGGCTTATTCTTTCCTTTGGAGGTAAGGAATGAAATGAAGGTGCCTGTTCCGGAAAAAAATTAAGTTATCTAAAAGTTGCCAATTCAATGTAATAGGCCCAAGTTGTCTTGTAATTAAATGCAAAAAAACTCATTTTATTTTTTAAATAAGAAGCCCAAACGATCTCTTAAACCCAGGGCTTACTTGTCAACCTCCATTTACGAATTCAAAATGTCTCTGGGACGGAAAGCATTTGTTCATCTTTAAGTCTTAAGTCTTCTAATTTACAAGGAAGGTTTAGTGTTTATTTTCCAAGCATGCTTGATCCTCATTTTTCCCACTTACTTATGAGATCATAAGCACGATGGACCATTTTTCCATCGAGGCTTGAACCCTTGACCTATGGCATGTTTCATGCTACTCCTTAGCCAACATACCTAGTTTTATTTATTGGGAATATGTAGTTACGACTCAATAAATGACATTTTTTAGCTATAGACTGTAGAACAATACCTATATAAATGCAAATGATTATTGTATTTGTCATTATGTCAAAGGAGTAAATATTTCTCATAAAATAAGTAACTATTAAAAATTATATTGTGTAAACTTTTAGTAGTCTGTCTTGAATACATTTGTGTTTTGATCTTATCAATAAATCTTGTATATCCCAACACTCTCCGCTCTTCTTCTTTATTACAATTTTTATTTGTTAGATTTATTACATACATTTTAGCTTGTCATATAATAAAGTATTTACCAATACAAAATATCATCTAGTTGTTTGCAAAGGAACTGTTTTGAAATGGTTAATTTGGGCCTATTTTGGAAGCGATCAATGTATTCACTTGGCAATTGGTATTGCTATTGGTTTTGTACCAGGCAGCATCCCCACTTTACTCTTAACTCAATATGGTTTTTTGTATGACCACCTGCATGGTCTAGGGCAGATTGGCGTGACCTAACTGTAGATTGTTTGAGCGTTTTCCAAAGCTGACCAGTCGGAGTTTTTTCCTAGAAGTAGTGGATGGTTTTGTGATGTATGGGTATGTTTAATAATATAGATACTTCGTGAGTTCTTTATAAGTTTTATTACTCACTAGATTCATTATCGAAAGTTATATCAAGTGTATTTTTACCAACTTTATTATCTCTGAATAGCAATTCATTAATCATGGACGTCTCATGAAGTTCATAATATTGAGAAATAAGATTTTCTTTTGCTCTTAAAAACTTCAATCATGCGTACATATTTCAATGTATTGATTATTGAATTTGGATACCAAATCATGCCTCCAAAAATAAACTCTTATTGTTTATATCCAAGTAAAGGAAATTAACCCATTAGTGCCTGGATTTTTTTTCGCCTTAAAATTTGCAATATGTGAAGTAAATAGCAACAGATGATTGCAAAAAAATAGTAAAAAAATGAAAGGTTATTTTTGAAAAAATTATTCTAAAAAATTAAAGCGTCTCATTTTTGGGACGCTAGGCATGAGAGGGGACAGGTTTTTTTCATTACATATTTTCCTCATTGTCAACCATGGAGATAAACTTCAGAGATAAACAAGTAGGTTTGTAACAGAATCTGTCACTTAACTCGCTTCCACATATTTGTGTTTAACAGGAAAAAACGCGCCAAACACAACATTAATTCTATATTTAACATTTACAAGCTAAATTTGGCTAGTTTCATTTATTTTATTTCGAAAATTCAATAATTATTACTTATCGTTTGCAAAAATTAATTTATATTTTAAAGAATAAATATGTCATATTCCTCGCTTTTAAATAGAATGAAAACATTTCATATCAACATACAAGGATTCCGTAGTGAAATATATTTGACGTCATTTCAAACTGTCTCGATGTCGCAAAAATAAATTTATTTTAATTTATTGTCTAAAAGAATTAAAGTTTCTCGAGCGATTGTTGCGAATGGCAAATGTGATTTAATTCTAATAAAAACAGGGCCTTTAGCTATTTGTAATTTAAAGTTTTAAACGCCAAAATTAACTATTTTCATTAATCTTCTTTCTCAGATTTAATAATTAGACTTTATCGTTTGCTAAATTTGTTTGAAGTTCGAAGAATAATGATGTAATCTTTTTTAATAAATATTTTTGTCGCCACAATTTCCCATTTACATTTCTTTCGAAAATTTACTTATTTATAGTTTGTTAAATTAATTTACAGTTAAAAAAATTTATAATTTGTACAATTGATACTTCAAAAATAAAAGCGAAACTTAGCATATTTTTTTTATGCCAAGTTAGAATTCTTTATGCATCTTTCTACATACATATTATAGAACCATTAAAAGAACTCTATTGTGATAATACAACAATCCAAACCGAATTATATCACATAAATAAATATTTTTTCAAAAGTGTATTTTTATTTTAACAAAAGTTTCTCGTACGTTTAACGAAAGGGCAACAGTGAAAATATTGAATAAAAATGGAATTTGCATGTTATTTCAATGTAGATCAAATTTTTAGTTATTTAAATTTTAAATATGCTTCTAGTTTAAATTTTTTAATGAAATTTGGCATGTAGCCTAATCTGATTTTTTGCTTCAAAAGGACGTATCCCACTTGTCTGTGGGACTTGTGGATGACAACAGTGAAAATATGAATAAAAATAGAATTTGCATGTTATTTCAATGTAGATAAAAAAATTTAGTTATTTTAATTTTAAATAAACTTCTAATTAAAATTTTTTAATGAAATTTGGAATGTAGCCTAATCTGATTTTTTGCTTTAAAATGACGTATCCCATTTGTCTGTGGGACTTGTGGTTCTTTCTGTGAAAGTGGGTGACAGACAGACGGACTGAACGATTATAAAACCTTCCACTTTTTACGTTATAAACGTAGTGTGGAAGCTAAAACGAAGTAATTTATACAAATAAGTACGATACTATCATTACTATAATTCTCTGAAAGACCTGAAATCATATACATATTCATGCAATTAATAATTATAATTAAAAAATATTAATTAACCTAGAAATAAAGCTCTTTTTAAGGATTTATTAGAGCTTAGAATGTTTATTTCTGGTGAAATTACCTACTATGCCTTACCTACAATGCTACCTGCAGTTATCTTATTTTATAAAATCCTACTTGAAAATAATTGTATTTTCTAATGACTTTTTCTTCACAACCAAACCATCTAACATGTTAGGGTTACAATAAACAATAACATGGCGAACAACATATCTGATAAATCCAAATATGCGAAATTTTTTTCGATAAGCAGAACTGCCTCCTGAGCCACAGTGAAAACTTCTGACTTTAAATATACAATACATATTGATTCACTGAAATTCAATAAATCTAATAGTTTAGCCTGAATAAAAGGCACAAGCAATAAATTGGCCTAGAATTGTTAGTTTGAAGACATTTTCGCGTTCAAAAACAAATAGAAGCTACCATCTCTCTTCGGATGAAACTACGGTACTGCTGATATTTTGATCCATTCGGTCAGTACCTCCCATGTTCTATTGCATCACCAAATTACAAATGGTTTCGGTTTTGAGTTTAAACATTTATTGAACTTCATTTTAGGTTTCACGCCATGTAAATAATTAACTATTATTGTAACAAACACTGTTTTCATTTCGCTTGGCCATCATTGAGTTTTCCTTCTCATCAAATTGATTTTTATAGAACCCCTCAATTTTTTTAGGTTGCTATAAAACCGTAATACGGAACCCCACTTTCATCTATATCGCACCGTGTGAGGAAAATTGACCTATACAAATATGAATTTTTGAGTAATATAAACTATAATACTCAAATTTTAAATATATAGAGTTTAAGCGAATCTTAAATTGATAGGTATAATAATTTGAATGCAGTAGGCGTATCTTTATTTTTTCTGTAATGAAATACTATGTAAAAAAAAACTTAAGACGATTTTTTTTAAAACCGTACATTTTTGCCAATAGGTCACTTTTCAGTTCGATTATTTAGCTGTTGGTTTTTAGATAAAATTAATGGAAATATTCATTTAACATTAAGAAATATGGCTAAGCCATTGTAAAATTGCTTTAATTGTTTTTTCCAGCAAAGTGTAAAAAAAAGCACAATTTTCTTCTACAAATTTGCGAAAATTGTTTAATTTTGGTAAAAAAACATTTTTTAACTAAATTGTCTAAGTAATTAAAATGCTCAAAAAAGTAAGCAAATTTATTATATTTAAATAAAAATCTACGAATAGGCCCATATTAATTTATTCATCACCAACCAACTAGCTAAAACTAAAAGCAAAAGTTCGTTGGTTTTTTTTAAATATATTCTGTTAAAAAAAACAAGTTTTTTATTGTTTGTGACCATTTTGTTTTTTTTATGTTATAACATCAATTGACAACGGGCTTGAATAAGATGTTCTAGTTTGTTCAGTTATTGAAAATTTATATTAGTTGGTATTTGCTGTATTAAGTAAACCATGAGCAAATAATCACATAAACGTGAATTATCTTATGACAAAAGCGCTACTTCTTCTTACACAGGTGTAAAACACACAAATCAAGAAAAAGTTTGTATTTATAAAAAAAATGTTTAGAAATTAAAATTAAAATATATTATCCAAAGTTAGAAAGTTGAATCAGAAAATCGCTGTGCTATAGGAACAAGTACGTAACTACTTTTATGCGGTAAAGAAAATAACTCCATTTAAACATATACGAGCGCAACATGTTTCAGATAACAGTTCATTTAATGTTAGTAAGTAACTACTAAAAAACTGTGGGAAATGTGCATAAATTAGGCATAACCCAATAAATACTTTAAACAAGCAAATAACCATATGACCCGTTTGCTCCCAAACGAACGTTCTTATTGGCAGAAATTACGTGTTTTCGAACCATTTCACAATAAAATATTCATAAGCAGATTTAAGACCTCCCTCACACTTCAATACACATGACTCTGAAGAAAATCCAATTTACTCTCCACTTGTTGCGATAAAACATCATTTGCCGAGAAAACCAAAACCCTGCATTTGCCATTGCATAAATAACACTTTTAAGACTCGGCCGATTTGCGCGGGTTACTCAACTGCCTTTGCATGGCTTGACAAAATGTTAAATTAATCTTTAAAAAAAATTAAAACTTATTGGTTTTCGGAAAAAAATAGTTATGATTTATTGTAAAAGATTTATATGGAAAATTAATCTATTACTCTTGTTAGATAGTGCTTTTTTATTTAGGACGTTTAAATAATGCCTAACAGAACTATGTTATTTAAAATTCAATTTCTACATAGTACTAAGAAAAAATATATTGTGTGATTTTTAGGTAGTACTTACTATTGAGATAACAGTGTTTTTTTATACAAATACAAATAGTTTAGTGTAGTATTTTTAAGATAGGTATGATGCTTCTGAAAATAATTGAATCTTTTAAAATGACTGATGCATTTCAATTTTAGAGAAATAAAAAGCCAAAAAGGATATAAAAAATAATCTCTATGGAATTTATACAAAAGGACATTTTTTCTTATTCTTATCATACAAAAGTAGATTTTATAAAATAAATGGGGTTTATTTGTCCTTTTTTTTAAATAGGCTAAGCATGTTCTATGATACTTTTGTTCTAGGGCCTCTTACCACCCTGATAACAATTTATTTTAAATTTTGCTGCAAGGTATGGATCTCACTGATTACAAAAAATCATAATTTAAATTATTTTATAATAACCCAATTATTACACCTTCAAATTGAATGGTAAGTTTGGGGAACACCTGCAAAATACCAACTTTATAAAGTCTTTACAAATGAAATATGGATATTGTCGCGTAGTCTCAAGAAGCACACGAGATATTGAGTCGAAGCTTTATTATTACCTGCACAAGAACAACCCAACTTGGGATAAGCAACTCGCTTATATACAGTGTGCGGAATTATGGGAACTAAGGAGATTTGCATATAAGTAAGATCGCATGAAATAATAATTTACATAATTCAAGAAAGTTATAAAATAATGTATAATATACAACAAACTAAAGATAACGAAGATATGGGTTTTGAACCGAGGGAAATCTGTCCACTCTCCAATACTCTCCCAAGTGCTCCATCGAGCACTGTGTCAATATTAAAAAAAAAAACGCAATGCAAGCATATCAAACAGAATACAGCAAACTTACGGCCCTATGTGTCATGTCCCCTTCCATACAAAATATATTTATTAAAGCTTTTTACAAGTCCTTTTACGCGAGATAATTCTCCTCCCAAATCTGTTTCTAACTCCTTGCAATCGAATTAGCTGGAGAATGAGAACTTATGAGTTGGTACATGACAGGAGGGAAATCAGAGTGTGGGGTGGTGATTGCAAAACGATAGAACTGTTTTGTTGTTGCTACATTAAGGGAGATGGTCAGACCACCAGACTCAATGCAATCGTTTTGAAATACTAACTTATTTGAAAGTATTGCGTTACGTTTTTTCAACAGGTATGAAAAGAGTTGGGCAACAAAATGATACAAAGTTGAAATAATGGTGTTTCATTATCGATAAAATTTTGATATAAAAACAAAATTGACAACAGATGATGATATTTTAAAGTTTTATAAACTAAAAATAAATAAACCATATAATTTTCTCCTTCAAATTTGGTTTATTTTAGTTCAATGAGACTATTTATAAACCTGATAAAAGAGGGTTTCGATGCTTAAATGATAATCCACAGAAGTTTAAATGTTATTTCAAAATGGATGTTAAGTCGTTGAGACGGACCATCCTTTTAAAAGAAGAGCAAATCTTTGCTTGAATGTGTATCGAACGCAGTGAAGTTTGGTTGCAGGGAGCAGTCGAATATTTTTGCCCATTATCCCTCTGAGGAATAAGCGAAGGGCTGAAGTGTAAAGTTATTTTCACTGAATGCAATTAAATTTCAAATTTTTATTTCAAAATTTAATATCTTTCATTTTTTTAGATATCATTTCTGTAGCAAATACTTGTAAATGATTCATCCATACTAAAAATTGGAATTTTTTTTATAAAATTAAAAAATTTATAATTTCTTCTAAATTATGTGGGTTGCGGGATAACCTACACTCTTAAAGCAAAAGAGTGAAATCCACTCCTATAGGGGAAGTGCATTTTCGGCACCGGAAAGGAGTGGACATTAACTCAGACTGAGTTAAAACCGCTCGTTTGTTTTAAAAGTGTACATGACAGTCAGGTGACGGACTTTCACGTCTGTATCCTTCAGAGCGTAATCAATCTTTTACACTCTTAAAACAAACGAGCGATTTTAACTCAGTCTGAGTTAATTTCCACTCCTTTCCGTGCCGAAAATGCACTTCTCCTATAGGAGTGAATTTCACTCTTTTTCGGAGTGGGTAAAAGGAATAAAAGAAAACTATCTGCGTCCTACACTCTTAAAACAAGCGGTTTTAACATCAGTCTGAGTTAATTTCCACTCCCTTCCGGTGCCGAAAATGCACTTCTCCTATAGGAGTGAATTTCACTCTTTTGTTTTAAGAGTGTAGATCTAGATTTCCGACTACGTCAGTATCACTCTCATCTTTATTTCAAATCATCAGTTTTAAAAAAATCTGGATCATTCGTTGGAATGTGTTGCAAGCATTTCGTGGTTCAGTGAAATGTTAAAGCTTACACTGTACCACGTGGCAACGGACTTTGGAAAAGATCTACTTTTTATTCCATTTTATATGCTCTTTTGCTGAAATAATAAATATTAATAAATAATTTTATGAAGGTTAAAAATAACTGTGATTACTTTTTCTCATTCCCCTACATTACAATCGATAGTCTAAGTATTGACAAAATGCCATACATTGTAATGTCACAAGTAAAACAAATTCCATGCATATTTCACTTATTAAAAATGCCTCAGATTGATGTCACTTTAAGATGCATATTAATTATATTTACCAACTGAAACTGACACAATATCGATAGGCAAGAAAGTTAAGAATAAAGTACTGTTTCGTTTAAAAACGCGATTCATGTCAATCTGTATTTATAAAAATCTGAGGCTTATGAATAAAAGGACTATTTTTATCGTATATTTATTTTTAATTGCTTTTCATTTAAAAGAGAAAAAAAGCATTGGTTTAATTCATTAACAAGACATTAAAGCTACTTTGAAATTAATGTATTTCTTGATTTAAACTATGCGTCCTGGTAGTTTCAAGTTTTATTCAACTTTAAAATGTGTAACATTAGTAACATATATATTTTTAAAAATAAAAAGAGCATATTTTTGACTGTTGGAATCTAAATATATAACTTAAATTTATTTATAATATACCACAAAATCGAAAACCTAAGATTAAAAAGTATATATGATAAAAAAAATTATTCGCATTTATTTTCGAGTATAATATGGTCTTTGTTTTGAGTTAAGTCAAACTTCAGTAAAAATGCATTTTTATACCTTTTAAAAACTTAGATTTCATTACTATAAATTAAACAGTATTTTTTAACATTTTAACTCTCAAAAATAATATGAAACCTTATCGGATATAATCCCCTCTCCAACATTATGCCAAATTCGTAGTTGTTTATAAAAACAACAAGTCTGAAATAAGCAACTCATGAACCTAACCCCATATCCTGGTCACGATCCTAGACCCAAACACACGGAGAAGTGGAAGAAAGATGAAACAAAACACCTCTCGTTTAGAAAAGCATCCCCTGACGTCACAACAACTAGCCTCATCGCATTTATAGATTCCTAAAAACTACTGTTGTGGTATTCCCGTTATTTCTTCATGTAGAGCTAGTGCGAGTTGCTGTTTTTTAACGGCTGTTTCTTTATTGTAATGCTTTGTATGTGGATGATGGCTGGTAAGTAAAAATGGCACCGAAGCATTTCTGTGTGAAGAAAATTTTTTTTTTCTAAAATAGACAATAAAATATATATATATATATATATTATATAATATATATATATATATATATATATATATATATATATATATATATATATTATATATTATATATATATATATATATATATATATATATATATATATATATATATATATATATTTATATATATATATATATATATATATATATATATATATATATAATAATATATATATATATATATATATATATATATATATAATATATATATATATATATATATAGTTTTCTGATTTTTTGTTTACGTTGTGTTTTTTTTAGAAAGGAGCGTACAATGCAATTTTAGCGTACAATGCCACTTTAAGGTTGCGTATTGTGCCCCGTGCTCAAACGGATGTTCCATGTTTGGAGTCCCGTCATTAATAATGTATGAATGCCTCTAATGAGTGCCTGATGGGACTGTGAAGGAGCCTATGCGTACCTCTAATTCAGCGTTATTCATACTAAACTAACCGTATTGTTTAGTGGAACTCCAATTTTCAGACGTCTGATATTTCGAACTATCTGAATCATGATTTTCTGAACTTTTTTACCTCTTTCGAAAGTCAAACGTTATTAGATTAACGAATCACAGTTTAAACTGCCGTTCTGTTTTGGCTGCCGGCTGAATTCCAAATTACGATTGTTTTCCAAAAGAGGTCCGGTTCCAAATTCTTCGGATAATTGAAGATCAACTGTAATTAAAAACAGTTGCAAATAACTCAAAATCATTTCCTTTACATCCTTTTTCAAAAAAACAACGGAAAACCGAAGAAACCAAAAAAATGCACAACAAAAACTAACTCTGAATAAAACAGCAGGAAGATGGAAGGCGATCAGAATTCTAGGGGGCGCCCTGATAACTGGTTTCCGCGGTTCAAATCCCACCGGTGTCGGTTAACTGTTGAGGAGGGATTTAGAGAACCCTCCCGTCCCGCATTCGGGATCAAGCATCCCTCCTTGCTCTCCATCCTCCTGATCCCTCATTTTCTCCCGTTTTTCCCTTTTCTGGAGAGATGACTCTTGGCTCAACTATGAAATTACCGCTTTTTTGTTCTTCCCTGTTTATCTGGGATGGAATACTAAGGGGTGGGAGTTTTGTGTTGCTTTATCGTTATGTTTTTCGATGTGAATGAAATTTGAAGTGGTTAAAGTGAATTTATTTTCCAAAAAAAGTCCTACATCTTCAAACATTGAGGTAAAAATTGGCATAAGTACAATTGGTACATTGTTTTAGTACAGAAGTAAAAATTATTAAAGATTTCCAATTCTACTAAAATCAAAATAACAATTAATAATGAATAACATCGGATTTTTAAGTTTATTTCTAAACTGGGAAATTTTTGAATATAATATATTCCGTTTGGGGGAGATAAGGAATCTCCTGAGCTTCCTCTTCTTCCTTCAAAATCTCTTTTCATGTTAATCTTTAATTGGATTATGTTAAAAGTAGAATTGTCTGTCAATCGATACGTTATAAATATCATTTAAACTATGAATTAATATTTTACAAGATAAATAGAATATTTTAATTTATTTACTTCATCGTATTCTATTTTTGCCTATAATTTTCTTTGTTTATGATACTTCTAGTCCTATAACTTAAAAAAGAATTTTAATCTGATGTTTATAATTATATGATGTGTTTCATAATTGTATAGAATTTGTAATAGGGGCTTTAAAAGTATACAGAAGAAGACGGATAAAACCTTTATGGTACACTTCTTTTAAACTAACGTAGGGGAAAATGGTGCAATTAGAGACAAAAAGAAAAATACAAACTATATTATTTATGTAAGTAAATTGAAATTAATTCGTGCATCAAATAGACTCAACTGAATTTTTAGGTGATTTATAAAACTATTATTTTTGTTTACATATTTTATATTTTCACTAAATCTTTGTCTTTTGCAACCACGTGCGGGGTCTTAAGAAACCAGATCAGTAATTTTTCATATTTAATGAAGTAATTTCATGTGACGTAATGAGACATTTTAAAATAATTCGCAATTCCAAAAAAAATTGTTCTCGAAAATTAATTGCCATAAATGTATCTGTGAAGTTCTACATATTATATTAATATTTGCATATTATTATTGTACATTTATTTATTTTCGTCTCTTATTCCCCGTCCTCCCCCTACTACATAATTGAGAAACGAATATGATTTTACGACATTAATCAATTCGACATTAAGTTAAACGACATTAATCAATTCGACATTAATCAATTCGACATTAATCAATTCGACATTAAGTTAAATGACATTAATCAATTCGACATTAATCAATTCGACATTAAGTTAAACGACATTAATCAATTCGACATTAAGTTAAACGACATTAATCAATTCGACATTAAGTTGAACGACATTAATCAATTCGACATTAAGTTAAACGACATTAATCAATTCGACATTAAGTTGAACGACATTAATCAATTCAAATTTAAAGGTCAAACAAGAATACGAAAAAAATATGTCATCTATGTACAAAACACAATTCGTATGTTGCCAAACACTAGCTCTTCAACATTTGCTCGAAAACCCATCAAACACAAATACACAGCTTTGCTATTTTTATCCCAAACGCATGTGTATAAAACTTTCGAAAAGATACAATACATTTTATATTCAATACAGTTTTATAGTTTTAAACTCGGCGCATAAAAGAAGCCGGCAAAAATTTAATATCAAGGTTTAAGCCTTTTAGTCAATAGCAATGTATTCCAAAACTGGCGTAACAGCTGTTGCTACAAGGATAGAGAAATTTCAATTTTAAAGGTCTACCAAAACTCTTTTTGGAGTTTAGACTAAGACTGAACTGTTTTACGAACTCTGATATATAAGTTTCTAGAAACGTCAAATTCTTACCCTTCATAATTTTAGATAATAGAATGGACTGACTATAAATGACTGAAACTATTCTTTTTTATTGATATCGAATTCTGTAGCTTATCCCAGATCCTTAAAACCCTATGAGGGATAAGCAAATTGGCTGTGAAGTGGAAAAAAATTTTGTTAATGCATATATGATATTAAAATTGTAACTGAACACTTAATGTCTAGTTTTTCCATTATGTTTATGTAAAAGATAATTATAAATGACCCCTTGACACTTTAAAATGTAAAATGTCTATTTTTTTAAGAATTAAGTTTGTTATTGGATTTATATTAAGTTATGTGGAAAATGATTTCGATAACAAAAGCAATTTTATGTTACACAAAACTCAAGGAAATATAATAAATTATCATTGTATAACTTTTAGATGCACATTAATCATTTTTATTGTTTATACGCAAAAATAAGAATTTCAGTAGTCCTATATACAATAGATAAAATTTCAAGTAAATATTTAATTTGTAAGATGGCATTTCATGTGAAGAGATAATATTTGAAAAGTAATATTTTTAAAAATTACATTTAGTAAAAGTAATTTTACAAATTATTACTTTTATGGTAAATTATACTAATTACTATTTCTAAAACTAATACATTTATTACTATTAATCCAAATGCAATTTATATTATTGTAAGTGATAGTATTGACTTTTAAATTATTGCTCTTGACACACATAATAATTTTATTATTACTAATGCTACAATTATAAAATATTAATATTTTTTTAATTCTACTATTGCTATTATTGCGAATATTACCATAACTATTTTACTAGAAAATTTAACTTTTATCAAAATACACAACTTGAAATGAATTACTTCAAACAATCATAAACATCATTTTCAAAAAAGAATGAGGTACACAAAAAAGTGGGACAAGGACGGGCAGTAGGAATCGAACCTTTTTTTTTTAAATAATTTCTTGTCCAGTGGACACCCTCCGCATCGGTGGTCAGCTGCCATACAGAGATTCCGGTCAATTTCCTCCTCCCGGTGTAGTAAAATAACAAGAAAACAAAAACAGCCAAAAAGAAATCAGTTGGACAAATCATCAAAGTTGGTTCATCATTTTTCATCGGCCACTTTTGTGGCTCCCCCGTTCCTTGATGCTGGGCATTTTGTTTTTAGTTTTGCTCATGTGGGCCGAGGAAAGGTATAATTATGTTCTTTTTCAAGGGTAGTTTATTTAGTTCTCACTATCTGTGTTTTGAACTTTTATTGTAATGTATCTGAAAAATCGAAATAGTTTGTATGCACATTTGATTGCGTACCAGGTTTTATAACCATTTTAAAGATGCAGAAGTATAAACCTGTCAACCGACTGTCAGGTTTTTCAGCAATAAGCAATGCACTATAAATTTGGACATTTTAAGTATGGGGGTTTTCTTTTTAAACTATTTAAAGCACGAATATTTTTAAAAAACAAATATTAAGTTAAAAATTTTAATTTAAAATGTTGCAGTGAAAACATATTTATACTTTGGCCAAATTTCGTATCGCACTCAGTGGGATATTGTCCGTTCGACCATTCAAATGCATAAACATGGTTTTTATGAAACAATCAGTATGTTAAACATGTAACTTCAAAGGCAAATGCCATGGAACTGTCCAAGAGCTATGTCTAGTCATTTTAAAATGATGGTCACATGACGAGGTTAGCGACCTCAAAAAAGAATTAAGATATATTGAAACTAACATACTACAGTTTGCAACAATACATCTTGTAAAAGCGCATAGTCCAAAAAGCTTTAATTGTCTGCAAATATGTCGACGAACAATTCTGATAACAAAGTATGCGAAATTCAGTCACCACTGGCGCAAGACAGTCCACTTCAACCCCGGAGTTATCAATGTTTACCATCAGGGTCGACAGGTAAGTATGGCGCCAACGACTGGTGACATATGGGTGACTGAATTTTGTCACGCCTTTGAAGGCCAATATTACTTGTGGACATATATGCTGGAAAATTAGGACTTTTCGGGGATTTAAGACTCGTTTTCTGTTTATTAGTATTTAACATGACAAATGGCAAGTGTCTTTTATACTTGAAAATACTTGAAGAAAGTATATGTTGATTGTTGGTGCAACTTGTTTATTGTGTATTAATTAATTTGAGCTAAGAATCAATTTTTCTTCATGAATATTCCTGTATCATGCCCAAAGTAGAGGATATTCTCCGAATATGCCTTTTATACTGTTTGATCATTTTACAATTTATGTGTTCCTTTATCATGCAATCACCTCAACCGTATTTGCAACTAAACATGTGTGAAAAAACAGTTCGCTCTTTCTTGAATTGCGGCATGCTGTTGGCTGGACGTGAGGGGCCATCCTCCCGGCTGCCAGTCGATTTATTTTTATTTGATCGGGCCGAGTCTTGTGCCTGATTGGAGATGGATAACTGTGCTGCCATCGTCCGACACTTACTGTCTGAGCGCCATTCGGTGAGCCAGTTTTTCTTTTATCGGGTTGTGCGGAAAAATCGTCATTTTAATACTTGTTATTAGAGGAAATAGAGTCCAAAATTTGAAATAAAGGCACATTACGTTATTCAAGTGGTTAATGATATTTATTATTACAATGAAAATCAAAGATGAGATTGATATTAAGTCATCATTAATTACTTTAGTTAAAAGACAAAACATTGCATCACATTTCTAGCCGACTTGGCGACTGAATGGTCGGGGAGCTTGCCAGGTAGTGAGAAGGTCCGAGTACGATCCCTATACATATGGTCATGGATATGTGTGTTTGACTGTAGTGGTCCTGATTTTCGACATTAAATCTGTAGAGTCCAAATCCCGAACAAGTGTCGACCTCGTCACCTAACCGGGGTTATAAATTAAGAGGCGTAATTTGGCTGTGTTAAAGTTCCATGAAGGATATAAATAGACAGCCGAAAAACATACTACCTAACTTAACCATATTTCTGATGGGGCCATAGTGAGCCTAGTGGTCAGCGTCTCGGTCTCGGGATCGGAAGGTCCTGCGATTGAGTCCCGGTACCACTGAAGACCTACCGAGTATATGCGGAGTACGTGCTCGTTAAATCTGTTGGGTTCAAAAGTCCTCTAAGTTCCCATACAAAATCAATACCTCTGGGGGTGACAAGCCAATTCTAGGGATCCTCTAGTTGGCCTCTGTCTCTAAAAATTAGATGAATCCACTTATGTGTGTTTGTTGTCTGTTGTGTCTGTCTTACTTGACGAAGGTTTATAAGCGGGTCGCTGACCAAGCACACAAACCTGAATATATACGTCTATCAACCAACCAACCAACATATTTCTGACAAATGTTGCAAACATAATTTTACTTTTTGAATAACCTCAATTTCGCCGTGCAACAAACCAAAAATACATTATCATACGTCGGCATTTATTATCTTTTTGAAATGTATGTATTTTTTTATATAAGATTATTTCCTTTTAAGTTTTAATTTTTTTACATGCAAATGAAATAAATACTCTGACCAAATTTTTATGGTTACTGAATTGCTTCGAAAACAAAACAACAACTATATTTTAATCTGAATATTTCCTCGTGAACAGAATACAAACATAGCAACGCAGTTTAACGAAAATTATAACACTTTACCTTTTAGCAAAATCATTCCTTATAAAAATTATTTCAAAATCGCTTGGCAGATAACGGAATGATCCATCACTCTCTGATCGAATATCTCTTTTGGAATTTTCAATAACCTCTTAAAAAATCGTCTGCTTGAAGTCTCCCTATTAATCGATTCCTCTTTCTGTCAAACAAATAACTTGTTGTTCTGAAGTTAGGTATGGGAAGGGGGAGATTGGAAGAATAGGGGTTAGTTTTGAAAATTTGTTATCTATTTGACTACGTTTTTAGAACGTTGTAGGAGACATTTTTTAGAAAAAAAGCTTGTTTTCATATCTAAGTAATTAGCAATATTTTTACAAATGAAAAGTCTTTGATAAGTACTGTTTTTTTTTCAAGAAAAATAAAATAAAATGTGTAAAGCACGAGACCTAGGTGAGATCGAATGATAACGTGTTAAATTTTGACGATTTTTTGCTCCCTATCTTCTTCACATTACATATTTTTTACACTCCCCAAAGGGTCCGTTGGTTTGAATTTCTTTCCCCGAAGTTGAACCTCGCAGTTTCACCAGGTTTTCTAGATTAAAGATAATTTCAAAAACCTTCAGCATTCGAAACAGCTTTCAGATTATCGAACGTACACTATACTGTTACTGCCATCATGCAACACCGTGAGCTTGGCATAAATTACCGAAACCTCTGAAGCTGGACTTAGAGCTGTGCCAAACTACGCCAGTGACATTCTGGGTGCCGAGCCAAAGGGGTGTGAGAAAACGCTCTCCTGTTGCCTTTTTAAGTGAACGAAGGGTGAAAAAAAAGACACCAGGGGCTGTCTGGCAGGGCCCCAAAATGATATCGAACGATATATCTTCGAGAAGGGGGGGGGGAGGCTTCTAAAGGAGTGGGGGAGGGGATAGAACGACCCCATTTTCTTTATCCCTACTTCTTCTGCTGTCAAAAAAAGATCCTTCGAAAAAGAAAGAAAACTTTTTCTTTCTCTTTTTCGAGGAGCGGGATTTGTCTCAGCGAAAATGACCCTTTAGCGCGAGAGGGATGGGCGGGAAGACATCCCACTATGGGTTCTTGTTAAAAAACATTTGCTGTAGGGTTGGTTTGAAAGTTCTGGTTGTCCATTTTTAACCGTTATGATGATCTTTAACACGACCAAGTACTTTTCATAATTTAGTACCTCATCACTTCTGCCGACACTCAATGGAACTTCGAGCGACATAATACGGTGACACCAAAAGAACTTTGTACTCCACAGATTTAACCAACGTCTGTATCGTTGCTCTAATTGCTAGATAGTTAAATTTTGAATATTTTAACATTTATAACTCGAAGAATCATACTTGTTCGATAGGTCGCTTTCGGGTGCGATATTTGTACTTCCCAAGACAGACTTCTGAATTGGCGTGTAGAAAATATATATTGGAACCCTATAAAAACGTTCAAGTTATATTTAGAGCATCATCTTTAAGTTATGGTTTCATTATAATGGCTTTTCTCAGAAAATATTATTAAGATTAACTTACAGGACCAGGTAAATTTGCACTTTGCTTATACCACGATCATATAATAAGTTGAGGAATATCTTCTTAAATGTACTAGCCATTCACGATTATAGCTTTTGACAAGATGTATTTGCCAAAACAACAAAACACCAGTTGTTGTGACTCTGTGCGTACTTGTACAATCCGATATTGAGTGTCTCTATTGAAATAAACACGAGACAAATATCACAATATTCCGGTCTTTCATGTCTAAAAATGATAGTTTTTTATTCTTGTGTTGGTGCTCCATCGAGAAATGACCCTGAGATTTTGTGTAGTTTGGATCAAAGGATATTAGATGGAGGCTCCCTGACTTATATTGAGATATTGGGTATGAATGGGTTTTACATTCTTTCGAACGATGTAATGGGGACTTTGTAGCTTAATGATACTCGTATAATTCAAGCCAATAGAAGTTATATAAACTTTTTTTAATAAAATTTTTATCATATGAGTAAGATTTTTTATTACAATTGAAGAGTTATATTTTATTTAAAGAAACTAAGTTCGTTTTAATCTGAAATTGCTTTATTAAAAATATCTTTGCATACATTTTAACATTAGATAACTTCTGTGTTGAGTTTGATTATTTTAATTTTACATTTTCTAACATTTCGGTATCTACAGCTAGAATAGAGTGGGATGTTTATACAATCTTTTTATGGTAAATAAAAATATACAATGTTGTTTGGGCATTCATACACTGTTAAAAATTATGGTGCAAGATTGCACCGGAATCCTGGAACGTTCTAGATGCCACCACTATTTGGAGTGTGAATTTATCAATTTTGCGGTAAAATCATAACTTTGATACACCGCAAAAGTAGTGCACCTATGCTTGAAATAGTGATGGCAGCTAGAAAGTTCCAGGATTCCGGTGCACTCTGCACCACAATTTTTAACAGTGTAAAGTAACATTTGTTTTGGTTTAAAGCATATTTTTGCCTGGTTATTCTTAATTATTTGAGTATTATTTTACTCAATTATGAAGTTGGTATGCACACATTTAGAGTTCAATATTTAGTTGAAACTCCAATAATTTCGTAGATGTTTTGATAATGACAACTAGATTTCTTATAAAACCAATTAATTTTATAATATAAAAATGTACACGATGCCATAAATGCTTAAATGTATAAGTCTGATTGATTATATATGCTAAATGAAAGTCCAATCGGAAATGAAAGTGTAAAGATGTTGCAAAATACGTGCGATTACTATAAAAATAGGATGCAATCTAAAACTAGGTTGCAAGATACTGGTGATGATGCAAAACTATCGCAATTTTCCAACTATTACAATGATATTGTTGTAAGACATGTAGCTCAAAGGTTGCTGAATGCACCAAAAAAGGATATATATTTTTGAAAGTGTAAAATTTTATAATGTATAATCATATTTCATGCTCAAACAAGTGATATCTTCAAATTCCCCACGAAAAAAAAAACCTTAACGTTATTTATCAACAAGAGAACACCATAAATATTCCTTTCCTTTAAAGACACAAAAACTCGCATTTCCCAAACTCACCAAAAATGTGATTTTCAAAATCGTTTGCAAGAGGGGGGTGGGCCGCGGACGTTGATGAATTATTCGATATCGTATTTCGAAATTGAACTTCTACTCCCCCCCTCCCCCATCCTAGCCTTGAGTAAGTCTACTTCGCCCTAATATATATCTAGACATAAATACAACTACGTCTGGATAGATCGGAAAAATGCATTTAAATCAAAAGTCATTTCAGCTGGATTCAATGTTTTTCAATAGATTTTTTTACTGTTGGGGTGAAACTCGTGATTGATTTGTTTTATTTATTATTTATATTTCAGTGAATTTAAATGAGCGTTTAAGCATGTCCTACATTTTTAAATTATATTTAAAATTTATTTTGTAGATCTATGGTTTCATTTTTTGCTGTTATGATTAAAAGTATGGTTTCAATTGGTTGTAAAATTGATTGGGCTTCATTGTTACTAAAGTTGGGAAATTGGTTACAGCCCTGGCAGAGCAATGCTATTTTCTTCTATTGGTGTTTTGGGATCCATTATGTCTCAATTTCTATCAAACATGTTCTAATCAGGCCAAAACATGCGTATATATACGTATATAGATAAATCTAAAAAGTTTCGATGACCGGAATTCGAAACCACATTATCGATTTTTTTTTTTTTTGAAAAACGTATAAAAATGAAATAATTTAAAAATAAAAAGTAGATAAGTTAACCCATATCATTAAATTGTCCAATGGCATAAAAAGAACAATAAAATTTAAGGGTAACGTAAAATGTATTTCACGGGAAATCTCCTGTCAACAATATTTACAACTTCCACTGTACTCTGGTGCATATTAAGTATGATAAAAAAAATCTAGGAATGTTTCAACGTGTCAATTTTCTAGCATTTTTTATTTAGCCTTTGCTGCATTTTCTTTCTATAAAAATATAACTTGGCAAAGAGTGATCCTGCTAATTGTCAGATAATTATGTATAAGTACAGTCGTCCGTATTTTATTGAACTTGAAATTTTAAACCTTAATTATAATTTATATGTACTCTGATATTATAATATTCTGAAAATTTTACTTTGCATGCTTTAAAAACAGCTCACTCATTCGAATATGACGATAAATTGAAATCGAATAGTTTTGTCCAAATTTGAAACGTAAAGTATTTATCTGCTAATTTTATTTCATTTAGTTAAAAAAGAAAATTATATGTTGATAAATTTGGATTTTTTTACATATATTTAAAGCAGTTTGTGTAATAGCAAGAAAGACTATCAATTTAAATACTACAAAAATAATTATATACTTGCAAATGAATATTGATTAAAAATAAGAAAAGGTGATCATAATAATTAGATTCATAACAATTTCCAAAGGTAACATTCCATATTGATGCATAACATCACACAATTCCCTTAAAGATACATTATTTAGTTAGGAAAAAGTTAAAAAAAAAATTTAAAAATATTCAAGCCAATCCAATCATCCACCATTAAAAAAAATAACAATATAACAAAAAAAAATTACGAAATATTTTTTTTTTGCATTCGCAATAAATATCAAATATTTCTTTCTAAAACGTTTGCCTGGGCCAAGCGCGGATAGAATACGTAATAAATGGTAAATGATTTGAATATATGAATATGATAATGACACTCCTTGAGAAACCGCCATCGGAAAGCAAGGGAATTTCCTGCACTTTTTAAAGAATTGCATTTAGAGAAATGGGGGAAGTTAAACCCAAATGAAAGGTAGAAGAAGAGGAGAAATGTCACTGTTGTAGTTTGAAAAAACTTCAACCAGCCATTTATTTTAAAACAACACATTTTAGGTTTTAATGTTGGTTGGTTGGTAGACATATATATATATTCAGGTTTGTGTGCTTGGTCAGCGACCCGCTTATAAACCTTCGTCAAGTAAGACAGACACAACAGACAACACACACACATAAGTGGATCCATCTAATTTTTAGAGACAGAGGCCAACTAGAGGATCCCTAGAATTAGCTTGTCACCCCCAGAGGTATTGATTTGGTATGGGAACTTAGAGGACTTTCGGACCCAACAGATTTAACGAGCACGTACTCCGCATATACTCGGTAGGTCTTCAGTGGTACCGGGACTCGATCGCACGACCTTCCGATCCCGAAACCGAGACGCTGACCACTAGGCTCACTACGGCCCCGGTTTTAATGTTTCCGCAGGTATTTTTCTATTCAAGTGCGCGAAAGGACAGTGCGGAGCTCCAAAGTCCCGACGCCACTGAAGATGTCGCCCTAAAAATGGCGTTGGGTGCCTACTCAAACGTCGGCTGGGGACTTGACTGTGATTTTAAATTACGACGTCCTTGCAAATAACCCTAGTGTATAGCTCTAGTGCAACTATAATTCAATATAACCCTCGGTGAAAGGAAGGCTGTAACACAATTAAATACGCCTCATAGTTTGGTACTTGGTCGAATGACAAGGTGTACACATACACCGTCACACAAGGAAACTTGAAGCGGCACAATATGCGGGCGCTGTAACGGGCGCGGGTTCGATTCCCATCTTCGCCCTGGGTGTATATTCCTTTCTCTGTGACAGTAAAAATTCTTTGTGTATGCCAACTATACTCGACAGACGTGCTCTTTTAATATATGCAGGCCTAAAAGTGCTGACACCGTAAGTTTTAGCCCACCATGTTGCTCGAAGCTTCGTTTTGTGCAAGATCGGTAAAAGTGTATTTTAAAACTTTGTTAATTTAGTTCCATATTTGTATTCCTAACTAAACATTTACGACTCTATTACTTTTCCTATTAACGTTTTCTCAACGAAACGACATTCCGATTGTGCAACGTTTAAAACAGAAACTCTAACTGGCTTTGCTGGTTATCAACTGACCTTTCACGCTCATTGCAATTGTTTCAAACTACGGATGCGATGTCCTTCTAGATGCGGGAGAGTGGAGTATAAATGGTATTTTTTCTTAAGATTCTGAAGTAGAAAATTTAATGAAAAGTATCTTAGAGATCGGAAGTGAATTGAAGAGTCTCGGAGGTTTTTTAATGTGATTGTTGGATATGATTTCTAGGTTGAATCGGCTGAGCATCATTTGTATTTAATAATTTAAAATGTTATTAAATAAACTAGCTGAAAACTTTACTTTTGATTTCTAATCCAACAACTTCCTATTAAATAAATTGATTAAGCGAAATTATCTTGTTTATTTGTTATAACTATGATTTAGAGTGTTTTTTATGGCGGATAAACTGAACATTTTACGTATGATACAAATTAATTAAAATTTGGTATTGCTGTATGACGCTATTAAGTAGTAGTTTCGATATAAAAAAAATCTTACAATTGCAATTTATCAATGCTTAGTACCTTGTTTATAAAAAATAAAACTAACTTAACATCTTAATAAACGCTTTCTTAATAACAATATAACGCTTACAAAATTTAAAGCATTTCTAGCTAAAACATAGTTTCTTCTTGTAACCGTTAATGTAAACACTTTCGATGCAAGTGAAAGCACAGTAGTATATCAACTACAGTATATATACATACTATGTTATACATAGACAGACAAACAAAAGCATTAACGAAAAGTATTTGGATCCATACCTTTCTAAATATACCGTACAAAACAGATTAATAAAAAAAACAAGCGAAGCGTACAGATGGACAAACAGTATAAATAATTGTGTTTCTAGCAATTAAAAAAAAATTGTTAGAACAGAAGTTAAAACCGATCGTCAGACGACAGCGGGCCAGACGGACAGGAACGCATACATACATACATACGAACCCAAAGTATAATAGATACTTTTCAAATAAAATTAACCAAACGGTTAAAACGGAATTTCTAATGGAGTACAGACAGACGGAAATCTCTCCGATGTCAATACATTTATATTTTTAATTAAAAAATAAAGAAGGCTCAAAGTTATGTTCTATTAGGTTTTTAAAATTCATTCCAACTTGTATCATTATTCCACCAGAATGAGTAACCAAGCTCATCCCTGGCGTTTGGAACATAACAAATTGTGCGACATTAAAAGCTTTCCAGCAACAATTAAATTATAACCTCCCGCCATCCAAGACGGCTTTTTTTTCTTCTTCCCTCCCTCTCCTGTTTATGGACGGTGGTTCTGTGGCCCACTCTCGGGTAGTAGGGTTACCAATCAGGATTTTTGAAGACAAAAAACGAGAAATCGCCAAAGCAAAAGAAAACATGAAGCCAATATATTTGGGAGTTACTTTTACTGCCGGAAGAGGGATAAGAAACTTACGATAAATTCTTGTACAACTGAAGAGTAACTATTCAAACTGCATTGTCTCCAAAAAATGATGTAGTTGAAATAACATAGCCTTAATTACAAATACGGATGTTGTGATATAATTAAAACGTTTAATTATATAAGAAATATTATTTTTTTCATCATAACTTTAACTTAACAAGAATTTTATATAAAATGCATATGATATTTTTTACCTTAAATACACGTGCACTTTGTTAAACTTCGATGCATGTAGAACTGTATCAGGTACAGCTGGGGGGAAAAAAAGATCCACCCCTCCTTTCTCGGATGCTATTAGTCAAGGAATTTTGTGAAAGGTGTCATTTTTTAGGAAATAGCGTAAGAAATTGAGAACTGGCAACAAAAAATGTAGGGGTCGTCTTCATATTAAAATGAGTATCAACTTTGAAAATTCGAATAGCAACACCCAATTTTTTTTATTCAAAAATGTTTATCATCTTTAAAATACCCAAGATACAAAAGAAATTAATTAATTAGCATTATTTGTTGAGATATAAGCATTTAAAGTAAAACGCCCATAATTTTAAAAAAGTTTCACAAACTTTTATTCATAACTTCACAAATAAAATGAATTAAACAAAGAATTTTTTATTATATACTTTATAATCTTCCAAAAACAAATCACACAAGTTTTTTTGTCAATTTTTCATTTTTTTTATTTTTTTATTTAAATTTAAATAAGAAAAAATAAAACATGAACATCAACTCCAATTTTTTTTACATAAATCGATAAAGTAGATCAAGTAGAATTAAAATCCCGAATTTTGTAATTCAACAACAATTATTTGCCGAGTTATTGTAAAAAAACTGAAAAAAAACGAATTTTAGGGACCGTGTAAAAAATTACTTGGAAAATTTGATCCTAACTTGCATTATCGTTTGGTGGTTGAAATGCGTTTATTGGTAAATGTTAATTCAAATTATTGCTGTGTGTCAAATGTCTAAAAATCTTTTCTTGTTTCAGGTGCATACAATGTATTTGGTTTGCATATTTAACATCAAATTATATTGATTACTATGTTTTTAAATGTATGTTATTTCCAATACAATTTCAAAAAGTGTATTTAATATTAATAATTAAATACCCTAGAATATTATTGGAATTTGGTTTTTAGTATATATTTCATTGTTACAACATTGATTATTTAAAATGATTAGTGCTAACTGCCTTGGTTAAAAATTATTGCCAAATCATTCTGCGAAATTTTATTTTGCTTTCCTTAAATATCGTGTTAAGGTCGTAACCCTCGTTTTGTAATACGTGTTTTTATTGTAGCAATATGAATGAAATAAAAATTTGCATAAAAAATTTAAAACATAAATGTAATAATCATGTTTGTCAATCTGATTGTAACTAATCGCATTTGAAAATCTGTTCGTTATAAATAACCGTATATGTGACTTAATTTAAAATTAAAACTTTTCCTCTTCTAGCCTTTATTTTATTTCTGAAAATTAAAATCGAAAATTAAAAAAATAACATTAAAAAAAACCTCACAATATTAGTGAAGAAGGTTAAATTCTAGCATCCATTGGCGAGATTATGTTAACCCTTTTGTTAGCTTGTCGTTTTGGAAAGACACAACCTAAATATTACTTTTTTCGTTTTGGAGATTTCCCTTTAAACGAGTTCAAAATTAGTGCTTTAATATCTCAGCAAATAATACAGAATAAATAATTATTTTTTATACATGGGGTATTTTGAAGGTGCTGAACATTTTATATTAAAAAAATTGGGTGTTTCCATTGGAATTTTCAAAGTTGGTACTTATTTAATATGTAGACGACCCCTTATACAAATTTTAATGCCGGAAATCAATTTCGTACGCTTTTTCCAGAAAAATGAAACCTTTCACAAAATCTCCTAATCAATAACACCCGAGAAACGAGGGGTGGATCGTTTTTTTTCCTCAGCTGTACTGCATGAAGTATTATAATAACAAGAAGTTCATAAAGAACTAAAATAGCCTACTTTCCTGTTACTTAAATACTTACTGAAGTTCTAATCGGGAAAAAAAACTATGTTCCAAAGTAAATATCATCAACAGCCGTTTCTACACTAGATTTATACACATTAGAAAAAAAAAATCGAAACACAGCACCCAGCTATAATTTAAACTTCTAAAAGCCAAAATCAACTATTTTCCTTAATATTCTTTCGCAAATTAATTAAATATTATTTATCATCTGCTCGTGATTTATTTGTAGTTCGAAGAATAATTAAATATTTATTAATAACAAAAGTAATGAAACTACTCCGAACTGCATTAAAAATAAGAAATGTAAATTAAAACTAAGCATAATTGCATGCAAAAGTATGCCTTGCCGCTTTCTTGGTAGATAATTAATGAATAATCAAGAATCGAATTGTGCTACACTTTATGACGTTTTCCAACTGATTCATGACAATATTATTTGCCAAATATGTTTAATAAATAAAGTTTCTCATGCCATTGTTGATTTGGCAACGTGATTTAAAGACTCAATTGAATTTCAATGTTAATTCAATGGGAAATTGCGAAAGATAGTAGTTTATATCGTCCAGACGTACAGACAGACGGACAAAAAGTATGAAGTTGGTATCTGAGGTCATAGCTTTCTAACAAAAAAGAATTTTTAAGATCGATGATTAGAACCGATTTTGGAAGGGGGTACAGACAGACAGACAAACGGACAGACAGGCGGACAGACAGACGGACAACATACGAACAGACAGACATACGAACAGACAGACAGATGGACAGACAGACAGTTGACATCAACCGCATTTCAATACTACAGTGATTTAATGACTCAAAATTGAATTTCAATGCTAATTCAATGGGAAATTCGCGACAGATAGAGATTTATGTCCGTCCGGACGTACAGACAGACGGACAAAAGTATGAAGTTGGGTATCTGAGTTATAGCTTTCTAACAAAAAAATAATTTTTAAGAGCCGATGATTAGAAACGATTTGGAAGGGTACGGACGGACAGACGGACAGAGGACAAACGACGCATTCAATACTACTTTTTCATTTAATCTTTGAATTAAAAAAAAAAAGTAGGTAAATGTTCTTTCATTATTTATGAATTAGTAAGTCAAGACTGCGTAAAATTTTCAAGGATACTTCCTTTCGTTTTGATAATTTATTAACTTAATTTTTTTTTCGTTATTATCAGTGCAATATAAGCATTATGTATATCGTGACTGCAAACAAGAAGTTGAAATAGTTTTACGTAATACATTGATGCTGTGAAGTTGATGGTGTTACATAAATATAACGTGAGCGTGCACTTAGGCTGCATCCAATTATTTTTTTAATTGCATCTTCTTGTTTAAAGGTCAATGCAAAGATATAATTAAACTTTTAAAGTATTCACTGTAGATGTGATTATCTGTAATTGGACCTGTGATATCGACATGCACAGTAACGACAAAAATTTATTTCTGTTTCACATGACACATTCAACAATTTGTAAATCACTGCAAGTATAATAATATAATTATGTTGCAACTGAGGAAATAGATCGTTGGCTCCGTTGATCGATAACATTAATCATATTATCTATGACTTTCTGACACACTATCTCTAATAAATAATGTGTAGGTTTGTACTGGTAGGAACGCTTCTCACCCTCTTGGCGTTATATGTAGCACATACAATGTAAAGTATATTCAGGAACATTTTGTGACTCAACCAGTCAAATACGATTGCAATGATTCACCTTTTCTTGGTGTTTGAAAAAAAAAGGTCTAACTTATGATGCCGTGATAAAAGTTAACCGTTGGAAGAATTCAGAAGTGCTGATCCGTCAAAGGACTGTCAGTTTACTTGCAAATCTTACGATTTAAAATCTTTTTGAGACCTTTACGAACTTATGTAATTTAATAGTTCAATGTATTGTGTAGCATTTTAAAGCCATTTGCAAAAAAAGTATAATTCTTCATAAATGAGAAGAAAATTTTAATTTAAAATTAATGAACTAAAAACAAGTTTGCACTTTGAAAAATATACTTATCATCTAGAAAAGAACCATCTTATAATAAATCTACTCCGCAAATTATAAATATTACCAAATACCCCATTTATTTCGCCAACTTGTCTCTTCATCGCCAAAAGTGACAGCCCTTCCCTGATGATCGGTAGCATGCCCGAAAAGAAACTTGATGTTAACAAGGGGCCACCTCACCACGGGCGACCAGCGGGCAAAGGAGGAACCCGACTCCACTAAATCATGTAATTTCATAAAAGAGGCTGGAATGTCTTTTTATCTTCAGCTTCTTTTGTTCTTTTAGAAGTTTTTTGTTATTAAAATGAAGGAGATCGTTAGTTTATTTTTTTCATTATATGGTATTAAAATATGAAAGATGGATCGTTTGTAGGGTACTTTTTTTCTTGGGGGGATAATGAAAGTTATTTTTTGTTTATAACAGTGTTTTTTTTTTTTTGGTTTAAGTTCATACACAAACTTTTTATCAGAGTAAAATGTAAAAGTTTTAATATCTATTACATTAAAAAAAACTATTTATTGAATTATAGAAATGACTAAATTTAAAACTTTTTAACAAATATATCATTTTAAATGACTAATCGGTACAAACACTTACCGAATGAAAAAGTTCAACAAGAAAAACTCGGATACAAATGCCCTTAGCTTAAATTTGTTTTTGAGTTTGCACTGAATAAAGTTATAATATATACGTTTTTTATCGAAATTCTTCACTGTTATTTTTATAATGTAGGTACATATCGAATATACAAAAAGTCGATACCTGAGCGAGCTCCCAGTGGAACTTCGAGCAACTGTGTACGCTAACGCCGACGACACCACATCAAGCTTTAATTTTATTTGATAAGCACATTTTTTAAAATTTAATTAGCACTGTATCACAGTGTACACGGGAACCCCAAAATTTGTTTAGGGATTTTCTATATCATAACTATGTCTAAACTACGATTAGAACAGAACCTAAAACCTTTTCATGTTTGACTATCGACTACGGCCACTTGGAGACTAAGTAGCGACTTAAAGCGTTTTCTCAAAACTTCTTTTCAGTTAATTTTCCTTCCTTTAAGAGGCCAAGTTAACTCAAACTCAAAAAGTCCCAAACCTCCCCCTTTTCGTGAAAAAAAAATCACAACTTTCCCCACACATTAAAATTCAGTTTAAATTCGAATGACAATTCCATTTTAAAATAACTAAATATTCACCCTCCAAAACTTCTCTACTCCATCTTTGCCTATAAAAACACTAAAAAGGAGGACGGAAAGTGCCATCCTCAGTTCCTGTCATTGCTTATACGCGTAGAAAGTTTTGAAGAGAATGCTTTCACATGACTGACACAAAAGTACTGAATCACCAAGTTTAAATATAAACAAGTGGGAGGAATGAATGCTTCTGTCAAATACAATTGTTTCCACATATGGGCTACTGCTTTATAGTCTCCTCCTCTTACGTGATATTTTACTTACTTATGTGAGCCGTGGCTGGGGTAGATTATGGCGTTATGCCACAGAGGATAACTTTGCAGGTTTTGTCTTTGTCTTTGACATCCTATAAGCAGATTGAGCTGAAAAGTGCGTAATGGATAAAAAGTTTGAAAGATGTAAGTAGTATGACATAAAACAATGTTTTCAAAGCTAAAAAGCCCAGACGTTTAAAATTTGTGAAAGTCGAAGGCATTTTGTTAAAATCTTCAAAAGGCTACTGCCATAGGGTCAAAGGCTATTACTAAGAGTTCTTGCCATACAGCTGAAAAAATAAATGAAACGAAATATGCTAATGATCTGAATTTCTCATTCGAAAGAACAAAAAGGAGAACTACAGGAAAAAGTTAATTTCGCCTATTCATTAAACTTGATAAAAGATTGAAAAAAGTCGAAAAGAGAAGATAGGCTTAAAGGAAATATCTTTTTGCTAATGATATAGATTTGCTGCTTCCATAGATTTGATGGTGATAAACACTTAGAATTGGCGAATAATCCCATCGGTTTGGCAGTTTTGGCTCTTAACTGTTAGAGAAAAACTGTGTTTCAAAATTTGCGACGAATAACATTATGGTAGATAAACATTGACAAAGAGTGGATGGTAGTTCATTGCCAAGCTTTGACATTTTGTGTTTAATTTTTAAGCCAATCAAATTTACAAAGAAATCCAAATGTTTTGAAACTGGGCAGATATATCACCAGAGTTATGTTTAAAACAACATACTAAACATCCCCGATTGTCAGAGTTGTGCTGCGCACATAATTGTTTTGTAGGTTCTTCGAGAGGTTAAGATAGTCAATCCATTACAATTCACACAGACCTGTTGCTCAACATTTTTGATTTTCCCAATTTTTTTACCATATTTTTACTAATACTAGGTGAGTTCAAAACCAAAGTAAATTTTTTTTGGAGCTCATACTTTTTTTTGGTGGCCATTTTAACTTTGCTTCGAAGGCGATTTTTGGCCAGAAACTACTTTCACTTAAATGTATATAACTCTGTTAATTGTATAGATATTAAGACGAAATAAAAAAAGAAAATGATCAAAATGATGCTATAAATAGTTTGCCAGTGCATAATTTTACCAAATTAGTGAGGAAATGGGAAATAAACAAGTAGGTTTGTTACAGAATATGTCACTTAAACCGCTTCCACACAATATATGTGCTCAACAAAAAACTTACTATTCAAACACTCCTCAAAAAGAAATTCGACAAACAGGGCTTTAGCTAATAATTTATTTCTAATTCAAACTTTTAAACGCCAAAATTAACTATTTTCATTAATCTTCATTCGCTAATTAATAATTACTCATTATCGTTTGTTAAATTTGTTTGCAATTCAAATAATAATGATGCAATTTTTTTAATAAATATCTTTTAGTCCCCACAATTTCCAATGTACAATAATTTTCTTTCGAAAGAAAGAATACATAATTAGTAAAATTGATGCTTTAAAAATAAAAGCGAACTATTGCATATTTTTATTCAAAGTTAGAATTCGCTATGCATCTTTCCCCATACATATATAATGAACCATCAAAAGAACTCTATTGTGATATGAAATTAATCCAAACTGAATCATATAACATAAATACATCATTTGCAAGAGTTTTATTTTTATTTTAAATAAAGTTTATCGTACGTTTGACGAAATGGCAATAGCGAAAATATTGAATGAAAATTGAATTTGCATGGCATTTCAATGTAGATTAAATTTTTAGTTATTTAAATTTTAAATATACTTCTAATTTAAATTTTTAATGAAATTTGGGATGTAACCTAGCCTAATGTTTTGCTTCAAAATGACGTATCCTACTTGTTTGTGCGACTTGCGGTTCGTTCTGTGAAAGTGGGTGACAGACGTACTGAAAGATTATAATACCTTCCACTTTTACGTTATAAACGTAGTGTGGAAGCTAAAACTCACAACTGAAAAATGAAAATTCGCTTACAGCGGGAGTTTTAGCGCTGAAAATGTGGTAAAATTAAAAGACACTCGCCTTAAATATTTTTTGCCTGTATATTCAAGTTATAGAACTACTTTCTGTTTAAAACTTGAGGAATTTTTCTTTATTTTGGTACAATATTTCAAAACTGCTCAAAATCGTATTTTTGCAATTTTTAATGAAGAATATCTCAAAAGAGACTGAGTGAAAAATTTGAAATTAATACAGGTAGTACATTTTTATGGCATAAACATGTGACAAAAATTTTGTATTGTATTTCGAACTGGTTTCAGAGATACAGTACTTGATCAAAATCTGTGTTACAGTCCTTCAAAATGTTTAAGTTTTCAATGGTAAGTTTTGTACTTTGAAATTTTAAACACGAAAATACACTGCGAGATAAAACTGCGTCTTTTATGAAAAAAAATTATATGTACATTTTATTAGTTAACTTGGCTAATTCATAATTTTTTCAAAGTTTTGGAGAGTCGATATCTCAGTGCATAGTTTTTCTGTTATGTTGAACACTCTGTCCGAAACAGTTAGTTCTTTAACGGTAAGCTTACTTAGGATATAACTCGATGAAATCCACACAATGTCATCTTTCGATACCTGAAAGGCAGTTTTGAGGCCAGGTGGATGGAAAAAATGAATTAAGATATCGTTTTTTTGTTCCTTTTTGTCTTTGACGGTGCCCAACAACCACTGACCATCATATCAACATGCAATGTAATCCAACTTTGATTGTCACTTTGTAGTCCAATTGAAGTTTTATGGTCATCAAATTCTTTACATGATGAGGTGGTATAAAATCTGATTTGATTGTCACTTATAGGAATGAATTGATGGTACCTCCTTGTTCCTGATACAGTCAAGCAAAGTTCGAATCTTTTTGATAGTGAAGCCTCAGTTTTTTTTTTAAATTTCATCAGCAGTTTTTTTTAAACACTGGTAAGAATAGCATATCTGTATTTAGAAAGCAAACGATTTTTAAGTGTTTTTCAGTGGTGCAAAAGATATATTTGTTAGTTTAAATCTATTATATTTGTGTTAATTGTATTATAGTTAATTTTTCTACAGTGTGAAAAAAATCTGTAACCATAACAAAAAAAAATTTTGTAAAAAACTTTTCCTAGAAAATTTCTAGTAAATAACTACTAAAAATAGTACTGTAAAAACACTTAATATATTTGTGTTAACATTACCTATATATATCTTGTATATTTACAAGACTTTTTTATGTATGCTATACATGTAATGTTTTTGTAATTTTACAAGACTTTTTTATGTATATTATTATTATTACTTATTTTCTAGCAAAACAGAACAATTTTCATTATATGTTATGACTTATGACTTTCTTGGTGGGGGGCAAGTTCGCCGAGCACTGCGACCTCAGGTCTATTGTACTCAACCCCAGAAATGACACAGGCACAAGAGACACACAAAGAAAGAGACGACACAAACACCATAGACAAATAACAACATCTATTGACAAACACAAACATCCATGCCTTACCGGGTTTCGAACCCGAACCCAGAAGCGCCAAAGGCTAGCTCCCTAACCGTTGCGCCACCGCGTCGGCTTCATTACATGTTAACGAAATGTTCATGAACATAAAACATTAAACAATTGGAACAGTGCCGAATACAAAAATAAGAATTATAAATAGTATAATAGAAAGAAATAAAAGTTACTCACCTATATTTTATACCTGTATCAAATTTAAAATGTTATATCATTTTTAAATGGCGATGAATTGATCCAGAACACAATTGAAACTTTAGAAGCGATGCGCGCGCAACTTCAAGTCGAAGATGATTGGTTGAAAAAAATTGCGAATACTAGAACATTTCCTGTAACTGTAGAAATGAAGATTTCTGTTCAGAATTACAAAAACTTTTTTTGTAAAATTGGTTATTTCTGTAACGTTACAAAAACATTTTTTGTATGTTTACAGTATTTTTTTCTCAGTGTATTTTGTACTTGTTTAAATAAGGATAAAAGTTTTTTTTAACATTTGTCTTGTCTAAATTAAATTTATTAAGTAACTGGTACATTTCGTTTAATATTTAAGTAAAATATCCTTAAAATGGAATTTTATCATTGAAAACTGTTACATTTTGAGGGACCTGAACCCAGATTTTGACCAACTTTGAAGCACTGTACGATTTTGAGCAGTTTTGAAAAAATTGTACAGAAATAAAGAAAAATTGATCAAGCTTTAAACATCTACAGCAAAAAGTTGTATAACTTGTCTATACAGGAAAAAATATTTAAGGCGAGTCTCTTTTTCTTTTACCATATTTTCAGCGCTAAAACTCCCGTTTTAGGCGAATTTTCATTTTTCAGTTGTGATTTTTTATCTCATATCTCCCGCTTCCTCACTAATTTGGTAATATTAGGCGCGGGCCAACTATTTATAGCATTATTCTGATCATTTTTCTTTTTTATTTCGTCTTGATATCTATAAAATTAACAGAGTTATACAATTAAGTGAAAGAAGTTTCCGGCCAAAAATCGGATTCGAAGCAAAGTTAAAATGGCCGCCAAAAAAAAGTATGAGCTCCAAAAAAAAATTTCACTTTTGTTTTGAACTCATCTAGTATTAGTAAATATATGGTAAAAAATATTGGGGAAATCAAAAATGTTGAGCAACAGGTCTGGGTGAATTTTAATAGATTTACCCTTTAAGAAAATAGTTATTTCTATTTAAGTTGTATAAGGGAATTTTGAGAAAATATTCAAATTTGGCAACCTGTAAGCACAAAAAGAATAATTTTATCTGATTTGTTCTCTCTTTGTTAATATAGAAAGTAAAAAAGAGTTTTTTCTGTAATTCTCAAAACTTTAGATGACAGGAGATGAAAGAACTTTTAAAATCTTTGTTTGACTAAAGTTGTTTTAAACTCTTTAAATTTGAGCAAATAATTGAAATTGAAGTATGTTTTAACTTATACTAGTGAAATAATGTTTTCTTTATTTTAAAAAGAAGTTCATTAAAAATAAATAGACCTTGATTTAAATCTTACAAAGTTCTATTGTAAAATAAATAAGTTTTCATATAAATAAATAACGTTTCTATAAGATATCAGGAATAAATATATAGATATAATATAAATGAGAACTAACTTGATGGAATCAAATAACGTTTAAAATATGTAATGTTGTGATGTTATTGAGAAATAAATTGAGGACAAATTTATAAGCATTTCTTTGCTCTCCTTTATCATATTTCACGTCTCGAATGGCAACAGTTCCAGCGGTATTGTTTTTATTCTTGGTCCTTCTTAAATAACATTTGTTTTGAAAAATACCTTACTGAAAATAATATTGTGTACAAACTTTTATGTCAGTAGAACTATGCAGTCTGTTCGTGAATCTTGTTACATTGATGTCCCACAATTCATTTCGCTGAATTTCTCTGCACATGACGAAATATCATCGAAAACAAAGTTTTCCAACCACATCGACGTTTTGGTAATGGTTTGTATACTTGAAATTTAATAGTATTAGAACCAATCTATAGCAAGAATAAAACCAAGCTAAACGTAAAGAACTCTAAAATAGGACGCAGCAGACGAAGAAAACGCTTTTTTTGACACGACAACAGGAGCATTATATAATCTGAAACAACCCAATTTACCTGTTAAAACTATTTCAAACAATTTCAGTGTTTCATGGCCTCAGAGAAAGTACACGAGTGGAACAAGGGTCTGCGAGAGGAAGGGAGTAATTAAAAAAAATCTTCGTTAAGCACAAACTACGTAAAAAGGGTGTTGAATGTAATGAAGAGCAGAGACTTAGGGCTTCAGAAATAATGGAATTTTCTTTTAAATATTGTAAAGGAAAAAATCCTATTCATTGTTTTTTTCTTTCATTTTGAATAGAATTTAGGTAACGTTCAATAGTATATTGTGGCATTTTAGTGCAAACATTGTTGAATATAGCCTGTCTCTGTCGCAGTTACATGTTCAAAAATTAATGTATGATTGTATTTCAGAAAAGAAAATCGTACAAATCAAAATCTATCTTTCTTTAATTATAATATGTTCGATACACGGCGGCTGCTTAAATGCCTTATAGAATTATAGAAACAGTTGTCAAACTTTATTATTGATATATAGGGGGAACTAGGGACATTTGACCCATAAGGATACATTACCCAATGCCTTTTTCTCAGCAATGGAAAAGTTTTGTGAGTTGAAAGCGGCATCACTTTTTTCCTTTCAGAAAGCTGATCACATGGTGAAAAACACGAGCTGAATCATTGCGTATGTGTTCAGTTATGCGAAGAAATACGTTTTCATGCACTGAAAGTAAATTTTTGAGGCCGTAAGGTTTTCCGGTCTACATTTTTTGGTTTAAAGGAAAGATTTTTTCAACTAGTTACTTGTTTAGTTCATGCTATTAGCTACAGTTACGTGCATAATAGTGCTAATGTAATTATTCGCAAATGACTTTGTTTTGGGGTTAAACAAAAAAAGTGCAACTAGGGATAAATGACCTAAGCCAATTGGGGATATGTGACCCAAGTAAACAACACAAAAGTAGACAGAAGAAGACCAAGTTAATTTTTTTTAAAAGTCACAGGAGTCCCAAAAGTAAATGACTGGGTTCTTAACAAAGTATAAGGTTTGTTGGGAAGGTACAAGGGAATTTTTTTAACGAGCTTACAATTCAATATGCAGAAAAAATCTATGGAAAATGTTTTAAATGTCCTGAAATGGATAATACATCCCAAAATGATATTGATCAAATAGTAGCGATTCTTCAACCACCTGTGTTTTCTCTGAAAAATAAAAGAAGCCCCAGTTTTGTATTTCGAACAGAATTTATTTTTAAATTTGATTATTTCGTTAGTATAAGCATAGTTAATGAGATAAAAATAAAAAGTAATATTTTTTTATTAAAATACTATAAAATCTATATAAACTTTATAATATGATACAGTGGTGGTCAGAATTATAAGGACAATGAAAAAATCGATAGATCTTTTCAACAAATCACGGTTGAATTATGCAAATTTTATGTCTGTTAGCCAATAGTAAACTAAGCATTTAAAATAAGATTTTTTGCAAATATACATAAAATTCATAATTTTAAAATGCGTTATAAATTTTAACATGCAGCGAAATTGGACAAAATTATAATTACAATTGCATTTCTGTAAGTCTAAAGCATAAATTTACATAAAACTAGCAAAGTTTCTGCTTTGTACACGTCATTCCATGGTGTTATAAATATTTTGCGAGGGTTTGAAAACTTCCTTACACTTATCTTCAACTATGTCATTAAGTACGAAGCTTTCGGTGCTTGAAAAACTAAAATTAATCGCTTATAAAAAATTCTGGACTAACTGGACGTGAAATAGCATTGAAATTGAATAGATCAAAGACTGTAATATATAATTTTTTGAAAAATCCTGGAAATTATGGAAAACACCCAGGTAGGCCATCTTCTGTGTCTTCGAGAGATAAAAGACGAATTATAAGTAGGGTAGGGTAGGTACATATATATTCCGGCTTGTGTGCTTGATCAGAGACCCGCTTATAAGCCTTCGTCAAGTAAGACAGACACAGAAAGAATTTTTACTGTCACAGAGAAAGGAAGTACACCCAGGGCAAAGGCGGGAATCGAACCCGCACCCGTTACAGCGCGCAGACTGCTAGCGTAATGGTCTGCGATGCAAACAACTCGGCCATCCGGGCCCCGAATTATAAGTGGAGCCCAAAAAGCAAACATCGACGGAAATAAAGCGTGAACTGGACTTAAACTAGTCACGACCGTGTTTTACAAAATGCCAAACAGGTTCGAAAACTGAAGTCACTCTTACAAAAACCAAAAGTGACTGAGGATGGAGTTTGCTAAAAAGTACATTTCTATGGGTGACAAATGGAATGATGTTGTCTTTTCTGATAAGTTTAATCTAGACGGACCTGATGGGTTTAAGTAATTTTGGTATGATCTTCGCAAGGAAAAATAAATATTTTCAAAGCGTTCATGTGGCGGCGGCTCAGTAATGGTCTGGGCAGGTTATGCAGCCTCTGGGAACTATAGAAATAGTATTTCTTCAAGGGAAAATGAACTCAAATAGTTATGTTGATAGGCTGATTGCTGAGTGACAATCTTTTGCCAGAAGCACCGTTGATAACAAGTGGTGACTATTTATTCCAGCAGGAAAATGCATCAATACATGTGTCCGCAGCTGCAAAATCATGGTTTGACACTCGTTCTGTAAAACTGTTGACTGATTGGCCAGCTAAAAGTCCCGATCTAAGCCCAATCGAGAATTTGTGGGGTATTTTAACGCATGAAGTTTACAAAAATGGCACTCAGTACCATAACAAACGAGAACTGATGTCATCAATTGAAAAGCCATGGGAAAATATCCCTGTGAGCACCCTAAAGAAACTAACGAGCTCTATGACGTCAATATTAATTAAAGTAATTGAAAATAAGGGTGAACTTATTAATTATTAATTGTTTTGACTTGAAAATTTTAAATATCCTTATAATTTTGTCCAGTTTCCGAACAATGTATTTTTTTGTTTATTATTTTTATACATTCAAATTTTTAATTTTAAGTTTTTTATTGTTCTTAAATGATTTATAGCATTAAGAAGTATTTTATGTCTAAATACATTTTCATTTAAGTCAGAAATAAAATTTTTCTGTTCAATTTTCAGTTGTCCTTATAATTTTGACCACCACTGTATTAGTTTTGTTATTAGGTAAAAGTTTTTGGATAATTTTAAGTCTTACTACCAAATTTTTGGGCTAGGTCACGTATCCCTAATGGGTGGGTCATGTATCCCAATCCATTGGGATACATGACCCAAAAATTAACGTTTTAAATAATTTATATTTTACTACTATTGCAGTTAATACTACAGAAAAATACTAATATATATTGTGTACTACTTTATGAAGTATAAATTATCTGCATTTACACATTCATAAATAGTGTTTTTTAAAAGTTACAAGCAAAAAACTTCGAGTTGGGTCATATGTCCCTGGTTCTCCCTATATATTTAACTATAGTTTGCGCTACAGGTGCTGTACCAAAGAGATATTATCTAATGTAACTGTTTATTGGGTGCTTTATGACTCACATTCATACTCTCTTCATTTCAATAACAACTGTTTCAGAAAAAAATGTTTGAATAATATATTACGTGGATTTTACTATGTAGTGAAATGCTACAGTATCTACAACAATTGAAATAGTTTTAAACCTCAATGCAATTGGCTAATGCTTTGTGACTCACAGGTAAAGAATCTGGCAGCAACTAACATGTTGGATTTGAAAAGCACATTATTTGACTGCTAAAATCACATATTAATTTTCTTATCATTAAAAAACCATTGGTTTCACGTAAGAAAAATTTTCTTCTAATTCCTTACAGAATACTATAATTTACTACGTGATGTAATTCTCTCATTGCTGCAAAGTACAAAAACTGTATTTTTTTTAACGTAGCTACATGAGAAAAAATCCTATTTTATTCATAACAAAGGAAAAAAAGTGAGATACATGCAAATGCTTTAAAAAAGATAATCTCCAAGCTATCACATCCCATCAAGTCTAAAGCATGCTGAAAAACTGTACGCGCACGCACTTTTTATTTCTTCCCAACCCCATAAATGCAATAAGCCTCATTACGTATGGGACCACTGACGTCATCAAATGACGTTACAGTCGACTTCCGGTTAAACGTAGTAGAAACCGTTCTTTCTGCAAAGTAATGGCCAAGAACGGTTAGGGGATTTTTTTATTACTTCTTTTTCTTATACCATTGAGTTTCTGTAGGAGAATTGAAGAGGGTTTTTAATTAAGGATTCTGCTGAGGGTTGGGTAAGCTCTTTTTAATGACAGTACTTTGTTTTTTACTGGCTGTGGTTTAACTTATAGTGTGCTTTTTGTTTCAAAGAATGGTAGTATATGAGTTGAATGAGTTAGTGAGGATAGACAGATACCATCAAGTGAAGAGTTGAGTTTGCAGTGGAAATCGATTATCTGTTGAAGCCTTATCTGTATAAAAGTTTTAGTTTTGGGATGTTGACCACAGCTGTTGAAAAAGAAACTAATGGTTTTTAAACGGAAAATATTTTTATTTTTTTACTGTGGTTTATGGCAAGGGTGTCTGGAAGATCTTTGAATGGTCATTTATCAAAAATTCAGGCAACCGGGCCAAAATAAAAATATTTGTGGACTATCAATTGAGGACTTGAGTTTGTAGTAGAAGTTTTTACTTTTTAAGTCTACAAAGTATATAATATTCCTGTAAGACCATTTATGTAGCTCTAAACTGAATGAGCAGCTAACATATTGACAGTAAACAAATATTTAATTTGTGTCCCCCCCATGTCCTAATAAAAGGTATAATAAATCAGGAGGCACGTCGTGATACCGTGTGTTTTATACAGGTGGGTAATAGCTTGTATAACGTCAACAAACATGGTAGATTGCAAATTGTGCTGATTCGAGTAACTAGAGCGTAAAGATCTTCAGGTAATCACTAATCATAGCTAAACTCATAAATTGGAAATTGCTTTGAAAGATATCAGCTGATAGTCGGTGTACTTACTATTGATGATTATTCTGTTTATAGTTGATATAAATTATAAATAAATGGTAAAAAAGGAACCGCTTAATTTTAACTTAATTTTCACTTAACAATGTGCTAAATGTTGTCATTTCACTGAATATATATTTCGGCAGCAAAGTTGCCAGTAAAATTTCCATTCATAAAAGGAAGAATCTTTCAGAATTTACAGCAAAGTTAAGACGACACATTTCGTTTATCCTTGAGAACCACCCCATCCCTATGCCTTGAAGGCCACCTGTCTCTAGGAAAACCATCGCGTGCCAGCACAGAGCCGAGTCCTGACAATAAACCAGCCGGACAGCACGCATACCGGATGCAACCTGTTAGGATGCGTGCAACACGTAAATACCGGACTACCCTGGCCAGACCAACCCGGCAAAGCACAGGAAATAGTTATTTTTCCGCTGCGGCGATTAAAAATGAGACATTCTCCCTTGCGGATGCGAAAGAATGGAGTGACCATGTCTATTTTACATATTCTTTTAGGTATACATGGAAGCTACTTATATCACAATTCAAAGAAAAATATTAACGTTAATATATGTTTTGGCTTAGAACCAAAAAAAGTTATTTATTATTATTTTTTAAGTTTCAGGAGCTGGATTACAATTAAAATCTTGTGTGGAAAAATACTATTTATCCTAGGTTAGAAGTTAAAAATTACAGTTCTCCTATTAAGAGGGATTGTCAGTCCCATATAGCTAATGCATTAGTTTTGGAATCACGACTACCGCATAAGTATTACTTTTCTGTGTTAGCCCTTTTTTCACAGGTATGGGAATCAAACATCGAAGTGAAATACATTTGAAACGAAATTGTTATCTAGTTATTTAATTATATATTATTGAAGTTTTAAAATGTCAAATATATACAGCAGATGGTGACACTATTTTAAAAATTTATCAATTAATAATTAAATAACCGGATGTTATTTTCTTTTCAATTTTGTTTTAAATGTATGTTATGATGATTCCTTTACCTGGTGAAAATAGGATAACATGGCAAGGCAATTCTTTTGCAAAAGTTGTGATTTCAAAACTAATGCATTATCTCGATGGGACTGTTAGTCAGTCTTAATGATTTAATTGCTTAGAGATCATACGACCCTTTAATATTGATGTGCGTACTTAAAAAATGCATTTATGTTTTTTAGAATGCTTTTTTATTCGACTAAAAATTTATAAGCATTTAAAAAAAAGCATCCATCAAAGTCAAATTTAAAATAAATGGAGGTTATATTTTATTAAATAAATGAACAAAAAATAAAATTTTGGTATTTTTTATGCTAAGGTAGAATTCATCAATTCATAAAAGTAAATAAATTTGCAAAAATTACGTTATAGTCATGAAGATAGAAAAGTTACTTTAAATTTAAAGACAACTTTTACATTGTGATTATGTCAGATCGGAATTTTGTTCAAAAATTTCTCAGGTTTTTTATACCAGAATATTGAAAATGGTTAATCCGAATACCGAAAATAAGATAAAATGTTTTATCACACAACCGTTGCAGCAACTAGGAATCAAACTAACTATAAAACAACTAATCCAAATAATACCAACATTAAACAACTACGACTGAAAAATAAGCTTTACTTCCAAAAACCTTATTGGGCAGTCCCTGAGAACTTCAGGAAGTGGGTACCTGCTTTTTATGCCGCCCGTGTGGTTTCTTTAGTTAATTTCACGAGAGAGAGGAGGGTAAAAAAAAAGATGTGTCATTCCCTGGAATCGGGTCTTCCCTACACCAGGGCCTACGTGACCTGGGTGCCGGAGTGCTGCTATTTAGTGGCCTAATGTATTTGGGAACGGCAGGGCTTATAAATGCAGTTTATGCGCGGATCATCCGGAACGTCATATTTTGGTGGGATTTTGGTTTTTCTTTTAATGATTGGGCGGGATTGTTTGGAAGTATTATATCTGATCAATTCTACCATAAGTTTGAATTTCCGGTTCCTCTGGCCTAACTTATAATAAAATGATTGTTTTTTTTAAAATTTTTTTATTTTTATGCAGTAAGATTGGTTCTTCTACAAGTATACATTTAACGATAAAAATAGTGAAAAATATGAAAATTTTGAACACAAGATATGGCAAAAAATTGCTGCCCGTAACATCAATCATTTATAAGCAATCTTTAAAGTATACCCGTACCTTGAGGGGCTTATTTTTTTATTTCTTAATATTTTCACTTAAAATTTTCAGCATAGTTGAAAAATATGAAGGTTAGAACAACTACATTAAAAAAAGTATTATTATTATTTGTTAGTTTATGGACAAAAAAGTTGACATTTTACCCCGATTTTTTTCAAATATTTAAAGCCCTACTCCTCCCTTAATTTTATAGATTCAAGTCTAATTTGTTCTTTTACATCATTATACAAGTGTGTAGAACAAAACAATGTTGAGACATTTCAAAAATATTTTTAAAAAAATTGGCAAAATTAATTGTCAAGGAGACTCAATTTTTTTAGAAAAAGAACGCATTTTCAATGTATTTTTTTCACACTTAGGCAGTAATATTTTATAAAAACTCAACATTGGTTTGTTTACTACATCATATGGCGTAACACAAAAGAAAAATTAACTCAATAGGATGATTTTCCTCTGCGGTTCGGAGAAGGTGAAAAGCTCAGAAATATGTTTCCGAGAAAAACACGGTTAATGATTTTAGTTTTTTTTAAAGTACCTATACACGTCATCTAAATTGAAAGAAATTCCCATGAACAAAACTGCTAACGACTACCAAATTTGGACAACGTTTTCTTCAATATGTAATGTATCATTTCTGATAATAAAATTGTTTTCGATTATTGTTTTCGAATTTCAAATTATTTTTCGCTTTTCAAGGTACGGGTTTACCTTAAGGACATTTGAATTTTAAATTAAACTATTACTATTTTTGTTTTAACTAGAACCATATACGAAATTTCGGCTGTTCACATTAATAATGTGAATTCTTCCTTTGAATTTGTCAGTGGGTTTTGGTTTCTTCACTAGATTCATTGCTAGCTCTGAAAAAAGATACGGACATTTCGGAAGAATGCATGCATGTTTTGTCGTCATTACAATTTTTGTGCGAACCATGCATTATTATTTGCTCGCAATACAATGCTTATAACGATTCAACACAACGTGTAATAACTAGGAAAAACACAATTTATTGTGTTAAAAGTTAATACAAGTTTGTATGAGTGCACTCTACATAATTGGTTGAACAATCATTTCTGGTTCGCTTTTCGTTTAATTGCTTTTTTTCAATGATTTCGATCTTACATACAATCGACCACTATCACATGAACACAGATATCAATATTTTTTAATTCAATTAGTTAAGCCTCGTTTTAAGTATTTAAGATGGATATTTACAAAACCTTAAATTCTAAAATATTTTAAACTTGTTTCCAACAGTGTGTGCTCACTTTCTCTCCCGACCCGCCCTCCCTCCAACCCAACAAAAAAGTCACTATTCATTAAACCGGAATAAAATCTTCAACAGTAAACTGAACATTCAGCACAACTGCCATTCCATTTTAGAATTCGAACAGAAGAATAAAAAAAAAATCTTCAAAGGCACGCACCGGCAACTAGATAAATAACTTCTCTACAGGAATAAGGGGGGTGGGGGTAGTTTTTTGAGTGGCACATAAAAGCCACATCGAGTCAGGGTCCACCGGATTCCTTCACGGATTGCCGGAATCCAGAATCCGGGCATTCCAGCAGACGATCAACAGGCTCCGATGATTCGCATATCCAGTTGCTTCTTTTTTTCCCGGGAAAAATGACTGGCGCCATCTATTGAGTCTCGGCGGAACTGATACAGAGTTATTGTCAAAGGAAAAATATATGTCAGAATGTAGTATTTGTTTGACTTTTTGGTTTTCCTACTTTAGAATACAAATGCCACAGTAAAAGCTGAATTTACTTAATTTTTTTTGTTTCCTACAAATTAAATTTAATATGGATAGTAAAACACTAGCTAATGTTAGCTACTTTTTTATGTCAAGTTTGTAATTTCTTATAATTTAAAACGTTTAACTCCATCATTTCATGTTATCTGCACTCTTCGCTATGCAAACAGTGTAATGTAAATTGAACTGAAAACAACTGAACCCATATTTGGATGTAAAAATAGCAATCTTTTGATGATTATTATTTTTTAGATATTGCAATTTCTTATGGTAAGGAAAAAAGTATTTTAAAAACCCATCAAATATATGGAAAATTGCTTTGAAACAATAGAAAATTCTTACAACATTTTTTATGAATAGCTATTGCAAATATTTATCGTGTATTCAACTTTATTTCAGTATTGTATTTTTACGATTGGTTTAACCTTTTTCTAGGAATAGCGCACTCATAGGTTGATTAAAACATTGTTTTGGCTACTACACCCTATAATTCTTTCGATTATGTAACAACAACTAGGCTGCCGTAGGTGAGTAATTTGTAGTGACCGCAACAATTGATTGGAGGATTTTATCCTTAAAATAATCAAGTCATTTAGTTTTGCTTTCTTATTGGTTGCAGTAATTGAATGATGACAACAATAGTCCAAGTCATTCGTCTAGTTAATACAGTTTTCCTGCCCACGGCAGAATAAGATGTTATACATTCTTAAAATTTAATATAAAAAGATGTCCAGGTTTCAAGTTGGGAACCTTTAAAACGTTATAAGTAGAGACTTTATTTTCCAATCGAAACCTAAATATTTGATATTTTCTATTGATTAGATCCAATGAAATTAATCACTTGAAATAAATTAAGAAACGTTTCTTCTAAGTTCTGGCCATGCTTCCTCCCCATAAAATACAAAAGCATGGCTTGAAGGGTGTCTCGGTAACTTATACGCGCAGGATGAAGGACTTATCTGGCGATTTATATGGCAGATTCGGCGTCTAAAGAACGTTTTTCCCTACTTATTTTTCGTAAATCGTAACTTCTAAATGTCCGATTTTGTGTTCCTCAGTTTGTTTTATGTGGAGGGGATCGGCGTGTAATAGTTTTCGTCTGAAAGAAGATCGTATAAATATTTTTTTTATGGTCGCAAACGTCTCTTTGGGATCTGTATCTCCACATTTTATTTGGGTTTGTTTATTGGATTCAACAAGTGAAGTGGGGATTGTATAAATTGATCGCCAATGCATCGTCTTTTTAGAGGTGAATCATTTTTAAGATCTTTGTACGGGCATGATAAGAATAAAAGGCACGTGACTGCCTATATGATAACCATGATAGGTAGGTACATATATATTCCGGCTTGTGTGCTTGATCAGAGACCCGCTTATAAGCCTTCGTCAAATAATACAGAAATTAATTCCACAGACACAGAAAGAATTTTTACTGTCACCGAGAAAGGAAGTACATTCAGGGCGAATGCGGGAATCGAACCCGCACCCATTACAGCGCGCAGACTGCAGCGTATGTTAAATCGGCCGAAATCGGAAATCGATACTAAACTACGAGCATCGGCGCAACGCCCTTTCTCTTTCTCGAAAGTGCCATAAAGGCGTCTTTTGCTAGAATGATCTTAGGCTCGAAGCCCCGCTAGCTCATAAGGTTGAAGAACCAACACTGTCTCGGTATAGCGGCGAAAGGGCGCGCCTCTGATAACGTGGGGATGTCCGAAACCACTCGGCCATCCGGGCCCCACTGCCTATATACAGGCGATATACGTCACTGTCTCGCAAACGACCACGTTGTTCAAATCTATGCAACAGGCAAATCTTCTGTTTGAGAGTCCGATCAGTGCAAAGCATAAATTCTTTAAAGTATATTATAACTTTATTAATAAAAGGTTAAATAATGATAATAATTTTATTTAGTAATGTAAAGTATATTAATAATGTATATATGTTTTTAAGTATTTTTACAATTTGCGAACATGCTGTATCGTTCGAAATTCTAAGAGGTTCAAGTGTCGATCTGCATGGATGTACTCTGTTGAATATTCAAGTGCCTATTTTTGTGGAATGTTGGTTAGTTCCTTTATGACCCAAACATAATATAATAAAACTTAGTTATTTCAAACATCCTCATTTGGCGAAAACTGTACCTTTTTCAACAGACTGCCTCATAGAGCGATTGTTGTTTACCTTTATAAAGCTATAATTATATACTACGCCCCTCATCGTCAACTTATTGTACCAATTTTTAAAAAATATACCAAAAAAATGACATCTGGTTTTTCAATAAGAGTGTAGTTTATTTCATTTCCATATCTGTTTTGTTAAAAAATATAATTTTGAAATGGGGTACTTATTTGTGGAACAATCAGTACTGATTTACCATTGAAGTAAAATGCAGTACTAATAATTAGGAATAGTACACTCTTACGTAGTGGCATGGGATATCGGAAGAACATGCCATAATGCCAGTTGGATATCTCAATATAAGCAAAGTGTCAGAAAAAAGTATCAAAACGACAGAAAAAAAACTCCTTAAGAGTTTACTATCTCTTGGAAATAGCAAATCGAGAACAGCACACTAATTAATATAGTAAAATGTTTATGATATTATAATTTATGATGTGTCAGATTTTACTGTCACAATTTCAATGCCCGCATAAAACTATATTTGATGTGTAGTATGCATGATACACACTTCAATAAAAAAAAGACACATTCTGCAAACTGTTGCCACAGAACAAAAACCTAAAACACGTCCTGCAGCAACAATAGAGTGAGCGAAAAATCGAACACCGCAATTACCCTTGTTGCCATCTCCCTCTACATAAATTCAAAAAAGAATGGCAGCTTTGGGATCATATTTTTTAAAAACACGAGCACGGGCACCACTATATAGCGATTGCATAATTACCACGATATTTATAGTCCCGGAATCTTTTGTTGCCATTTTTTTTGTGTGAAAAGCTTGTCGAATCGTATTATTCGCATGACGCCCTTGGGAAATAGAAGGCAAGTAGGGTTAGGAACTTATATACGTTTGTCTTCTAAAACCGATTTTCAATGTTTGTAATATTTTTTAACTGTTTTTTATTTCATTTTTAGTTAAAGGGTACTGAAAAGTAATTTTTAAATTTTTGTAATATTAAAAAATTAAGGTGTTTTGAAAAATTGGCAAAGATGTAAATAAAAAAGTTATTTGTAAATCTCTCTGAAATAATCGATTACAAAAAAACATTACTGAGCGTTTAATAAACATACATATTAAAGACAATCTTTCAAAGTAAAAAATGAAATATAAGATTTTGAGAATTTAACTTTTTTAAAAAACTTCTCCATATTATTATCTAAAAGTTCTATTAAAATATTTTATAAAAATATATTCACTTCGATACTTCTATCAGCTATGAAAAGAAAAAAATATATATAGGATTCTTCTTTTGTAGGGGGGCTGGGGAGCCCAGTCGGTTAGGCACTCGCCTAGCATGCGAAAGGCCCCAGGTTCGGGTCCGGGCATCGCCAAAATAACTGCCGACCTATAAACGGACCGTGCAGCCAAAAATGTCCGACGAATAATACCCCGTGTAAGGGAGTGCACGTTAAATATCCTTTAAAGTCCTAACGCTGCGTACGATGTCGCCCTTAACGGTTGCGTTCAGGTGTCGGCTCGTCACTTGACTGTGGTTCTAAAATACGACGCCCGTCGCCAATAGCCTTCGTGTAGCTCTAGTGCGACGATAATTCAAACCTAATCTAATCTTTTGTAGGCCGATACGGTAGTGATTATACACAGTAAAATAATTGTACGAAGGTAAAATAATTGCACGGTAAAATAATCGCAAGAAAATATTAGGTTGAGACTTTATTTATTCAGTCAATGCATTTCTACATTGCATTTAAAAAAAAAAGAAAGTAAGAGGGTAATTCCATGCAAAATTATTATAATTTTTTGTAGTGTAAGTCACATGTGCAAAAAGTGATTATCACTATAACTTTTAACATTAAATGAAAACAAATTAGTGGAATAGCTGATCTACACATACTAAAACTATATAGTGTAACGGGCTTTATTTCATTTGATTTATTTTTCAAATTTAAAAAGCTTTTAATATCCTCTTAATTTGTGACTTACACTACAGTTTCATGGAATTACCCAAGAACATTCTCAAAATAGACATTATGTTGCTCGAGCATTCTAATTAGTAAGTTGAAAAGAGGTAGAGTTTAGTTATTAAAATATTTTTTAACGTTAAACTTTTCTTTTTGTCAAAAAAGATAATAACATAATAGCATTTATTATAAATACAATACAACAGTTTGTGAAAAAACAGGTAAAAAAAACAGGAACACATTGTTTTTCCCATCCACACGGACTTGATATTTTTGCATTTCGTGGTTCTCTGAAATGTTCTTCTTTTTCTCGGGCTGAATGTATAGGCCACAAGTGGGCTTTTGTCCTTAACTTGCGCGGTTGTTGTGTTAAACATGAACTGAAAAGCGATAAATTGGATTGGAAAACTGCAGACGATTTTTACGTATGGGGGTGAACTGTTGAACGTGGTGTTCGGAGATAGGGGTAAGTCGGAAAGAAGAATATTTTAAATAAATGGCGTCTGTTGCAACAACTAGGTTGTGTTGTAACTTTATAAAGTTTTTATGATGGCGTGTTATAGCTATAAATTATTCAGTTTAGGAAAATTTAAGGTGTATTATAGTGGTTTTGTTTTCGATTTGATTGCTTAATATAGTAGGTTTATGAGAATATTAATTTCAATAAAGTTTGTTATATTTGTGTTGTGGTAAATTAATAATCTTTTGGAATGTTCCCGCTACAATCTTTAACTCATTCAAATTTTATTGAATTTGTAATTTTGTTTAAAACAATATATCGCACTGCATTGTACGCGGAAAAGTGACCTATCGCACAAATATGACTTTTCGAGTTGTAAATGCTATAATATTCAAAATTTAAATATCTAGCGATTAAAGCAAAAATTTAATCAATTGGTAGAATACTTGGAATGCAGTAAGCGAATCGTTATTTTTTCTACAATGCAATGAAACGGAAAAAATAAACTTCAGACGATTTTTCTGAAAAACTAGTATTTTTGCGATAGGTCTCTTTTCCGCGTACAGTGCGATGTGTTAATATTAAAGGTAATTCAATATTTACAAAATCGAAACAAGAAATATGCCTCAATAGTAACATACAGTTCTGAAATAGAGCTAATTTTAAGTTAAGTTTTGATTAGAAAACTTAAACTTAAGTTTATTCATGAAGATCAGTCAAATGACATCACCAAATATATTATAACGTAATTAAGGTTAATTAAATAAAGTAAAATATATATCCCAAAATATAATTGTTTTTAATTATTGACTTATTATCATATTTTTAAATACATTTTTTCACATTTATTTTGTAAACAATATTTAAAACTTTTATGATCTTGGTTACAAACAGCATATTTTTATAAGTAGTCCACATTTCCTTCATCTATCTCCCTGGAAGTTTTCTTTATTGTTACAAGTGTCCTCTGAAAGAAAAACAGCTTTTACAGGGTAACTTTTCAGGTTCTTACTGAATTCATATTTTTTAATCGCTTATTCCAAATTATATAAAATATATTTATCCTATTTAGACTAAGCAGTAATATGTAATATATAAACCAAAATAGTATGAAATATATATTTGTCTTAAAAAATACAAATTTACAAGTTATTAATTAGTCGTCCACTTCAAAACATACTTATTTTAAGACAGCAAATAGTATTAGATTACACAATTTTGGATTCTTTATATTAATGCGATTTTCATCCTGACAAAAATCTTCAATTACGTACAAGAATTCAACCAATAGTCTCACTCTGATGCAAAATACGAGTTTCCTATCCCCGAACACACCAAACATTTCAGAAAGTAAGCCCTTATTGGTTGCAAAACTTTTTTATAAACTCTCTCTCATCAAGAAATAATAGTTGTATTAAATTCATTCAGTGAATAATAGGGGAGACCGGGGCTAGTTTTCCATTATTTCTTCTTTTTTATGGTATATATTTTACTTTTATTTATTTTGATGAAAATAAGATATCATTGCCTTCTTCACATGGTTATCAACAAACTAGATTTACTAATTTTCTAAAAACTAAATACACTTTTTGGCAACGAGTGGTTAAATGCAAGCGCGTTGAGCTGGAAAACGTGCCCCGTATACGCGGTTAAATGAACCGCGTATACGGGTTCCACACTGCCAAAAATGGACGGAGCAAATTTTCCAACTAATGTTAAAAAGATTTGATACACTTAAAAAGCATTTTGATGTTCTTTATGTACATTTTATTCTAAAATAAAACAGCTCAAAAGATTTTAACAAGAATATAGGTAAAATTGTTTTTTAAGCCAGTTTAATATACTAAATTATTATATAAAGGTCATTTTCATCTGGATCACTTTGAAATTAAGCAAATTGTGCAACTTTCATTGTGTTAACTATAGTTTAGTGCTCTTATCTAGGGGTTGTCTAAAGTATTGGTAAAGAGTGAAAAAAATCACATCACATGCACTGATGTTTGGGAAGATTGCTTCTCTTTTTTTCTTATCCAGCTAATTTACTCCAAAGTTTTGGGAGCAATATGACATAATAATATTTTACAGTGCAATTATTTACGATATTTGGGATTGTTTAAGTTCTTTATGCTTTTACGCTACTAAATCCATTCTTGCAGCTATTAGAAAAACGCATATCGCTTCAGAATGGTACGATTACAGCCAGCTTTCTTTTATTACTATGTAGATAATTTTTAATCGAAAACAAAACATTTTACATTCAAAACTTAATGTATGGTTAAATGACTTTGTCATACATTAAAAATAATTACATTTTTGGAATATTCTAAAAGTTGGAGCACGTTTATATACAAGGCATTGTTGGAATTCTTGCCCCGTGAAATTTTGGAAAACCTACCCCGTCGTTATATTTTTACTTTAATAGTACTACCTTGACGATTATAGATTTAAGTTATTTTTAAAACAAATACTTATTTAAATAGAGAGAAGAATCATCTTTAATGATATGCAATGATAAAACTTAAAGTTAATTGAAAGTACGTTTAATTTAGGTTTAATGTAAGCATAAAAAACACACAACGTTGAAAAAATCATAAAAACAACTCTAATGAGAATATTACAACACAAATTGAACAAAGATTCTTGTGAGTGACATTAGACGTGTTGCTTCATATGCCGAGCAGACAGTTGGCGCCCCCCAACGGCTCATTTCCGATATAAGGCCTGATGGAAAACTAGCTCCGGTCTCCCCTACTTTTGCACATATTGTACTTCAGACTCACTCATGTCGTAAATGTTTTTTCTGTGTATTGTGCTAAAAAATATAATACATTAATATCTGCATATTAGGCAGCAAACTCATACATCAAATATCCCATGTACATATTACGAATTTATTGTAAATATTACTTCCATACACAATTATATAAAATTTTTACGTAAGTAATTACTTGAATATATTATGCTACAAACTATACAGGAAACAATACATCCTCATCTTATACAATACATTCAAACAGCAAATAAACTTCAATATTATGCAATAACTTCATACCGTATAAGAGACTTATTTAAACTTCAAATATATTTCTTCAGCCAATCATACTACCAACTCTCACCAAATTGGCCTATCATAACTCCGCACTATGAAGAACATGGACAACTCACTAAATCAAAAGAAGCGAAAGAAGCGGCTACTTACGAAAACCCGAAAGCTCTGTTTGACGTCCTTCGGGAATTAGAGCTCAAAACTAAGCTCAGAAGGACGTCAAAACTAGACGTCCCGACTCAAGGGACGCTAAGCACTGATTTCCTTTGAGATTGCGAATCTGTTGGTTTTATTTAGTGGATGATGTGTAGCTTTTCATGTTGGTTTTAGCTACTGGAGCAGTGTTTATATTTTTGTATAGAATTATGAAGCAATTTTTATAGGGTGTGCACACTTTCTTGTTCAATTTTCTCAAAAAAAGAGAAAAATATCATTAATAAATAAAGAGAGTCTTATAAAGTGGTGTTTGTAAGAAACCAGGCTAAAAAATATTTTATACTTCATAATACAAATATATTCTGTGTTTAAAATAAATTTAGTATATTTTGCAATAAGAGAAGCCGGAATACTTGACCTAATTTTCAATTTTTGTATTTTAAATTTTTATAAACGTTATCTGTGGATGTGTAAATATAATCTATTTATACTTTATTCGGTACCATATATACTTAACATATATTTATTAGTATTTTTCCAGATTATTAACTGTAATGCTAGAAAAATAATAATTATCAAAATTTAAAATTTAAGGGGACGCGGTACCCAAAAAATTAAATCCAGTATTTATATCGCTAGCATGCAAATTAAACTGTTTTTACGAAGAACTAACATCCAATAAACAAATACAAAAAATAATAAATATTGAAACATAAGTTTTTTTTTTAATTTAAAAAATTTAAAAATTTTAACGTTTTTTTCAAAATGCTACTCCTCCTTCAATGTAAATAATTTTTTAACAGTTTCTTTTGCAAAATGTTCCCACGACATGTGTTAATAAAAGTTGGTATGGATATTCAGCTATCAGTAAAACAAGAACAGTTATGTAGCTTTATGTATAAAAATGGCCAAAAAATAAGATTTTTTTTAAAAATTTCAACTTCATTAAAAAAAAACCTTCATACTAAACCTTATCCCATACCAACTTTTGTTAACCATATATGTCTCAACACAAGAAAAAAAATTGGAGCTTTACATTAATTTACCTAAAAGCCTTAGAGTTTTAACCATTCATAGGCTGAAAAAATTGAAATTGAAAAATTCAACATAAAATTTACAAAAAAAAAAATTACTAAACCACTATATCATTTTCAATAAATCTCCACCAATATAAAGGATTCCTTCTTTTTTGCAATTTTCATAACTTACAGCATACGAGCATGTTTAATCACTTTCTGGGCAGCTGTAAAATTTGGGTACCGCGTCCCCTTAAAATTCTGATAAAAATATAATATATAGGAATACTTGACCTAAAGTGATACATTTGGAGAAGCTTTAACATTCTAGTTTGTATTAGAAATGTTATGAAAAAGAAAAATTGTAAATTAATTTGTGAAGTGAATTCTAAAAAGGCTCATGTATTCACTGAGAAAAATAACACTTTTAAATCTAATTAAATCTCTGTTTTCATTTTGAAATTAGACATTTTGCTATAATATGAAGACCAAACACTTTTAATTTTTAAATATTAGACATACTTGGATTTAAACGAAATTACTATTCATTCATTAAGTCGTTTCACAAGGGTAATTGGCCGAATAGTTATCATTTTGGATGCGAGAAAGAATATTCTCTGGAAGGGCGGAGGTTCGCATACCACCTACTACCACTCATCCTATAAATCAAATGTATACAGGAAAATAAACAAGGTAAACACGATGTTCAATTTTGAAACAACGACTCATTGAAAAATAAGCATATAAGGTCAATTGTAACTCATTTTGGAAAAATGAACATGCTCAATATTAACACCATGTGTTTCATTTTTAGTATAGGCATGATTACAGAAATGATAAAATGCAAATTACAAACTCGGACTAACATTTCATCGTAGATATTTTGACTAGGTGGCATACCCAGATTTGAATATTTTAACTCAGTTTAGAAAACGAAATTTTTAGAGTGCATGTACTTCTGGAGTGAAGAAGTTATACGAACATTTTTCGCGGCATATAAGTTTGAAGTACTGACTACTACATCATTTCAGCCACAAACTTTCCAAAAAAACATAAATTATAACCAGTTATTATACTGCTTAAATAAAAATCTAACTAAAATACACACACTACATTCGCGTATATACTCCAAAATCGATATACATAATACAATATAACATTCTTAATCAGAAAACCCCACAAAACATTTAATGAAAAACACAAAGACTACCATGGAATAGGATTGTATAGGGTTTTATATTGGATGAATTTATGTCGCTTTGTACCGGGTCATGATCCATCTTATCTTGTGACATGGGAATGCTGGGTCCGGCAAATTATTATGAATTGCTACTTACATTCCGAATTCTTACAAAACATAATTGTCTAAGAGATAGATCTGAATTAATTAGTTGCATGACATCGACTAAATGTTTCACTAGTTGCAAAGGATGTTTTTTGTATCATTTAACCATTTATTTTATGTTTTATGTATCATTTAAGCATTTGTTTTTCATATATTATGCCTATACTAATAACGATTATAAAACAATTACCTATCGGCTTTATAATAATTTATAATTTTTAACCCTCTGAATACATCTGAATTAATTGTTACATATTTTGTATTGTTGCATGACAAAATGTTACGGGGAACCAGGGACTTAGACCCAACTATTAATTTTTGGCTTGTAACTTTTAAAAATCGCTATTTTTGGTTGTGCAAATGCAGTCAATTTATACTTTAGTAAGTATTACAAAATATATATTAATATTTTTTGAAGTATAACTGCAATATTAGTAAAATAAAAATTATTGAAATCTTTAGTTTTGGGTTATGTATCCCAATGCATAGGGATATATGACCCACCCATTAGAGATACGTGACCCAACCCATATATTTATTAGCAGGACTTTAATTTATCAAAATAATTTTACATGATAACAAAACTAACATCTTATAAAGTTTATGTGTACGCTTTTTAACAGAACATTTAACAGTTTTTGTCAGACAAAATTATTACTTCCTATTTTTATCGCATTAACTATTCTTATTTTAATGAACTAAATTCAAATTTAAACGTAAGACTTTTTAAATACAGAATGGGGATACTTGACCTCTTAAAGGAAAAAAACAGATGGTTGAAGAATTTTCATATTTTAATTATAAAATGGAATATTGTCAATTTCAGGTCTTTTTAAGAACATTTCCATTTTTCTATCAGCAAAACTGAGACTTCTAGGTCATGCAAACTTTTTTCTTTATGACTATTCAAAAAATCTAATTCCTTTGATCTCAGATACTTGGTAAGAACCCAGTCATTTTCTGGGACTCCCGTGATTTTTTTTTTTTTAAATTAGTTGGTCTACTTCGGCCTATTTTTTTGTTATTTACTTGGGTCACGTATCCCTACTTGACTTGGGTCAAGTATCCCTAGTTGCACTCTTTTTGCTTAACCCCAAAACCAAATCATTTACAATATAAACATTGACACTATCATGCATGTAATTGTAGCTAAAAACATGAACTAAACAAGTAACTAATTGAAAAAATCTTTCCTTTAAACCAAAAAATGTAGACAGAAAAACCTTACTGCCTCAAAAATTTACTTTCAGTGCATGAAAAAGTATTTCTTCGCATAACTAAACACATAACAAAGATTCAGCTCGATTTTTTCACCATGTGGTCAGCTAGTTGAAAGGAAAAAAGTGATGCCACTTTCAACTCACAAAATTTTTCCATTGCTGAGAAAAAGGCATTGGGTCATGTATTCTTATGGGTCAAATGTCCCTAGTTCCCCCTATTCAAGGGGCCCAGATGGCCGAGTGGTTTGGACCATTACGCTAGCAGTCTGCGCGCTGTAACGGGTGCGGGTTCGATTCCCGCCTCCGCCCTGGGTGTACCTTCTCTCTCTGTGACATTAAAAAATTATTTCTGTGTCTGTCTTACTTGACGAAGGCTTCATAAGCGGGTCTCTGATCAAGCACACAAGCCGGAATATATATGTACCTATTCAAAATTTTGGTAACTTATAATAATATTCACAATGGTGAATTGTATTCATTTTCTTGATAGGCCAAAAGTAGCCCTAATAGGAAAAACATACTTACAACATTTTCATACGAGTATTTTTCTTTTTCCTTCTTTTATAATCGCACCTGCAAGAAACCCCTAGGTTGTAAAACCCGAATTTTTATTGATATTGCCATTACATGCTAATTTATCTGCCTATTTCCTTTTCTGCCATGATTACTTGAGTTGATCGCTTTTCATTAAGGGAGTGACTCGTGGTTTTATTCAGAAAACAGTTGCTATTTGCGTAACTGTAATTTTGGATAAAATTTTTAAGTAGACAACAATGACAGAGAGACTTGGAAAAAAATTGCATAGATGACAAAATTGTTACTTTACTTCTGACTAGTTTCGCAATTAAATTGGATACCTTTAAAAAGTACGTATATGTTCTATTTATGCAAATAAGATGCTTACATATAATTGCTGAGGATGACGTCATTTCATGTACATAATTCTGTTAATTCTCATTATTTTAAGACAAAATGTTAGAATATAAAAATATTTTTTTAAATATCCAACTTTAAAACTGTCAGTTCTAAGATACAAGTATGAGCTGTTAATGAAGTATATTATTTTTTGTACAGGTCTTATAGGAAATTTATGGTGAAACAAAGTTGTGACATTCTTGAATCAGTTATCCAAACGTTAAGGACAACGATTGTAGTTACTTAGGGTACCATACAATTTGTTTTTGCCATCAGCTCTAAATCATCACCAAGAATCCCATCTAAATCCTCTTCAAGAAAACACAACATTTTCTTCGGCGTTCAGTAGTATTTGAACCCATATACATTGGTACTCATATCTTTAACATATCTGTAAAAAGATATAGAGATAATAATCCATAAAATTGAAGTATCAAGTCTTCTACCAGTTTTACGGGGTCAACGTTACATCATGTTTTTATTTTTCACTTCGCTATTGCTCGACCATATATTCCATATTGTTCTTAAAGAACAAGTAAGACGAACGTGACGTTGTGCGCTTAACGTCCTTACCGGACGTGACACATTTTGTCAAAAATTACTGCTGCCATCATCAAAAGGTTAATAATGCCATGAGAAAAATATCATAATGTAATTTTATCGTTGGATGTATGTAACAAGTAGATTTATTAACGATTATTTTTTTAAGAAATGATTTCACAGTAATATTCCAAATTTAATGTACTTTACGGGCTCAATTGGGGCCAGAAGTGAAGCATGGAGAATGATCAGAAATGCATTAATATGTAATTATCTACCTAAAGAAAGTTCACTTTATAGATTTTAGTGTAATGTGTGTAGTTTCCACTCACTATAAAAATGTAAATCATAATCAAAATTTAATTTAGTTATGATATGAAAATAATTGCAAGAAAATATTTCAAAAAATATTAATGGTATTTTACACTGCATCATTTTGTTATTTTTGTTGTACGAAAATTTCTTACTTGTAATTGCTTACTTGTAGGTATTTTAATTTTTACGAATGTTTAATTTTTTTTCGGGGATTTGGGTGATTTTTTTTAGAAGTTTCGAAGATTGCTTGGAAAAGTTTCGAAACAAAATAATCAATCACATTTGGACGACTGTGTAAATATTTTTTTCTTTTTTTCAAGTTTTTGATTTAGATTTTTTTCTTAGGTTATTGTTTCTAATCATTCGAATTTGGATATTGTTTGTTTCCATTTTTTGTTAAAACGTTTAGTTTATTGATATCATTCAATAAGGATGTGACCCTTCAATATTTCAATTGTACATAAGTCACGTTACACCAAAATTAAAATCTTAATTCATCGTTGTAGACAATAATTTAATCTCATCTCAAACAACATACTCAATTCATCCTTAAAATTTTGAAACCCCTGAGTATTTTCAACCAACGAAAGAGCTAGTGGTAAAAAAAAAAAAAACTTTTTGAGTAATCAATGCGCTACAATTGCAATTTTTTATAAACATAATGGGATAGTAAAAAATAGTTTATTCTAGATAGTTAATATAGTCAAGCACTATTTATATTTGTGCACTAATGATTAATCGCGATACAAAATATAGTAAAATCTGTAGTGACATCCGTTTCTTTGGAATTTTGCATGCACATAGGCCACCAACTTTAAGGCTAAAATAATTCTAGTCATAAAAGCTCCAAACCAAACGCAAGAAAATATTGAAGTAATTTTCGATGTTTTCTAACTCAAGACAAAACATTACAAATGGAAAGTAATAACCAAAACCCATTCACAACGAACCCCATAAATATTTCCTTAAACAAATTCTCCAAATCCTTTGCGCAAAAGTCCATATTCATTTCATCACACCAAAAGAAGCGCAGTAAAAACTTTATTTCATTCGAATCTCTTAAATGTAAGAAAAAGTCGAGACAACAGGCCAATTTCCTTACATGCCTCCTGTTCCACTAGAACACTGAAATGAAGAATCATAGGTGGAAATTATCCAAAGGACTTGACTCCTTTTAATATTTTGTGAGTCATTTAAATAAATAAAAAAAATCTCCATTTCCTTTGGCTTTATTTCCTTTTCCACACAAAACTTTCCTTTTCCCCGATGTAATTTTCGCCCCTGTTTGATTTCATTCGAAAAGTCGGCGAATGGAATGAATCAATTCAGCCCCACGAACCACCCGTTGCTTTTCAATCGGTTGCGCCCCTGCAAAAGATTAGGAGCGCTGATGACATGGATAGTTTATCACTGCCCCTTACATTGGACGGCCCTATTCAGAGACAGGGCGACAGATAACGTACCAGTGTTTCGGGTAGGGTTGCCACATTTCGTGAATAAAGCAATTCTTTGGTGAATTTGGATAATTAATCGGCTGTTGCTATGCGAGTGATTCTATTGCGTAAGTAATAGTCCTTTCACAAAATTTTGTTTAACTTTAATAAAAGCAGTAGATTTATGATTTCTTTTAAATCTTTAATTTTCATGAGTATTACGAGTACAAAAATTGCGAATTCAATAAAAGTTTAGAGTTTAAATAGTCCTCTGAGTTCTTGTATTTCTTTTTTTATCATGCATGTAGGCAAATCAGCTTTCGGAGCAGTAATTCATCTTTCAGAGTAGGTTTATCACACTGTTTTAAGAAACACACCAAAAAATTAATAGCATTTACCATCGTAGTTTACATATGATTATTTTGTTTCAAAACTTCAATTTTCTTAAATTTTCAAATAAATATTATTGATAATAAATAATTATAATTGGGGTGAAAAGTATTATAAAATTATTTTGGTTTTGACAAAATTAAAGTAAACGTAAAATCTTTATAAATCTTGAAACTTTTTAAACAATTATTTCGATAATGTATGCCATTTACGTCCAGCTCAATCTTTCAGCCGTTCTACATGCCTCTGTTACATGGACTTATATATTTATTTCAAAACGAAGTAACAAATTCAAATTCCAACCACGTTCAAAGTTACTGCACTAAATTTAAGATTAAAATTTGAAAACCTTTTTTTCCAAACTATTGAAAATCCGTCGCCAATTCCCCCGCCAAATCGTGCAACAACCATCCCGACCGACTCCAAATAGGACGCAATGTCACACACCCCCTTCCCCTACCCCCACAACGTTCTTTTCTTCTCTTTTCGAGAGTTATCTCTCATCCGGGACTTTTCACGCCACCCTTCGGGGACACACAAAGGGATTACAGAATCAGATTTGGGGAAGGGGGGGAGGGTTGAGGAGTTGCAGCAAGGAGGAGCGGAGCCCGAAATCCAACTCTTTCCCAAGAAACTTCATCTTCTTCTTGCAGAAAGCACAAAGAATAGAAAATTAAATTTAATGCGTCTTCTTTTAGAAGGGGGGGGGGTGATATATAGGAACAGAATGCATAGATCTATCTGTGGGTGCTGTATTTTGGCAAGCCTGTATCTGGCATAGCTTTGTTGTTGGACGTGTTTAAGCAACAAAGTACGATTTTGCGAGACCATTACATATTAGTCCTGGTGTATGTGATCATGAGGGGGGGGGTGGAGGGGATGAGATTAGAGCCAATCCCAAAAGAGTATGAGCATTTTTGTGAGTCTCAGAAACGCAAAATTCATTTTTTTATTTCGGCACTATCTACAATTTCATGAAATGAAAATTTGCAAATGAAAATTTTCTTTGCACACTAATCATTTAAATCACGAACTAAAAATTAATCATCTGTCAATAAAACTTTTCATCTATAGTTCAAATTCTATGAAATATTTTCGTATAAATGACTGGGGTAACTTATTAAGCGAAAAAATCTGTCGCATTATTACGAGTTGATATTAAAAATAAAGTCACTCGAAATTGTCGACAAAGGTAGATAGAGTCACGACGAACTTGTCAATATAACATACCACGTTCAACAATGTCATCATTTTGGAGAACTCAGGTTGGATCACTGCTGACATAGGTGATACTTAATTTTCACGAAATTTCCAAGGTAATTAAAGCAAGCTTTTACCAAAAAACTACAAGTTGTGTCTTTACACTTCTATACATTTCATGATAAGCCGATACGATAAAAATGTAGCTGCAAGCAATTCTGTCACACCAACTGAACAAGGCATACATATATTCTGGTTCATCCTTTCTTTTGCTGATGAAAAATCTTTTGGTGGAGTTTTCCTTGAGTTTCAAACTTGACTTTTGTCGGGATCTTTGTTTCCGGGATATTAATCGAGTCTAAATTCAAATAAGTTAAAATATTAAGTTTTTATTTGTTTTGGAGTGTTAAGTTAAGGGGTGTTAAGGAATGCCTTAAACCTAAATGGTTGATGAACTTTAACACTCTACACGTTACCCCTTTGAATTATTCAAGCAGGTAAATAGGTTAAAATAATAAACTTTTTCAAATAGTTATTAATTTATTTTTTATCGTGTACATGAACAGTTAAGTGGCCTCGTGTGCCTTTAAAACTGCATCTACTAGTTCCAATGCATGTGTTCTGTAGAGGATCAATCGAAGTTATGAAACCATCTAGTTGTAAAAGGAAAGGGCTGGGCTGTGTTCCGAGGTAAGTTGGGCATCGGTATGCAGTTCCTGCAGGGTTCTCGTTTTTTTGGGAAGATTTTTTTCTCTTTGTAGTGCGTTGTTCTTAGTCTTGTAATTGTTGATGTTAAGGTTCTGGGGCAATCAAAAATTATTAGTATTATGTAATGGAAACGTTGATAACAGTAGAAAAATTGTATATACGTTGTTTGCATTTGCTTGTGGATAAACAAATTTATAATAATAAATGATGTTGTTTGTAAATTTTTCGTCAGATAATTAATGTATTATCTAATAATAAAACAGTAAAAAACTTCATTACCTATCCAAAAAAATTCACAGAAAAAGGATATTCAAGTATCAAACTAAAAACCTTATTATTCACAAATACTCTCTTTACTAGTAAATAACTAGGAAAAAATACCCTTAAATATTCACACAAAATCCTTATCAGTAAATAACTATGGCATCATTACATGAAAACAAGAAATACAACAGAAAATATCATTCGTTCAACTTAAGAATAGTAAAAAGCGGGTCTCATTCTAGACAAAAAATAATAAATATCGCCAAGAGCTTACTTTATATTTTTTTATAATTTTAGATTTAATTAATATATTTAATATATCGAAGCATTAAATAATAATAGTCTCTTAATAAACATGACATTGATATACGAGAGTAAATTTCATTTAGAAATTAATATTTTACTCATGTTGCAAACAAAAAATTTGTAACTATATACCAGCAACTTTATTTTATTCGTTCAATTTTTTACACGAAAAAATATATACGGTATAATACAGACGTCTCCGAAATTCTAAACACCCCCATCTCCCAGATATCATTTAGATATACTGTTGCCAAAAAAAATTTACCTAGCTTTCTGACAGCAGAAGAAAATAAACTATTTTCGCGTGGCTTTACTGATAACAAAATGTCGGTGATAAATAATACGTGACGTTTATTTATCCTCGATAAAAAATATTTTAAAAAAAAAACTAAACGACGAAAGAAAAGCAATCCAAGGCCCGTTTTAAATAAATGATCTTTTTTGACAGGCCTAACGTATCGTGACGTGATTGCTAAAGACTAGGGGGAAACTGGGTAATCTGCAAAAAAAAAAAATGTTCCAAAAAATAATATTCCCGCCAAAAATTCATAAAAAAAAGAATTTTCCCATTTTTAAAAAAGTTATTATTTTATCGATCATTTGGTAGAACGGCTTTCCAGTCACGGTTATCGTTAGCATTAAATTTGATAGTTCTTTAAATTGAATATTAGAGGGAGGTATTTGTTTTAGCATAATGGCAACAGGCAAAAAAAATGGAAGAGTGAATGCAGGAATGGCGTTTCGTACTGTTGATTTTTCTTGAGATTAAAATTGAGTGAAGGCTTTTAAGAATCGATTAAAAGTGTGAAATTTCCTGTAATGGGTTTTAGATTACATCGATTATTAGTTGTTTCGAAATAAATATGCTTCCGAAGTTTAATCAAGTTTGACGGCGGAACACTCCAGACGTTGAATAAATTTGATTGTGTGCCATTATGGTAGCTTAATTCTCCCGAGGTTGCTGCGGGATCATTATTCAATAAAATGCAATTTGGTGCAATTTAACAGCGATGCTTGTTTTCTTCAAACTCTTATGCTGAAACTATTTACCAGAGGTTTATCCATTAATTGTTGACTTATTTATAGTGGCGTTCAGTAAACTTTTATTCTTGCCTCATATCCCGCCAATTTGTAGAAACTAATAGAATTACATAAATTTCCATTTCAATGGGCATGTTTCAGGTGCTGGATGGCAAAAGAAATTTTGTATGAACATAAATAATTTGTGAGCCTCGATTGGTGGATCAAAGTGCGTTTACACAGAGCACCAATCGGTGTACCAAACAAAGAAAATGCAAGAATGAAAGCTGGAAGGAATTACGCCAGCTGAAACAAATCAATTTCCATAAGTAGAAATTAGAAGAAATCTTATAGGAAATCTTAGAAATCTATCGGTAATACAGCCTAACAAATTAATTTCCCATTACTTTTAGAAATGCCTAAAAATAAAGAAATAGTTGAACATAATTAACGTTAATTTGATGGAAGCTATTATTCGTTGAAAATTAAGTTTTCCGCGGATATTCAGCTTAACGAATCTCTTTACTTTCAATGCATTTCAGCCATTTACATATAAGGTAAAAAATCGAAAGGGGAGAAAACGAACAACTTCAAAAAGTCTCCTACAAATAAATTCCACTATTAAGGGGGAATGTGAGAGGGTATCCAAACCGAAGTGTCTTTGTATTAATACAATGGAGAGAAAAAATATGGTACGCCACATTACTCCGGCTGTATTAAATATTTTTGCGAAAGGTATTTCGATATGATAAATGTAGCTGGCATGCTATGATCCCACATTTTGAAATCGGTTCGAATATTTTGTTGCAACAATTACGACATTAGAACGACGTTATTACCTTTTGAAAATTATGTTTTTCACAGAAATTCAGCTTAATGAATACCTTCATTTAAAATAAATACAAACATCTACAGGACCTACAACAGGACCGAGGCCCAGCAAAGTAGGTCCAAATGTTTACTAATTATTTACCAGTCTTCAATTAATATCAACATTTTTCAGAATTCTTATACTCTTTTTCAAATATAGTACAACATAATCTGGTAAATCCTTCCACTCATTGCTAACTTATTGTAAAAAGAATGTTTTCTCACTTCCTTTTGAAGCATGATTTTTATTTAATTCTGACCATGTTCTCTGGGTCTGACTAAACCTTAAACCCTCCATATCTCCCTGCTTGATGGATTTGAATAACTGAATTAAATCACCTCTTATTCTCCTATTTTACAGGGAATACATGGGTCCCAATCTTTCACCCATTTAGATATAAGGTGAAAAAAAAATCGAAATGTAAGAAAACAGGAAATTCTAAAATGTCCCGTGAAAAATAATTCCACTGTTAAGAATTCGAGGCCACTTTTCACTTTGAGCCGGAATAAAATGTGAATTCCTCACTGAAGAATCCATTTAGTGCATAATATACGACAGAAGATCGACCTGTCGCGGCACCTGTCTGAAATTTATCACTCGACATAAAAAATACAAGTCTGTGCCATGGATGATTTGCTCGCTCGCAATTTCAGGCTGTTCGCGATATTTTGAAGGAAGATGCATCCTTCATAATGCCATTTCTTAAAGCGAAGATAAAATATACAATGTTGCTTGGATAAGTTTTTTTTTGTGATCCTAACTATCGCCTTTCCATGGATGACGACGCAGTTTGTTATATTTATAAACTTGGGTGTAGGGTTTTGTGCGTGTAAAATACGACGGGGCAAGTGACCTGGAAGTTTTTGTGAAAATATCGTGTCGGGTGAAGGGGAATAAATATTGTTCGATCAAACAAATCTTAAAATGGAAATTTGTATCTTAAAATATAAGTATGTCAGTTTACCTATTTTTTGCGTATACTGAGTGATACTGTTAACACTACATATTTACTTAGAACATATATGACCTCTTTACTAATCATCCACGATTAGTTAATTATTGAAATACAAACATAATTTTTAAGAAAAATTAAAATGAGATAAATAAACACAATTGAGGAAATTATAACATTCATGATTCAAAGTAATTGGTGTCTTAACGTTGACATAAAGTACAATATTGGCTGGGATGTATTCAGTATCATTTCCTTGTCCTATAAGGGTTTTTGCAGTTTAGAATTAATCACTGAAATTAATCTTCAAATTTATTATTGACTCGTAGATCTTCTTTTCAAATAATAAAAAATAAGGTGTGTGTTTTTTGGACACATGAAAAAAAGCTGAAAGATAGGCTTTGACTTTTTTTTATGTGAACAAACTTAAACATTGTTCATACGACACAACAGTCATCAAAGTTAGAAACAAGCTAAGCAATTAAAACAAGAAGTTCATAAAGAACTAAAATAGCCTACTTTCCTGTTACTTAAATACTTACTGAAGTTCTAATCGGGAAAAAACTATGTTCCTAAAGTAAATATCATCAACAGCCGTTTCTACACTAGATTTATACACATTAGAAAAAAAAAATCGAAACACAGCACCCAGCTATAATTTAAACTTCTAAAAGCCAAAATCAACTATTTTCCTTAATATTCGTTCGCAAATTAATTAAATATTATTTATCATCTGCTCGTGATTTATTTGTAGTTCGAAGAATAAATATTTATTAATAACAAAAGTAATGAAACTACTCCGAACTGCATTAAAAAACAAGAAATTAAATTAAAACTAAGCATAATTGCATGCAAAAGTATGCCTTGCCGCTTTCTTGGTAGATAATTAATGAATAATCAAAGAATCAAATTGTTCTACATTTTATGACGTCATTCCAAACTGATTCATGAAAATATTATTTTGCTTCAAATATGTTTAAATAAAGTTTCTCATGCCATTGTTGATTTGGCAACAGTGATTTAAATGACTCAAAATTGAATTTCAATGCTAATTCAATGGGAAATTCGCCGAGAGATAGTAGATTTATGTCCGTCCGGACGTACAGACAGACGGACAAAAAGTATGAAAGTTGGGTATCTGAGGTCATAGCTTTCTAACAAAAAAAGAATTTTTAAGATCCGATGATTACAACCGATTTTGGAAGGGGGGTACAGACAGACAGACAAACGGACAGACAGGCGGACAGACAGGCGGACAGACATACGAACAGACAGACATACGAACAGACAGACAGATGGACAGACAGACAGATGGACATCGACCGCATTTCAATACCTACAGTGATTTAAATGACTCAAAATTGAATTTCAATGCTAATTCAATGGGAAATTCGCCGTCAGATAGTAGATTTATGTCCGTCCGGACGTACAGACAGACGGACAAAAAGTATGAAAGTTGGGTATCTGAGGTTATAGCTTTCTAACAAAAAAAGAATTTTTAAGATCCGATGATTAGAACCGATTTTGGAAGGGGGGTACGGACGGACAGACGGACAGACAGACAGACAGACAGACGGACAGACGGACAGACGGACAGACGGACATCGACCGCATGTCAATACCTACTTTTTCATTTTTTTAATTCTTTCGAATTAAAAAAAGAAAAGTAGGCTAAAAATGCGCTTAATGTAAAATTAAAAATCTCTTAACTCTTAAATGTAAAATATACCTCGAGCTACTTAATTTATTTTGGCGCAAAATAATATCTTGCGACGGATATCAAAATAGATTGGTCATTTTTTTTATCCGCTGAATTTGAGGGCTATTTAAGTTACCAATTCAAAAATTCTGAATATATTTTTCAAAGTAAGAGAAGTGTACTTTTAGAACCCCTGAACCAATTGGATCGTAGAAATATACGGAGTGTCTACGTGCACGGGCACCGTACAAGCATTACGCATACGGTTGGTAACTGCGCAGGACCGAGGCTTATTAGTAGTTTGAATTCATTAATTCACGGACGTCGTAGCTTAGTGGTAGCACAAGCGGTTCGTAATCAAAAGGTCCCGGGTTCAAATCCCCTCTCTCGACGGAAATGCAAATGTTTTTTACAAGTGTTTTTTTATTTCTCCCAGGAAGATCATCGTTTTAAAATTGTCCTTGAAAGTTTACTTGCATTTTTTAAGTTTTCATGAATTATTTAAATTTATAATTGTTTGAACGTTCATTACAAATGGCTAGAAGTTATGTTTCTTAGAGACATTTTTTTCACCGTTCCCCAAGCGAGTGTTAAGGCTTTCAATGCGCCCTACAATACTGCCCCATGTTGGATACTGATGTTTTTTTAGAGAAAACAAAATTGCTCGGGGCCCAAAAAGAGTAATCTCAACTTTCAAGCATAAGCATAATTCCCGTGCCCGGCACGCAATGTATACATGGTTCCAGTAAGCCCCGCCTTCAGCATGCGCAGTTAATACCCGTACACGTAATGCGTGAACGGTGCCCGTGCGCGTAGCCTCTGCCTAGAATATATACAAGGAAACACTATGCAAGTCATACATAAAACAAACCACATCTCACACAAATAACAAAGTAACATCCCAATGAATGTCTAGTCATTCCGCAAATAGAAGTCCTGCTCCGAACATCAGGAAAAACAAGAACACAAAGACATGCACGGAAAAGAAAGCCATCAAGGGGCAGATTCCTCTGATATGATTCCGTCGTCAGAATCCCAACCTTCGATTTCGTCACGGATTCCAAGGGCCGTACACGTGACTCGACGGAACTTGGGAAGGTGTGTCACGTGATCGGCGACCACGTGATCCCATCGGCCATAACTTTTCCATCAACAGATTGTGTGGCCCCGGATCTTCGGACCTGTCGGGTCGAGGCATTTCCGGAATTTATCAGAATGCCATTTGGAGAAAAAGAGGAATTGTTGAAGATATGTTTGTTGTTTATGGGAATGCGGGTTTAGGTCTAAGTCTAAGATTGTAGGTGAGCAGATAGGGTTACGCTTCTGTGTGTCTGTTACTAGCCTTCCATGACCAGCTTAATCTCTCACTGCAAGATTTTTTCTGCATAAGAAACTAGGCTTCAGTATCTACAGTTGGTCAGATTACCTGGATAATTATTAAAACGAACTATTCGTTTATTCGCTTCCCAAATCTCTGATTTATCTGGAAGTTGTAAAGCTAATAATACCAGAAAAGTTTAATAAAAAAATAACTAAATACTTACTTTTTTAAGAGATACACAGGTTTAAGGGAAATGTACATATTACAAAAGTTACTCAATACATGGAAATATTTACCATTCAGCTAACCACCATATACCATCATACCAAAAATTACCATTCAGCCAATAGTCAGCAAGATCACAAATATTTGCGTAATTGCATTCTGACCATATGATTATGACACTTCTGGCTGCCTATTTTAGGCTTCAGTACAAAGAACTTTAACACAGCCATACGGACGTATTGTAATTTTAAACAGTGTTTTTCTCACGAGGTCACATGAGCTAGCACCCAAAGCAACATAAAAGTAATATTTGTACGATACATAGCGTGATGGCTTTCGGATACACAGATTGAGCGAGCCCTCTACATATGTTGCATTCTTTGTGATTCTTTTACATGCAATTCAGTATCGAACCCGGAATCTCCTGGTTTTCGCTCTAAAATGCCATAGCCTTTTAGGCTTCCTACAGCTATAGACTGATAAACCCAAGCTTCGAGGTGTCGATTTGGAATGACACCATAGATGTACTTAGTTAAAGGAACCCAAAGTCACCAAATATTTAAAATAATGTTTACAAGTTTTGATAAATATTTTTTTAGCATAGATATTTTTAGAGACATTTTTTTTTGATACAGGTTTCTTATTTTTATACATATTTCTTTATAACATTAAGATCACTCACTTGACTTTCTAAAATGGCAAATAGCTGGTGAATGAAATTTTTTGTTGAGTTATAGAAAATGTTTTTTTATGAACTTTTGCCATCAATATTTTGAAAAATCCCTTCAACGTTAAATTTATAAAAGCAAACTGTTTTAACTGTCATTTATATTAAAAACCTAATTTATAATTGCAAAACGTAACCATACATCCTATATAAATAAGTATTTTAATGTTTTTGATGGGATTAAGAAATAGAAATATTAATTCATTTTTATTTATAGACATTATCCAGCGAACTCTATCTTATTCTTTTTCTGGTCACGCAAAATAGAACATCAGTGGGTACGTGAAAAAGGCAAGCACATTAGAATATTTGAAACTCTATTTTATTAACTGGATGCATCGGGATTTTTTTTATCAACGCTTCAGCTCAGCCGCAAAACTCAGAGTCCGTTTTATTGCCAAAATAATGACACATGTAAATATCACTGAAACAGTACCTAATGTTTGGATGGCGCCATTTTTTTTATCTGCCATCTATTGATGCAAGGATGTTAAAAAGTAACAGATTTGTATGGTGTATTTGTTGTTTGGAGTTATCAACGGTAAAATATTTTGTTCTACGAATTTAAATTTAATGTACTGTATTCGTAGAAAAATATAATTAACTTGTAAGTAATTAGCATTATGAATAATGTTTAGCTTAATTGGAACAATAACTATATATTGAATTGAAAAAAAAATAACAAAAAATGTTTTTTTTTGCTCATTGTTACTTTTCAAATTCATAACACTGTTTTAGCTTCCACACTACGTTTATAACGTAAAAAGTGGAAGGTATTATAATCGTTCAGTCCGTTGGTCGGTCTGTTTATGGCTATATTTGCCGTTTATAGGTCGGCAGTTATTTTGACGATGCCCGGACCCGAATCTGGGACCTATCGCATGCGAGGCGAACGTCTTTACCGTCTGGGCTCTCCAGCCCTGAAGTGGAATGTTTACCACATTTTGGGCATTTTCGGGTGTATAAGGGCAAATAGAAACTGCCCATTATATCAAGCTATTCTGGCAATTTAAACAGGGCCTATGGGAAAGCCGTCTAACTTCTAGAAGGGCCTGGATACATTTGGATTTCTTTTTAAAAAATTAATGCTGATATTAGAATAGGAGGAAATTATAATATACTGATGGAGTGCTGGGTCAATTGTATAAAATAAAAGTTTACATAAAAACAGTTACCGTTAGTGGGGTAAGGGTACTCCCGTGCAACGCCGGGCTTATAAACCTAGTGTAATATAAAACTTATCAAAATCTTTATTTATCAAGGGGTTTCCACAAAGTTCCTCATAATTTTATTAAAATTAAGTTAATTCACCAATGTGCCAACTGAAAGGCGTTACTTTTTAAAACATTACAATTTCATTTAACTTAAAAAATATTTAAAATATTTTAAAATATGTAAACAATCACTTACTAATTTCTTACTTTCAATTATAAGTAGCCCATTTCCAAATGCAAGAGTTTTCTGTGGGAACTGAACAGAGATAATTTTTCATTATAAACATTCCCCTACGATGTCATATTTCATAAGTTCCTTATATCATATACCATTCATAAGTTAACATTTCATAAGTCACATTCAACTTCCTTTCAAATTTATCGAATTTCAAGAATATACTTTTCTTCACACAACATCGACTAGTTTTTAAACCAGTTAAAAATATTATGAAATTACAATTTGAATGTCGTCACGTTTGTTACTTCTCTATGGGGCCCGGATGGCCGAGTGGTTTGGACCATTACGCTAGCAGTCTGCGTGCTGTATCGGGTGCGGGTTCGATTCCCGCCTTCGCCCTGGGTGTATATTCCTCTTTCTCTGTGACAGTAAAAAATTCTTTCTGTGTCTGTCTTACTTGACGAAGGCTTCATAAGCGGGTCTCTGATGAAGCACGCAAGCCGGAATATATATGTACCTAGCCCTACCCCTCCCTACTTCTCTATCTACTCAACTAAAGACAAAATCTAGGGACTTCAACAATATTTTGGTTATGAAAGAAACACGAAGTTAGAGAAACTGTTACCATACAGCAACATCAATATCAGAAATCCTTTATTTTTCATTACCGAATTTATTCATTTTACCCAACCGTTAAGAACTCCTAGATTGATGCTTCTACCTCCAGCTTGTATAAATAAAAACCACGGAGGATTCGCATTAGAACAAAAAAATGAGAATATAAAATAGAACGGGGAAAAAATAGGGTTACGAATCGTACCAAACACGTCGGGGCTTCGGTATTCTATATTTGAAATATTTATGCCGATTCCATATAGATTCTTCCAAAGTATTTTTTGTGTGCTTTTTCTTTACATTCTGTTGCGCGAAAAATTGCGGTTATCTGCGGAGTGGGGCCCTCGTACGAAAATGATTCAACAGAGAGCACATTCGGCGTGATTTCTGGATTACTGTTTATGATTGTTCGGTCGTTTATGCTTTATTATTTTTATACCTGACCCTTGTCAATGCTTCGACGGATCTGACCGGAGAAAATATCAGGGGTTGTATAATTATTATCGAGCATAAAATGTAGTGACAAAGTCATCGTAATCAAACACAGGGTGGTCGATAGAGAGTCAAGTGATGCAGGTTATTTTAGGTGAAATGTTGAAGTACTGTATAAAATATTTGTTATTTTTTTTAAATAATATATCTTTTTTAATAAAATATGTTTATTTTTTTGTTTGTACATATACTGTGTATAATATATATTTCCGGAAAATAAAAACGCATTTGAAGCATTTAAATAATCACGTTGATCATTATATTTTGAGTGATTTCTGCTGTTAGTGGCTAGTCCATAAGAGCACTAGCAATACGACACTTCGACAAAATGTGAGCCAGAGGATAGGCTTTGCATAAAACCCATCAAATATCTTGCGAAATCATGTTACGATAATTTTTCGATATGAATTCATAACATCTTACAGCAATAAACACATTCAAAGAAGTTTAAACATGAGTTTATTGAATAATTTTATCCCTAAAAATGAAACAAAAATATCAATGATGAGCATCCAACTAATTAAATAAGAATAACTATTGATAACTGCAACAATGCAGTAAAAATTGGTTATTCAAAAACATCACTACCACATCTTTACCTTAATAGACCTATTTTTATAGATCATGTACTTACTTTAACAAAAAGAAATTATCTAACCCCGACAAAATACAATGTATCTTTAGTGGTCAGTCCCTAAAATGTGGTAGCGTAAAAAAAATCAAACGTTATGGACCTGTACCTCATAAAAAGCCATATCAACAAAGATTACACCCAATCCTACTGTGTAGGGAGAAATAAATAAAATTGGAGCTCCACTCGCCGATTTTACGACGCCGGGATCTAGGGCTATTTTCAGTATATGTGAATGGCCCATATTTGACCGTTAACAACATTATTGGATATGGAAGTGAAGTTTGACATAAGATGCGATCACCACGATATTTATTTTTTTTTAAGGTGGCATTACTTTTTCAGAAGTTACACTGTAAAAATAATTAACTTATAAATGATGAATTAAATAATCACATAGTCACTTTAACGGGGACTCTCCAATAAGTATTTCCCATTTTAATCTAAATCAACAAGACCTATATAATATCCCTTTTATTTTCGAAATTGTGTCTAACAGTAACAAATCAAAGACACAATAAATTCCTATAAAGAATTGTAGCATTGCTCCATGTAATTGGTGGTAGTTCGTGGTGCTTCAAGCTTTACGGAGATCGGATAAAGATTCATGTTTACTCCATTTTTATGGTGTAGCGTTACACTCTGAATTTGGTATTCCATGGAGCTGGACACAGAACATGCAGTCACAGGTTTTATAGCGTAGAACGTTACACCATATTGTCACAGTATAAGATTTAGCACAATAAATGGTATTTTTAGTTGTTAGCATTTGTATAACCTACTAGTTAGCAGCTTTTCTAATTTACTATTTTCTTACGCAAAAAAAGTCGCTAGTTTCCACCAGTTTTAGGGAGTTACGTTACCCAAGCTTCACAAAACGAAATTTCACAGCAAATTATCCAGAGAAATTAAAAATCGTTCATTAATTATAACGCCACCTGTACCATTTATAAGAATATAAAAACAAAAAAAAAATCCGTACCACCTAAGCAACAGATAGAAATAACCGACACGTCGGCCAACTTTTTGTTACATTTTCGGTCGCCCCACCCTTTTGAAAACACAGAAATACAATTACTGCATTCCCCTCAGACCTAACTGAAAAATTATATATAAATAAAAAACGAGATCTGTCTTCGGCTCTTCTACGAAAATACGGGACTCCCCTCCCCCCCCCTGTGCCACTTTCCCAGAGAACCGTAATCACTCTGGGGTCATTTAAAATTTACCACTTTTTCTGATTAGCTGAGGACCTGCCCACCTTTTCAGTTTTGGTTTAAGGTTCATAAGAAGAGCGATTTATGTCCTATTTTTTTTGTATCGAATGTAGATTATGAAATATAGTTTCCATTTAAAAAGAGTAAGATTTGATTTGGCTGGATCAACATAGTAGTATAGATGTCAATGGTCTATTTGCGACGGATCTTTTATAATTTAAAGCTTTTTTTAAGGAAAAGGCTCTTATGGTCACTTTATGAAAGTTTATGAAAAGGATCACAGTCAAGTCAAACTAGCTCGTCTGAAAGTTTTCATATCAATGTAATAGTGTAGACAAACTGCATTGTGCATATACGGCGTGTCTTATTTCAATACGTATGAATCGAGGATAGCATTTTAAAACCGACAATGCGTGTCATTTTGATTACCTGAATTATAACAAGGTTCAATTCTTTTCTTTCATAAAAATATTTAATTGTTACATAATATTTTGTGTACAAAGTAGCTTCAAATAACTGGCCAATCTTCTGTCTGGGCCAATTTCTGAAGCAATCGAAAGCTACGTTAACACTCATGTCTTATGCTTACAAAATGTGCTTCATCTGATTTGTAGCTCATGTTTGTTTGAACATATAAAATTTAAAGTGGGTGGATTGACGACAAAACGTCAGAAATTTTTTTTTTCTCCAAAGTTTCTTAAAATGTTACTTAAATTATTTTTAAGCATACCCGCATCTATCCCTGGAAAACACAAAGAGATTTCCACGCCCTTTGATTTCTTGAAATTTTTATATAATTAGTATTTAATTTTAATCTATATAAAACTTTATTTCATATATGTTAATTATATTTCAAATCTATTCTGCATTTATTATTTTTATTTCAGTCATATTTAGCTTTAACTAGTTTTTATATTTTGATTTGAAATACTTCATTATTAACTTAAATATCCTAAATGTGCGCATCATAATACAAATCTTAACACTATCTGTTAATATAACTTGAGTTTGTTTAAAATACAATTGTTACTTGCCTAAAGTTCCATTTTAATCGGCTGCTAGACGGAAAAAGCTTTTGTAACCCTAAAATTTTGACGCATTTTGATGTTTTGGCTTGTTATTTTTGAAGTACGAATTATTAGACGCACTGTATTTTTTTTAGTAATGATGAAAACATACCAAAGAATGCCATATCATTAAAAAAGATGTCAATATATGTATTAAGTATAGCAGATAGTATTTTCTATTCAATAGCTTAAGTTTAGGAACACAAATGTCCTTCTAAAGGTATTTTGTTCATCATTGATTGATACGTGAAATCTTGCAGTGCGTCTAATAATTTGTCCAGGGACTGTATATATAACCCTCGTAAGCACTTTTTTACAAGAATGAGGCACATAACGATTTTTTGTTTAGCTTCACAGACACACAACTTAATGATCTTTAAATTATTACAATGAAGACTCCTTGCACTATTTCCTTTTGAATTCTTCTGAAATGTAAACATATGTGATATCTTTTCAGTAAAAAATTATTTTTGGAAATTTTTGTTATTTTATTGGGATTTATTAAAGAAGTTTTTATTATTTATAATTTATTTACCTTTTTTATTATTAGTTTATTATTTTGTATCTGGATTGGATTTTTCCGGTTACTTTGCAAAATATCCGAAACACTAAACATGCTTTGTTTTAGTTTGTTATATAAATTAGTAAAAATATAGTTATAATATCTTTCAATTTTATAAAAGCTTCTGGGAACATACGGATATAAATTTTATGTATAGTCCCCACTTATTTTAGTTAAATACGATGGGCTTACAAAATAATTTTACATAAATTTTAAATAAAATTTTATTCTTATAATACAAAAAGCACAAGTTTTTTTTAGCACTGAAGGCAAAATTAATTATTTTCGCATTATCATAAAAAATGCACCTTTAATTCACAATAAAAACACTTTAATTGCTATTTAATAACAAAATAATACTATATATTTGATAAAACCTGGCATGAAAAATGATAACGAAGCGATAATATCGAAATATATTTTTCGATAACACCACATATGTAAACATAGCAACGCAAATATATTACTTTTAGATAAACACATAGGTGGGAGATTTCAATCACTTAATGCTTCTAAATCCTATTACAGATAACATAACTCAAAAACACTCAAATCACTGTTAACACGCCGATCTTCTGTGAGTTATGATCAAGAAAGTACGATACTATGTAATACAATACATAAAAAAACCCAATATGCTGAGAGTCTAACTTTATGGTTTTAAAAAGGAAAGATTACAACTTAATCTTATGATAAAATCACGGAGACCTTTTTAATTTAGAGAATAGGGACGTATCTAATTATATTCTCATTAATCTTCTATAAATCTGTGGTTGCATTTATCCCGTTTTCAAAGCCAATGCTGTTGCAAGAAGGAATGAAATCTCTACTTCATCTGGATGAAAAGACGTTACATAAAGTTGCTTTTTCCTTAATCGAATGAGAATAAAAAAGATATCCTGACTAAAAGAAAAAAGCGTACAAATCTTCTTACTTTACGAGATATATATGAAAAACTACAAAAATCTTCACTTTACTCAATAATATTTAGAAAAAACAATTATCGTACAACGTTGTATTAAATGTTATTTTTAGCAGATTAAAACGCTTTTTTCATGTGTGTTTTAGAATTTTAATGATTATCAAATTTTTGAAAAAGTCATAATTTCAGATATAAAGTACATAAAATGTAATTTGGGCTGAGTGTAATACTTCTTAATATTCAGAATTGTTTAAAATCTGATCATTTTAAACTCTGTTTTACATTTTTAAATTAATTAGAACAACTAATTAATGCAAATTGGTTTGTTCAACAATCTTATATTGCAATGGTATAAAACTTATATTCACTAAAAAGATTTAAGAAATATGTATTAATTAATATAAGCCAAGTTTGCAAAATACTGTATTTGCTTAATCGTAGTTCAACTAATTACATACATACACAAGTCTATGAAAAAGGTGATGTTGTTTGGCTGCACTTCTTTTAAAATACAGTTTAGGACAACAATATGATATGTTCCGCGAGGGGCAGTAAGGTAGCATCAAAGATCCGGGTTGAATGTAAGGGCATAATTTTGCGCTGATTAGTATTGAGGCCACTAGCGACCAGACGTGTTGTTAATATCTGAGTTGAAGGTCCCAACAAGTTAGGTATTGCATGGTTGCTGAGGATGACTTGTCACCAGAGGTTGAATAAGAGGCTAATTTGCTGAGGTTAAGCTTCTTGAAGCTCAACCAAGCCGGAAAACGTACAACCTACCTAACCTCACATGTATAGGGTGGTTTAATTGTTTTGAATTTCATCTGGGCTCGTCGGACACACTTAAACTGTTATATAACCCGTTTTGTTTTTATCGAATTTAACTGTTCTTTAAATTAAACATGCTCGTCGCCAACTCTTCTCCATCCCGCCAAATGTCGACATTTTCATCTTGCAGATTAATTAAGTACTCGCCAAGCGTAATGGTGATAAGAATAGGGCCCATGAAAAATGAGCGGCTGTCCAAAGCCTTACAATTGGTGATAAGCGAGGGATAGCCCGACTTTTTGATATATTTTTCAAAAAATACTCCGTCGAAAAAAATCCGTTGTTTGTTATTATTCATTCCCCATAAAGTTTGTTATTAACCTTAGTAATTTCGTAGATCACTCTGAAGTCCAGTAGAGTTGGTAAGTATGGTGTGTCCTGGTTTGGAATTGTTGTAAGTTGAATTAAGTTTTAAAAAATATATTATTTATTTCTTCTAAAGAATAAATATTTTTTTCATAAAATAAATTAAAAAATTAGGCATGGAAACAGACATTATGTCAATAAGTTTAAAATTGGCTTCAACACCATAACACATTTCATTTCCTTCAAGCTACACAATCTTGAAAATATTTGAGTTGTAGAAGAAATTAAAAATAAATATTACTAGAATATTCTAAACATGGAAGTTTCAATAAAGTATATTCCATAATTACACATCAAAAATATGAATAAAGGAATAAACTTTTTTTAAAGTTTTTTTTTTGTTTTATTTGAAAAGTGATAAAAACTTGTTTTGAAATTTTGGCACATTTTGGCAACTATACTTATTTATTTACATTAAAAGCGACCCCTAAGCTCGATGTATCTGTTTCATAAATGTTGATATTTATATGAGTATTATACTATATAAATCTACAAAAAATATTGTATATACATAAAAAATAATAATTGCATTTATTTGATCGATTCACTTTTTCTCTCATAAGCTATTTTCTCAAGCAGTAAGCAAAATGTAATATTCTTAAGTAAAGTATTGAATTAATTTGTTGTTGTCTTTTTAAATTGACTTGTAATTTTTTAAATCTATTTTACTCAACATCCTTCAAGTGTCAGATAAAACTGTTCCACACTAACTCAACGATGTGCAGATTAATTGCAGCTCCCCTGAGCATTAATTACTGAGTTTTTGTGTCCCGAATTAAGTTTCGGTTCCTGGCAAGGCATGCTGTTTTGCGGATTAATGTAATTCATTTCGCGAAATTAAGGATTTAGTCTTTTTTTATTTTATTGATTGTTGGGCATAGATCCAATCACTCTACCAAAGTGACTGAGTGTGATACACAGTTATTTTATTATTTCTTTCCAAATAAAAATAATCTAAGTTAATTTAATTGATTTATAGTTATATTAAAATTTAATTATTGTCAAAATAATGAATTTCAAAATTGTGTTTATAATTTTTTAACACATATATATCTTAAAATTATCAATTTGCTTTTGCTCAATTTGTAAATAGTTTATTCGATATTACTTTATTTGTTAAATGCATTGATTTACATCTGTTGGTCGTACTCTATTTCGCGGGAGCAAATTTAATCAAGGGGAGTTTTTTTTCAAAAAATTGATTTTTTAGGCAAAAACACAGTATAAGCTATTAAAGGACCACAGTACACACAGTTAAAAGTTATTATTGGGAATAATCTGTTTGGAGGTGGTTGTACATTTTTACCGACTTTATCGCTCGCACCTGCGAAATATAGACGTTCCCTTTTTATTTTATCGGAGAATTTCCCCTGCAACTTGTTTTTCGTACTACGAATGTCTTACAAAAGTAAAACAACATGTACAGAACATGTTGGATCTGCTGCTGCTTGCAATCGTGTTCCATAGGTCTAAGACAGCTATTGGGTTTGGTTCGGTTCCATAAACCTCGCACTAGGGCTCTACAAGAGGATTATTGGAGAAATACCTTGTGATTTTTCCTCGGTCAAGTGACGTGGCCAACAATTGAACGTGGGCTCATTTCTTGAATATCTTATAGGTAGGTAGGGTCGGGTTGGGTAAAATGGGGTCAATTTTAGCTATTTTCACTTTTAAAGTTCTCTGACAATAAAACCATAATTTTTTATCAGATTTTTTTAAATTGCATCTTGACATTGCATTATTTCAGTACATTTTTATGTAGTTTAAATAATTTTTTTAAAATTATAAATGGATTGAATTTAGTTCCATAAGAGTTGTGACAAATTTTACCTCCCCATGGTTAAAATGAGTGACCCACATGGGGAAAATGGGTCACAATGCAAAATGATGACTATATATGGAAATACACTAAATAAAGAGAAGTGGTCAAGAACACATAAAATAAATATTATGATGCATAATTACAATGTTAAGTTTTCAAAATAATATTGTTTGCGGTTGTTGCAAAACGACTCTTCCAAGACTCTTGTAACATCTTACTTTTCTACAATATCCAGTCCTCTTTATCGGGAAAGACATAAAAGTTACTTATACTAAATTTTTTAAATCATATTTATATGTAAATCATTCGCATCAATAATTGTAATTTGAAAAAAAAAATATTTAAAAGAATAAATAAAAACTTTTGAAAGAATATTTATTTATGTGATATAATTTAGTTTAGATTGTTGTAATATCACAATAGAGTTCTTTTGATAGTTCATTATATAGGCGCGTTTAGATGAGCCATCGAATCCATGGAATGCCAAATCCTCCATTAGGGGAAAAAGTGGTCGAGCAGGATTTCTAACCCAAACTCCGCAATCAATCCCCCTTCGTAAAATAAGGCGTTTACATGGGAACCGGGAGTTGATGATGTAGATGCGCGGGGCATCGGACATTTCTTGACAACTACACTTGAGTAATGTATTAATTGTGACTCGTATATTTAGCTAGCAATACTTTTCTATAAAACCTTCATTTCATAATGATTAGCAATATTTTGATGAGCTATATAAAAATTAAGCTTAAGTTATATAAAAAAAAATTGAACAAAAGTTATATAAATTAAGAGCTTGAGTTATATAAAAATTAAATTTTTAAAAATATTGAAGATGGTTACATGCTAAGGTGTTTATGTCAAATGCTTTTTTCCGAATCCACAGACAAGAAGTCGAAGTAGAAGTATAAGTGTCGGAAACCATGGAATGAAACGCAAACCCTCCTTGATTGATGCGAAACCCTCCAATGAACCCTGCAATTACCGGTTCTGCCGGGGCGAAAAATCCCCAAGAGGGAAAAATTGCGGAGTTTGCTCTTCATTCCATGGATTCGATGGCTCATGTAAACGCCTTTTATGTATGAAGAAACATGCATAGAGAATTCTAACTCGGCAAAAAAATATGCAAAGTTTCGTTTTTATTTTTAAAGCATCAATTGTACTAATTATATATTTTTCGAACTGTAAATTAATTTAACAAACGATAAATAACTCAATTTTTGAAAGAAATGTAAATGGGAAATTGTGGCGACACAAAGATATTTATTAAAAAAAGATTACACCATTATTCTTCGAACTTCAAACAAATTTAGCAAACGATAAAATCTAATTATTAAATCTGAGAAAGAAGATTAATAAAAATAGTTAATTTTGGCGTTTAAAAGTTTGAATTACAACTAGCTAAAGGCCCTGTTAGGCGAATTTCTTTCTGAGGTGTATAAATAGTTTGTTTCCTGTATAGCACAAATGTTGTGTGGAAGCGGTTTAAGTGACAGATTCTGTAACAAACCAACTTGTTTGGGTTTAAAACAATGGTTGACGTGGCATCACAGTTAGAGTAGCCACCTAGTTGTATATGATTAATGTTGCGGAATAAGCCCAGATTGGCGTTTTTTAAATAAACGTTCGTTCTATCGACTTGTTTAATACATATAATATCCTATAGTTACCTTATTAGACTTAAAATCACAGCAGATTTTATTTTCAAGGGATGAAACAAAGGAACAAACAATAGGCTTAGGAACAAAACAATAAATATGTGACATTAGACCAGCCTTACGACCCCCCCCCCCCCCCCCTAAGGGATGTTGCCTACTGAGATAGATTTTTGTTTAATATTTTAGTTAATATAGTCCCTATCACAGAAATTGACAATTAATTGAAATTGATAGGTTTAGCGTCTGAATCCTGCACCATAGTAGCTGTGTGTTTGCAACAAAACCTGTGGCTAACATCCATTCTCATCCATACTATACCACATACACACAGACCCATTATCAACCAGCAATGCCACATCAGCGGTTTCAATTGTTATAATCATCACTTCCTCAATCATTTCCTAGGACAGTGCATCTTTGGACGTGGACTATAGGACGCGGCCGCTGAATAATAGTCCCGCTATCGCCGGATCCTATAGCCATTACGTTGTATCTTCTGGTCCATTGGAATCGGTCCATAATAGATAGTGTTATAGCGGGCTCCCACCCTTGCCCGATCCCACACCCTGCTAGGGGTGAGAGCCTGATAAAGGGATTTAGCTGCACGCCATTTGAACGGATAAGGGCGACACGTTATTTTAGGGTACCTGTTTTTCTTGGTTTATGTACATTTTTAGGTTCAATTAAGTGCACACAGGTACATTTTTAACCTCGATTAGATAACCAGGACAACACCAGAACCCTTAGCAACATTATGTGTATTGTAATGTAATAGTTTCCGGCTGCCTATTTCTAGCCTCCATAGGAGATTTAACACAGCCAAATAGCAACATTATATGTGACGCATGGGCAGGAGGAATTACGATAAATTTAACGTACATCGTTCAAGCGCTCACAATGTTATTAATTTAGTATTATTTATTTGGATAGTTTTGCTTGTTGTTCAGAGTGATCCACTTTTAGAAGCGCAAAACGAAACTCACTAGCTAATACGAAAACCGAACCTTAGTAGGTATCTTCCATTACCATGAAGCTCCAACTCACTAAACCACCCCGGATTCGTACTTTTGGAGTAATGGTGAAGGGGATCAAAATTATGAGTCATATGTAATGCTTATTGAAATTTTTTATTCCTTTTTATCAATGGGGTAATTCCATGCAAAATTATCCTATCAGTAGTGTAAGTCACGTTTGTAAAAAGTGATTAGCACTACAACTTTTAACATTAAATGAAAAACAAATTGTGGAATAGTTGATCTACCCGTATTATAACTAAATAATGTAATGTATTTGATTTAATTTAGTTTATTTTTTTAATTTAAAAAGCTTTTAATCTCCTCTTAAATCGTGACTTACACTACAATTACATGGAATTAGCCAATGACATGTACTATTCGACTTTATTTATACCAAAACTAAAATATTTTAAAACTATTGTACACCTCAACCCTCGTATTCCAGTATTTCTTTGGTTGTAAAATATTTAAATGTGTATTTTTGTTTTGCAATGTAACATACTGTTTCATCAAACTTATTGATAATTATCCTGTACATAAACATGTTTTATTAAAGAAAAAATAATCAGTCTATTAAATAAGTATTGTCATTGTAGATATATACATAAGCCCACATAAAAAAACTAAAACTTATTTAACTACATTTTATGAATGATGATTTATTTAAAAGCAATTATTTTACAAGAAACTTCTTTATCCACTTATAGACAGAATTAAGTAATGAATAATACCTGGATACAGTTTCCTCTCTTGAGACTTACGGTAATTATATCAAATATACTTTCAAATAAATGTCCATACAAAACCAAACATAAAATTTTCTTAGGATAATGATAATTTTAACTTAAAAAAATTAAATTATTATCAAATAATTTTAATTGTATATAGAAAGTCAATAATCGATTTTTTTCACTGCCTTTGTTTTGGTTGTTAAAACGAAATAAATATTTTTAATCATAAAATAAATGTATAACTTCAAATAATAACCCAATCTTCTAATTACCAGCACAGATTAAATGCCGAACAACTGTTTAAAAAAATATTTTTTGTTTTGCTAATAAGCCTAACTTATCTTATGCCTAACCTAAGAAGCCTTACCTATGTTCTACCAATATTTGTTTGCTAAGAAGCCTACCGTTTTGGTGCTTGAAGAAGCCAACCTATCCTCATACAAAATACCAAGTACAAATGAACCCCTCTATCTTTCGTTTCGCATCCCGCATTTGAATGCAACAAGCTCTGGATGTGCATTACTTTGATTGCTGCTGTGGTTTTGTGGGAGAGAGCAAGTTAATGGGAGGGTGACACGCTACGAGCCAGAATTGCTACATGCGCAATCTGATGTTGGGGGTTGGGGAATCGGTTTTTTGAACAGGTGTTTGAAGCTGGGTGGTTTCAGTATCCCCGGATCAGTTGTGCATGAGAATGTACATCAATTATTTTCCCCTTGAGTTATTAATGATGATTGTGATGGATATTGGCTTGGTAAAATACAGAAAGAACTAAATTGTCGATATTTCTCCAAAACTTTTTTCGCCTAGAGTCTTTTTTGCTTCCAAATTATCTTCACAATATTCTTCTTTGCATAGTTATTTTTTTAAGTTAACTGTCGGAATATAAGGAGCAAGTTTGTGAAAAAGTTATGCAACATGGTGTTTTTGAAATGGTTTATTTAATCTGTAATAAAAGAACCAGAAACAAAAAGATTTTTTAAATCCAAATCCAAAAAGTAATTTTTCTTATAACATTACGCAAGATTAAATGTGTTTTTTTTAAATTCTCTTGCTAATTAATTGGTGACTGAAAACTTACCAAATGGCTCAAATTATGTGACAAAATATGATGAAACTCATAAATATTTTTTGAAATGAACAGTCTCCACAATACGCGTTGTATTTCCCCTAGTTATTAACTTAATTTTCTATTCATTTCGAATGTCAGTCACAATAAATCAAGATGACTCTCAAGAACCTTCTCGGTGAGAGGCTCGTCGCTTACACCTCTCGGCCACCGGGGGTTCTTGTTGTCATGTTGGTTGGTTGGTTGGTTGGTAGACATATATATTCAGGTTTGTGTGCTTGGTCAGCGACCCGCTTATAAACCTTCGTCAAGTAAGACAGACACAACAGACAACACACACACATAAGTGGATCCATCTAATTTTTAGAGACAGAGGCCAACTAGAGGATCCCCAGAATTGGCTTGTCACCCCCAGAGGTATTGATTTGGTATGGGAACTTAGAGGACTTTCAGACCCAACAGATTTAACGAGCACGTACTCCGCATATACTCGGTAGGTCTTCAGTGGTACCGGGACTCGATCGCAGGACCTTCCGATCCCGAGACCGAGACGCTGACCACTAGGCTCATTACGGCCCTCTTGTTGTCATTCCCATGGATATTTCATGGAAGATGGTTGCCAGATCCTTCGAAGAATTCAAGGACTTTTTACACAAATAAAGACAAAGACCAACATATATATAAATAACATTTTAGTGACAAGACAAACATCCATGCGCTTACCAACTGGGATTCGAACCCGGGACCTACTGATTGCGATTCAGACACAAAATCCACTATGCCGAGTAGGCGGCCACGCGGCTATTACCTGATAAGATAACAACTTGTATTCATTTTTTGTGCATCTTCTGTATACATAAGGCAATAAAAGAATAAAACAATATCGCTCTCTAGAAATAACCTTCTGGTTTCGAATTGCTCAGACAGTATTGATGGAATTGTGATGCATATAGTTCTGGAAATTTCGAATGACTATTTTGTTTAACCTTTACAACTGATTAACTCTGTTGCAGAATGATCACAGACTGTCGGTGAAATGAAAAGTTGTCAAACTTCCTAGATAGTATTTGTCGTGTTTCTGTACATATTGGTACCGGGTGTTCTAAAAAAACTTGGTATTCTTATTTTAAAAAAGCACTATGCGCGTTCTATTCGGAATATTAAATTTTATCGCCTGTCATATATTTATTCATCCGTTATTAATGGCTATTTAATTGTTGTTTTAATGCTCAATTTAGGGAAGACAAAAGGATTCTACCCTAGATTATCCTTTCTGGAAATGCTTTTGAGTCCCAAAACAATATTTTTTAAATATATTTTAATCCAAATCTTTTTTATAAATGTAAAGATTTATTGCGGCAAAAAAATTCTGCTAATTTTTTTTTCAACTTAAATATGTTATGTTGACTAGCTAAGAGTCTATTAAGAGTTTAGCTGAAGATAGACATAGAGTGGGATAGGAGAGTGGTGACACAAGAAATTGTGCTGTTCCGTCTCTTAAGGTTTTAAGTAGGAATATAATCCTAACAATAATTTTGAAGTTAAATACCAAAATTGTTTAAAAATGAAATACGATTTAAATGTTAAACCTCGAGCCGCTCAATTAGTTTTAGCGCAAAAAATTATCTTGCCACGAAGACCAAAAATAGAGTGGTAATTTTTCTACGTTAAATTTGAGTAATTAAACCACCAAATAATCATATATTAATTATAAATAAATATAAAACAGGTTTATGAAAAGATTCATGAAGAACAGAACGCAGATTATTGGCATAAATAGTTTATTGGTACAACATTGCATGTTTGGGCGAAAACTCAAGCGGCCCACCTTTTTCAGATTGATACACAACACAGACTAAACCTCTTTAGTCTGTGTTGAGTAACCATGAATAAGCCCATATTAAATAACTCTAAAGAATACATATCCCGACCACACAAAAAATCCGCTACACATCAAACACTTCCCATCGATGAAAATCGGTTCGATATCCAGAACGATTGCGATTCTTCCACAATCGATTTATCATTTCACATTCGAAATCGGGGACTCCTCTCTGGAAACAAAATAACGGTTGATCCCTTTTCCAATAATTAGAAAGAAAATTCGTATACTTAAAGGGTATTACGTGGTATTCTGCCGAGGGAAAATAAACCACTTTATCTACCAAAGCGATTTAAACCTCTATTTCAAACACTCAAAAAGTCAAACTAACACGAAAATACTGCTACACGTCCAATATTTACCGGGCAAAAATGGTTCAAGTTATTTTGTGGATAACTCAGTTTACCTGTCAATGAGAGCCCCGCTCGTGGATACCGGGCAGATGGGTTGATACCACCCTTGGATTCTTTTAGTCGGATGCGTAATGACTTCATTCAAAAAATGAATGTTTTTGATTTCGTATTCTTGCTGGTATTAATGATTTTTATGTTGGTAAGTATGTGTTAGAATTTTAATTCGTATATTTTAGCTAACGATAGGATACAACGTTTTTTGAAAATAAAACAAATTTTAATTTTTTATTCTGTGTTAGTTGGTTGTAAGTATATTAAATAAAATAAAATTAGGTTCAAAATACACATAAGAATATGATAAATACTCTCTAAACATAAAAATGAAAGTATTTCACTTCGATAAATAGTTTGTAAATTAAGGAAACCAAGGCAATAAATTCGAAAGAAAAAAGTATAACTTGTGTGTGTGATGTCTATATTAAATTCAATGAATCATCAAACATAACAAATCACTTTTATGATTGATTTTAATTTTTGAAATATGATTAGTGCAAATGATCAATGTCATATTTAATGAATGGGTTAGAATTTTATCAATTTAAAATCTAGATTCTTTTAACTTTAACTTCTAAGTTGATTTATATGCTAGGATACTATGATTCATTTATAGTTAGGCAAAGCTTACATTTTTTTTAATTTCTCAAAACATTTGAATTTCTTGTAATATTGTAATTTGAAAATTTAAGAATTGCAGTTTGAAATATTGTTATTGTTTCTTGTAATTTTGAAAAATTGTATTATCTAAAGATAAAAAATTACATATATGAAATTTTCTTGTCTGCCACATACCACTCTTAAAACTTACATACCCATCACTTGCACATTATGTGTAGCATTTGCAGATTACGCATGCATAAAGTTAACATGATATATATCATGTATTTCATTTACATGGCTTGCCATACCCTGGACTTTAGCCTGGCCCTTAGCCGTACCCTGGCCATACCATAGCATTAACATGCCATATCATAATCAGCATTTATATTTCTTATATATTGTTGTTGTTGTTGTCTTGTCTATGGATAGGTTGAGGTATTAGATGTGACCGAGTGTGTTCCACACAGCCTCAGCAATCTGAAGGCAGTTTTGGGAATAAAGGTCATCTAGCGGAGAGTCACTAATCTGTTGCATTTTTGCAAGGATGGCTGGACATGAGAAAATGTGTGTTGGACTTAGTTCTATGTCGAGGCAGATTTTGCAGGTGGGGTACTTTCTGGAGCCGTCTGGCTGGATTTTCATTCCCCCCAGATGTCCAGTTCTCAGTCTAGTTAAGGTTTTTGCTATTGTTCTGCTAGTTGTTAATTCAATTTGGTTCTTTAACTTGATGGTCGTATCCCTGAATTTTGCCACTGAGTTGATGTCGCTGAGTGTGACGAGATGAAAGGATCCTTCATTGAGATGTCTCGCTTCTTTGGCTACTTATATAGTGTTTGCCTATCATGTACAGCATTTACATAATATGATATATGGCATTCACATACCCTGCATAATATTTACATATCAAATCATGTATATATGTATCATGTACATCATTTGTATATCATATGATTTTCAGAATTAACATGTCTTATAATGTGAAGCCTTTGCACATTACATGTAAAGCATTTACATTTAAAATCATGTAAAGCATTTACATATAAAATCATGTAAAGCATTTACATATAAAATCATGTAAAGCATTTACATATAAAATCATGTTAACATTTGCATAACTTGTATGTATAGAATTTTACATATCATATTATGTGAAGCGTTTGCATTTCATGTAAAGCATGCAACATGTGCAGTTTGGCCAGTACTTACTGTACATCTAACCCTTAATTATATTCAGTATCACACAAACAATACAATACACCCTTTTCATCACTATTATCTCAGCCTAATCACCCAAACTCCGATAATTTCCACCAGGAAAACAAGAGAAATATCGTAACCCATCCATCATATACCCCCATTGAGGCGTCAGGAAAACACCAAAAATCGCCAACGTGATTTATTTCTAAACGAAGCAGACGATAACCGATCACAGCGAGGGAGGAAGGGGGTCAAAGGTGATCGCCTGATGTTTTAGCTTTGGGTGTCATTTTGTCGCACCACACCCAGATACTGGCGAATCTCGGCGACTGTCATTATTACCTCACCCGCAGATTTTTTTTATTTTCGTTTGTGTCTTTATGTGCCCGTCGGTCTTTATCTGATGGTCCGACTATCGCGATTGTGGGAGTGGGGGTTGCCGTATTTTGGCGAGTACTCGTTTACTTAGCTATATTGATTTCTATACATTTTGAGATGAACATTCTTGAACATTATATTTTTTGATTAAAACTAGGTTTGAAACATTCAGTTTAACAAACAACTTCCTTAAAGAAGCCTTCTGCACTCAAATTCGAACGTAATTAGTGTAGTACGACCTGACTCCTTGGCTTCAAAGTAACATCAAGCATAGCAAGGCATTCATTTCGCACTTATTACACACTGTTAAAAATTGTGTGCTTGGTTTCACCATGATATTGGTTCCTAGTAGCTGCAACGGCTGAATGGTGAAACGTTCCACCATATTTTTGGTATTCGGTTGAACCATTTCTCAGGTTTTTGTTTCCAAATCCAGAAAAATGGTACAACCAAACACCGAAAAAAAGGTGAAACATTTCACCATTCAGCCGTTGCAGCTACTAGGAACCAATATCATGGTGAAACCACCAATATCATGGTGAAACCTAGCACCAAATTTTTAACAGTGCAGTGTTGTTAAGAGTGAACCTTTTGTCGCAAGCACAAATATTATTCTTAAAGTGTTCTAAAATTTGTGGAGATGCTGATAAAGCAGACTGGCCAAGAAAAAGTCAAAGACTGCATTTGTTTAAATAATGGAAACAGAACGAATCATTGTAGTAGATAACTGTTATTGGGTATTTCAAGCAATGGACAAGTTGAAGATATAAATTTTATGATTTTTTTAAACTTACATTTACTATAAATGCTATGGATTATTAATATGTTCTTTTCCAATTTTTTGGGGAAGTCAAATACGAGAAGGAAAATGTAATTGAAAGAGAACTTTTGTAATTCTTAAAAGCAAATCCAAAAAGAATTATACTTTTAGTTACCTTTTCTAGTGAGTCTTCTCCGTCGCAGTTTGATATAGTATAGTATAGTATACCGAAAGCGTATTTAATTTTATGCTATAAAATTTTATTTTATGGCACAAAGATGAGGACAATTTTAAAAAATTCTATATTTTCTTTTAATATTAACAATATTGTACTTTCCGCAATTTTGAACAATCAAAAGAAGGATCGAGCTAACTATTTGGAACCTCATAGATTTTGCACATGGAAAACAAAAAACAAATATTGATTATGTATCAAAGTATTTTAAAGATTTTGTTTTATAAAATGATGTGAAGTATATAACAATGTTCAACTTTTTTTAAAAGATTATTTCAGTAATTTAAGCCAAGCGCGCCCTTATTATCTTTGATGTATTTTAAACAACAATAATTGCGCCATTAAAAAAAATACGTGGATTGGACTTTTGAAACTTTTCTTAATTTTAACTTTTACGCGTACATTTTCATGTTATTGAAAATATAAGAATAACGAAATCAATTTTTCATTTATCGTTTCCTCCGCATTTTTAATTGCATTATGATTAAAACTAAACCACATCCCTGAAAATTGTTCATTTAAAAAATATATGAATTATTGAATATGAAATATACACCTGAAGAGATAGTAAATATAAGTAAAAGTTAGAAAAATATGCATTAAATTTTCGTTTACAAAGTATTCCAAAATGAGTTATCTCATTCCATCATACTTTGGCGACTCATTCCTCATATATTGGCGACGTAAATGCCGTGATCCCAGCAACCCTGTTTCTTTATTTTCTTGTCACTGTGTCATGGGGGAGAGAGAAAGAGGACGGTCCAAACGACTTTATCACGTGACAGTATTCAACAGCGGCAGGTGAGCCAGAAGACCTAAGTCAGTGAACAACCGACCTAAGTTAGTGTCATCTGTACCTTTGAGAGGCACAGGGGCCTAACTCAATTGTTCAAATTTGCGGAAGAGCACTGAAATGTGTTGCACCCTTATTGTTATTCACCTTGTTTGTCAAACCTACACTCTTAAAAAAAAACGAGCTCTTTTAGCTCAGTCTGAGTTAATTCCCACTCCTTTCCGTGCCAAAAATGCACTTCCCCTATAGGAGTGTATTTCACTCTTTTTGCGGAGAGGGTAAAATAAATAAAAGAAAACTACGTCCTACACTCTTACAACGAGCGGTTTTAACTCAGTCTGAATTAATTTCCACTCCTTTACGGTGCCGAAAATGCAATTCCCCTATAGGAGTGGATTCACTCTTTTTGCGGAGAGGTAAAAGAAATAAAGAAAACTACGTCCTACACTCTTACAACGAGCGTTTTAACTCAGTCTGATTATTTCCACTCCTTTACGGTGCCGAAAATGCACTTCCCCTATAGGAGTGGATTCCACTCTTTTGTTTTGGGATTGTAATGCATCAATCCAAAACCAAATGCAATTGTGAAATTTTTTAAATATAAATTTAATTCTCAAGGAAAATGCATACACTGCTTAGTTTTAGAAAAGAATCATTATTATTTATAGCTGCATGATATAATCACACATTACTTTTAAAAGTTTTTAATATATTAATCGATTACGGAACCATTATATAAAAAACTAACAATATGTCAGCCATCTTTATACAGTCTAGATTTCCATGTGAAGTAACTCTTTCATTTTAAACAGATCAAATCGGTGAGACAATTTGTGGGTGAGTCCATTCCATTTGCTACTGATTTCGCTACTAGACGTTTGAAGAGTTTGAAGTTTGAGGCTGGAACCAAGCTGTTCCCTGACTGACCCAACTCTCATGGAGGTAATCAAGCCAGTCCCGAACACATACTCCATTGCCTCGGTTTGACGTGGAAGGACATCAACGAACGACGACCCACTTTTATTTTTAGACTTTCTCAGGGTCACACACATCATGGAACTGGTATAATTTTGACCCAGGGATATGTAAAAAAAAAGGAAAACTAAAGTCCCCGTTTACCAGCTATTGCTTATCAGAGCATGATTACCATGGCACGGGTGGAAGCATGCGTTTTGAGTGGCATGGATCTCTAGTTGGGAAAAATTCCCACTCTCGACTTCTGCACCTAACAAAAATGTGGTTCCTAGTAGCTGCATCTTAAAAAGTTTCATCGTATTTTCTTTGTTTAGTTTAATTATTTCTTAGGTTTTTGCTTTCAGAATCTGAAAAATAGTTCAAACCAAGGCAGAAAATATGTGAAACGTTTCACCAAATAGAGTTTTACCACAGTTTGTAGCTACTAAAAATCATTAGTATTGCAAAACCGGCACAAAAGATTGCACTTGAGCAGCCACTCATTGATTTATGGGCACCAAAAATGTCAGCTGTGATTGTAACATGAGATTGAGACCTGAGTTGGAAACCAACGGGACATTTCGGCGACATCGTAAGCAGCGTTAGAACATTCAACCATGATGCTTTTTTAAAGTGAAACAGTTTCGTCTAAACAGAGAAATCTTCCTCAGTCTTCGTTTCAAAATCCATCTACAGGATAATTCACTGGAAAAAATTCAATAAAATTACATGACATTTTGTGGTTATTTTTTTACATCACAATGTTGTAATGTTTGTTTTTCAGCAACGTGATGTTTTCTTGACCCACGTGAACTTGCTCCATTAGCATTGAAACATAGAATAGAATTGCCTCCAATCACTGCCAGTAAAACAACCGTTTTTGTCGCTATCAAACAATACATTTGACATCACATGTAAATTCACAACAGAGGATGATGGTTGTCTTTACCATCACACTGTGATGCTATATTAGAGGGATGTTTTTTGCAGTGCAACATTTAAATACGGTTTTGATCCAATTGCCTCCAAGAAACAATAGGTCGGAAGGTCAATCGTAAAATTAAAGCTTTAATTACCAAACCTGGAGTTGTCCCTTTGTTGCTCTGAGTCCCGGTATAATGTCAGGACCACAACAAAAGGTGTATCTCAATATACGAGCGAATCAAGAGAAAGTCAGACAGAATTTAAAGCGGGGGTTTATGAAAAGTAAGTCTACGTGATTTGAATGGGGCGGAGGGTTTGCGGGAATTAATACATAGATATATCGAAACATTGGTTGGGAAAAAGTGAATCAGACATTTTAGTTGCTTTTGTTGAAATTGAGTTTACTATTGACATTATTGAGTTTTTTATTTATGCTGAAGAAAATTGATATTTATATACTACATGCCAATGTTATATTGTTTGAATAGTTATAGTGATGTTTGCATAATTTAATAATTAAAATTTCTATTTTACGTGATGGTTTAAATATAAAACAGAATGTTGAAAAAATCGTTTATCGTTAGCTAAGGAATGATGTACTAAAGAACAAGTAGATAAATGAATTGATAACTTAAGCCTAAAAGAAATTTATTTTGTGTAACTGAATTCAAAAAGAAATTTAGATATATTTTTTACATTCTCACTTGACTTAATATAAAAAACTTCGCATCGCTTATTCATTTACCACTATTGCTTCGAAATATCCATGATCTCTAAGTCCATTTTTTTTTCAAACATATTTCCTTTCCTAAATAGAATTCCAATAAAACGCCCAACCCAGAATATCAGTTGTCATTTGACAGTTATTTAAAAATCATTTAAATGTAAACATCCTTTATAAACATAAAAGCTCGCAATACATTTTTATATTATTTTCTATATGCTGTTTTCTATATGAAATTTCCTTTAAAACTTGTTGAGGACCAGTTACAGCTTTTTCACACTGAAGTTTTAATATGCATTTTTTTATTTAGTCTAAAGAATGGATGACATTTTTTATGGCCATAATCATAAAAACTAGCTTTAGTGATGCTATTTAAAGACGACCTTTGCTTTAGGGAGAAATGTTGGTTGGTTCTGGGAATTCAGCAGGTTTTTGTTGTTCCACCAAGCGAGGAAGAAACAATGTTCGAAATTGTAGGTTATTTATGACGGAAGCAATTGACATTTTGCTAGTTTAAAATTTTCTGGTGGAGAAGGAGTTATGCCAAACACGGTGTGAAGGAGCCAATTTTTCCTTAAAAAATATGCATCAACTTGTTTCATTATTGAAAATGTCCGATGAAGGAAATCATTTAAAATTACAATTTTCACAAGTCCTTCTGTATATTTGATATTTACACTCTTAAAACAAACGAGTCTGACCTCAGTCTGAGTTAATTTCCACTCCTTTCCGTGCCGAAAATTGACTTCCCCTATAGGAGTGGATTTCACTCTTTTTGCGGAGTGGGTAAAACAAATAAAAGAAAACAATCTACGTCCCACACTCTTAAAACGATCGGTTTAACCTCAGTCTAAGTTAATTTCCACTCCTTTCCGGTGCCGAAAATGCACTTCCCCTATAGGAGTGAATTTCATTGTTTTGTTTTAAGAGTCTAGATCTAGCTTTTCACTTAACTTTTTTTTGCTTTTGTAAAACAGGGTGTAAAAGGTCAACTTTTTTTTTTTTGTTTTTGAATAAAATGATTGCAGATAGACTCAATGTTTTCCTTGGAAAATGGAATTTAATACGTATAAATATAAGTTTGATGATTAAGTTAAACTTTTTATTCTATAAGTCAAATAAAAATGAATTTATATAATTGTTAAAACAAAATATGTAGGAATAGCATTGGTTGCTAAAAATTTTTACTTTAAAGTTTAATTGTGCCCACAACATACTTCTATATTTCTTAAATTAAATGGTAGACTTTATAGATATTTTAATAGTAAAATTTGAGAACTGTTGACAAAAATTTATAAAACATAAAAGGTTTGTTAATAAAAGGCTGTTTATTAATTTGTGAATTGCTGTATTGCATACCCACCTAACAAGGGTGCTTTATCAGCTTTATAACATTTTGCTCGTAAAAGGTGGTTAACACACCACAGCGACCGAGGAACAACCAGATCAGATTCGAAGTAACAACTGAACAACAGTAGAGCTGAATTCTGATTTTCGGTGAAATATACTATAGCTACAAAAAATATGCTACTTCACTGTAAATAAAATAATAGTTAAAAAACACTTTTGCGGAAAATTCCCTTACTTCAACGATGCACATACAAGACCGTTTGGACAAAAACTGTGTTGAACCGTTTCTTTAAACTCGTCGCTGTTTACAACCATTTTCCAAAAACTGAATGACTTCATTTGAGGTCAAGTTAACATCCAGAACTTTACAGTTTTTTTTTAGCTTAAATCTGTCAAAGATTTGATGGCTGAGTTTGTATGATGCTTCACTTTTAACTTAAAGGTTGAGGGTTCAAATTGCATCTAACGTGAAAACTTCTCTCTTTTTAAAAAACTACGAATATTCAACGGGACTAAACTATATTTCAATATGAATTTATCGTATTCATTATAGAATGTTTCCGGATATTTTAATATTATCTTCCAGTTTAAAACCGTAAATTATATAAAATATTTTGGATATCAACTGTGTTTTACAATATTTCTACATCATTTGCCAAGCAAATAATTCTTCAAAACTCAACCCTTTTCATTCCACGGGACCTGTTGGAACAACTACGCCTTTTGCGAGTACCCCCAATAATCGATCTGTTGCCACACGGCGATGAAAAGTACCACCCTTGTTCTCGATCTATCACAAACGATAATTCATCAACCCCCCTCTAAGTCCATTCAAAGCAAACGATCTTAAACCCCCTCCCCCTCCAAAACATTCTTTTATTTAATGGTTAATTGGAATTATGATAATTAGGTTATTCTTCATTGAGAATAAAGAATGTTTGTCAGAATAAAGAAGGTTTGTTTTGCATGGGCGGAGGAAGGGCTTATCTCCTGTCACATGTTTAGGGATACTTAAGAAATAACAACTTATACGTTATTAATGGTTAGTTATGTCACTAAAGTAAATGCAAAATTATTTTAAGTGAATTCTAAAAGTTTACATGCATGAATCAGGTCACACTACTATGGAATATGCTGATAGTTGAAAGAAAAGGGGTATATATTACTGTTGAGTCAACTTAAATACCATCGAAGCTTTTCAAGACGTCGTGTTTTTCGTCCGGTAGGGACACTTTGCTGTTCCGAAGAATAAATGTTCGAAACTAGGAAAGTATGGCCTGCGTGAACAGGTTTCATTCGGCTTCTTTGGAACAACCGATTGTCTGAACCAGACGGAAAGTAGGACGTCACGGAGAGCTTCTCTATCTGTCTTCGGTGAATCCGGACATGAACGGTAAAAGTTTCAAACATGGCACATTATTAAAAACTAAACTCCTCGGCGCAAAAGCCCATTACTGGGCCAAGGCCTGCCGTGCCCATTTCATCTTTCATGACTTAGGGCTCTGGTGTGCAAGGCATATGTCCCGGAAAGGTGGTCAGCCTCACCCGGAACCCCCCAGTGTTTAGTGCCCAAGCATGCTTGGTACCCAATTTATCGACCCACTCAAAGGATAGGTCAAGGATGGGTCAACCTCGTCCAATCCATGATTCTGTCCCGTGGCGTGGCAATTCGAAGCACTACCACTAAGCCACTGGGCCACATTATTAAAAAATACTTATACTTTTTTAGTTTCATTAAAATTTAAAGATTTGAGGTGTCTTTTAAAACCATTTAATGTAGCAGTTAGTTATTTTTCAATGAAATGCTATGGACTTTTTCGATATGCATTCGAACTAAATTGACATTTGTGCTTATTTCATTATACCTTAGAGAGAAATACTGAAAATGAAAGCATTTGATTTAAAATTTTTATAAAATGGAATCTCTATAATGTATATTTTAGGTTTGCTTCTAATACTTTTTATTGCTAACCAATAACTTTTGTTTTTCAGCATTATTATTGAAATTCAAAATGTTTCTGCAAAACTAGCAAGAATAAAACTGTTCATGGACCCATAATAACATCGTAAAACAACTGTTTTATAATAGTAACAACTGACGCAGATTAAAAGCAGGGCTTAAGAATAAATGGGCATAGAATTATGTCTAATTACCTTACAACAAGTGTTTGAAAAATACAATGGTGTTGTTCTACGTTCTTCTGTTTTACTTCGCTATAAGCTCATACTTGTCTTTCTGTATTAAGCTTGGGAGATGTAGATATTGAAATGCCAATTACGATGGTTCTTTCGGTAACTGTAGTGTTAATTTTTATTATCAGTTTTCTTTCTAGATTTGTTGTAAAGGGTTAATCTGATATTAAGTTATGTACTTGATGTTGTTTTAGTTGTTTAAAAGCTTGTTCGTTTATTGTTTAGTTTTTATTGTGATTTCGATAGGACGTTATTTTTAGGAGTGGGAGGAAATTAGTGTTTACATTTTATTGCAATAGTTTTATATTTTAATTTAATTATTGATTTTTGAATAAAAAAATAGGGACACAATCGAGAATTGGCAAATATTTAAAAAATAAATTATAAATAAGTTGTAAACACACAAAATTTTCAGCATCATGTTATATTTGGATTTGGAACAAGTATGAAGGTAAAATAATTGTGAAAATTGTATTGTGAAATATTTATACAATGAAATTTCATTTTTAAATGAGTTTTAAATTGACCAATTAAATCTTTCTTCTGTGAGGTACATTGACATAATTAAATATTTTTAAAGGAATGCAACAGGATTTTTAAGGAGTTTCCAACTAAAATTTACCTTAAACAACAATAATTAGTTTTGCTTCACCTTAAAGAACATATATATATAGTTTTACTGAAATGGATGAAATAAACTTCAAAATCTATAAAACTTGAAGTTGATTGATATTACAGAGCTAGGACGTTATGAATCATATGTTATAATAATTTTAATATCTTGTATTTTTATCTACCAATTTCTAAAAAATTATTACTGGTAAACTGACAGTTTTCACTTTCTGTCGAATGATCTATAAAAGTCCTGAAATTATTATATAACCTCCTAGAAAACACCACATTCATTTTATTCATCTTTCTCTGCAAACCAATTATCGAAACATGCACAATCTCAGTCAGCCTGTATAAAGAGTACACACACGAGTATAAGACATACCTTTGCGTGTACGATACAGTTGTCCTTAATCAGAATCTGCCGTGTAATGTAGAAGGGTAACACAAAGAATAATTGCAAAGCAAAGTCTTACTTCTGCCGGATTAAATAAAAAAAAAATTCCTGGGGAACGGATGCTGGTTTAGAGTCTAAATACAATAAAATATAATATTAGTTTAATTTTTCATTTTTAGTGATGATTCTTGAAGCCATTTTCATTGAAATGGGTTGAACTTATTTTGAGTTATGTTCCACAAGTTGTATTATTTGACTACTTAGACGCAGTAATTGGACTGCGTGGTGTAATAATAGCAATGATATAAAGTTAGATTTATATAAGAAAAATTGTGTATATTTTTATTCAAAAGAAATTATAAATGTTTTTGGTAAAATAAATAATAACTCAAAGGTGAGGATCATATTTAAAAAAAACTGAGGATGTGAAACAGCACGCGACTTTTTACCACAACATAAAGATATTTCATACGCTAGAACTCGGTTGAATATTTGAACAAAAAGTTTTTATTTTTCAGAAATTCCTTTAAAAGTTCTTCTGCTCTTTGCGATGAAACCTTGTAAAAAAAGTGGGATATTTATTGCAATACATTGTAGCCCGTGTGCTTTCATTGCATTATCTGTGTTTGCATAATGCGCTTGTTCCCCTGCTTAATAAATTCCAAAAACTAAAACAAATCCCTCGTGTAAATTTGTCCTATAATGAATACAATGTCATTCACTTTAATCTAATTTCATACTTTGAAAACTCTTCAATAATTTGTGTAGTAATAAAATTTGTGGATGCCCTTTTTACATATTACTTCTAGTATTATGTTCGCTGTTGAACAGTGGTTCATAAGTGCGATATAACGGTCTTTTTGTTTTCGATTTGACTATTTTCTTATTTGAATTACTTTTTACATAAACTTTGAATTCAGTTACTTTTCCCTATTATTAATTTTCATACCTGAATTTTCATATCTATGAATTAATTTTTATATGAATTTCTATACGGATACCTTTCTAGATCAAGTCAATGGACAATAATGATATCGAATGGTCCATTGTGCAGCAGATCATGCGAAGTCAATTAACTAAAACCACAAATCTCCCGAAGCTCATCCATCATCGAACCCACTAAAGACTCTTGCATAAGACCCCGAGATTGGTTCCTCCATTTACCATGTAACCCGGAGACCTCTGACGTGAAAGGGTCAATTGGGTACATTGCGGAAAGTTAAAAATTCTAATATTTTAGAAGAACAATCATTTTATTTTACTGTATTTTAAACAAATGTAGAAATTTAACCTTGCTGTTTTTTAAACAAGTGTAGAAATTTAACCGTATATGATTTTTTTTGTCTTGAAAATATCAGAAGCAATATGCTGTTGGACATGCAGCCCATAAGGTGTACTACATTACAAGAGTCAGATAGATAATATAGCAAAACGACTGATTATTGACTACTAATTGAGAATGCTTCCATGCAACTTTTTTTGGTAATTAAAAATCACTTTTAATTCTTGAGTTAATTTGCTAAACATCAATCATTTTACTATTTATTTTTTAGTTTATGAATAAGTTAGTCGATCTTTCGGAAAAAAAGTAAATATCACCAACTTAGAGCATTCTTGTTTCTAGGAACGTCTCATGGAAATCAAGGTAATATGTGCCAAGTGAAAATTATTAAGCAAAATCACGATAATGAATTACTACTTTAAAAAAATGTGTTACTTTTTTTGCAAATTATCTTATTGACGTAGATCCTTAACAACTTAACAATGACCTAAATGTGAACGGAAATCGAAGTGATTATTTTGGTTCCTAAAGAAACTTTAAAACATGAGCAATATTGCAAAATTTGGAGCTACGAAAAGATCAGTTATAAAATTGTAGCAACTAGCACCTAATGCAAGCCGGCGAGAAAGAAAAACGAATAAACGCCCATGAAAAGAGTGCATCTGTATAAGTTTTTATACTGTAGAAAATACTAAAAAAACAGCAATTAACAATGAATGAATAAATCTCCTAAACCTTTAAGTGGATAAAAAAAACAGGTTTTGCAAATAAAAATATAATTTTCTTTCGCATCCAGCTACTTTCCCGACCATCCACTCCTGATCCCGGTTTTCCCGAAATAGGAAATGAGAGAGGAGAGTTTCCCTTTATTTAAAAGGGGGTGCGTTCCCCCTGTCTTCCTGGAGTTAATTACGTTTCATTGTAGTAGGAACTGGCCCGTTTAGTGGGGGCGGGGGGCAAGCACTATTTGGGGATAAATTCCGAAATCAGGGTCATGCCAATCGCCGAATATAGACTTGGTGGATGTGTTGCCCCTTAAATTAATAGAAAACCTCTGCCCTGCAATTTTGTTTGTATTGTTCTGGGTTACAACATATTGAGAAAGATGATATTAATAAGAAAAAATATGACAATACCGGTACAATAAATTCTTTCGGTACATTAATACGTTCGGAGGTATATAATATATTTTCAACGGTATATTAAATTTGCTGTTCATTTTCAATGTGTTAATACTCTCAACGTCTGTGTTAAAGTATTTATATTTAGATTGTATATAATAATAAGTAATACTTCATAAGTTATGTCCTTAGTAGGTTTTCTATTGGTTATGGGCCAAGCACGCTTACACTGAGCTGGAACAAACCAAACCACGGCCTACTCAACTTACAAGGTTAGAGAAGCTCTCACAAATACATGCGAGGGCGGAATTTTTAACGTCACTGATCCGAGTGCCGAAAGTGGAGAAACCTGTTAGAAGACACTCGGAACTCAAAAATACAGTCAGCCGTGAAGGAGTGGTTCCGAACAGGCTTCAAACATCAGATTTCTTCGGAATAGAGATACTCAGAACAGTGCAGTCGAACTTTCCGTCAACGCACTTGTTCGGGAGAGCTTCTCTGGCCCTGTTGGTAGAGTATCCGTGACCAAACTCATTGATCATAATTTGTGATTTTTGCCAGTTAACGTTTGATACTCCTTTTTAGTGTTATATAGCACGTCTTACTTGTATGCTATCGACAGGAATTCATCTACGGATCAGGTAGCTGATCGTTAATTCAAATAGCCCCTCATCATTGTGGGAATGATAGTTAATTCAAAGTGAACTTATTCGTCAAGTTAGCCACTCGGCATGGACATCAGACTACCAGAATTAAAAAAAAAAAAAAATTGGCTTCAGAAACGAAGATAGACATAGTCTCATGGGCCAGTAGTCTCGGAAGACTATAACTTTTTATTATTTTGGCCAGGAAAGAGTTCATATTAACCCTCTGAAGGATGCGGACGTATAAATCCGTCTTTTGACACTGTCGCGACACATAATTGGTAAAAACTTATAAAATTTTAATAAGTTTGAATATTTAAAGTATGGAGAAGTTATTTATAATTATATTCTCAGAAATAATCTAATAATATAATTTAATTTTTTTAATCGAATTTTTCACTAATATTTTTAATTTAATTATCATGCAGTAAAAAAATTCACACTTCAGCCTATTTGCTTATTCCTCAGAAAGCAAAGGATCGACACTCGTAAGATGTACTTTTTAGATTTAATTTTCTACACTTTACTTTATTACAAACTCCAATCAGTATTAATAAATATTTTTGATAATTTTCAATAATAGTATTTAAACTGCACTATTTTCCAAGTTAACACATTAAAGAAATTTAAATAAATGACGAATCATTTAATAACTTCGATACATAATTTAAAATTCAGTTTTGTCTCCTTGATTTAATTACCTAATCATATTCTTAATTATAAATACTTTAATCACTAATTAAACACCATTTATAAAAAATGCTTTCTTATAATTAACAAATGGGATATCTCCTAATGTATTTAAGTTGGCTTGACAAACATATAACTGACAATTTAAGATAAAACCAATGACCTTTTAAGAAAATAAATCTGCATCCGTATAATACAATAATATTGTATCCGCATTACTGTGGAAATAATAAAAACCGTTAAAACCTTTGGATCAGAAAAAACTATCGTCTTTTCTGGAAAATAAATTTTTGGTAACAAGTGAACATGTTTTGCTTCCATATTTTCGCAGTAATAAGTTTTATTTAATAGAACTTTTATAAGATTATAACCATACAGAATATATCCAGCCTCTACTTTCATAGCATATCACACAAGTTTACACTTACCCAAGTAAATTATTACTTTCGGCGTACATTAAAATATCCGAATACAGGTAAATGAAATGTTCGTATGCTGAAAATATTCGAAGATTTTTCAGTGATTTTTCTAGAAATTCACAGAAACGTTTCACCCCCCCCCCCTTTTTGGTATCAACGTCTTCGATTTATTTATCGGCTTTTCTACAATAAACCAATGCTCCGGACAGATTTGCTGTCCAAATTATAAATCAAGGAAGTAGCAAAGACATGCAATGTGAATGTATTTCGAATTTTTACTTTCTCTTTTCTTACCTTTGTATTAACCCAGATGTTCTAAAACAACCAAACCAAAGATAAAAAGTAATTCCTGATACTAAAATAAACAATCCGTCACTTAAAATTAATTTAATTTTTCTCTCTTCAATTATCTCCATTCTAACTTTAATTACAATTTCACATTAACCTGCGGCAAGATAAGCAACTTTTCTAGTGTGTAAACGTATTTTCGTGCATAGATATACGTACATAGGTTTTTAATTAAAATATAAATAATTGAGTTTTTAATCATATTTTCTTAAAAATGTATTTCTGAACTAAAAAATTGGTTTCAAAAGACACCTCAATACTTAACATTCACAGATATTTTGTCTTTTTAAATAAAAAGTACTTAAAACTATAAAATTTCAAAAATTATAATTTATAAAAAAATTTATGTGTTGCTGTAAAAAAACCCAACAAACCTTAGACGAACGGTTTGCATGGTTTCCTCACGCGATGATAATCACCTAATGAAAAGAGTTACAACTATTTCACCCCAACTCAGGCTTGTCTCGAGCAATGAAGGCAGCCATATCTCAAACGCTAAACGAATGAGCAATTAAAAAACGAAATGCTTTTGAGATTGCCCCCTTTTCCCAAATCATTCATAAGCAGCGTTTAAGTAAATGAAATTTTCTTAATGATTGTCGAGTGGTTCATTAAGTTAATTGTATGGATGTTTATCGATTAGTTCAGCATAGACAAATGCTTATGTCGTTGATGGTGTATAACAAATGAAAGGAATGAAAATTTTCAGGACATTTATTTAAATAACAAGACCATTTTATCTAAAACTCTGAATTTATGTTATCATCGGGACCGTTTAAATTTATGATATTATGAAATTTATCTGCATTTTTAGGACTATATTTTAAGTAATAATATGACCGTGGACCATTTGTAAAATGACGCATTGAATAATAATTTAAAATGTATAGTTAAAACCAGGATTCATTATTTCTTCGAATTTTACAGTTTAACACTATTTTTTATGATGTCTTTGAATTAAAAAATATATTTAAAAAATAAATGTTTTGATTATATAGCATTAGCATTGCCACATTTTTTCTTTTTGTGTATATTTATGTATTAAAATTTATTATTTTTTGTGTTTTTTTTAACTTATAATGTGTCTTATTATTGTGTCTTTTTAATTATATTTGTGATTATTTAGTTACATTTAGAGGGGTTTTTTTAACCCCCTTGTGACGAACAAAAATTATTCTGTAATTTTTTTTTGTGTTAATAAAGTGTTTGTTTATTTGAAAAAAAATACAACTTGATGAACGAAATATGATTGGCTGTGTTTTTGTAATTATAGTTAGACATATTATTTTGAAATGTAACTTTACGTGCATATTAATGAGGCTCTTGGTTCTATATCGTTTGATTACTCTAATAAATTAATTTAAATATATGAGTTGTATATCTTAGGTTTCATTTATTGTATAGAAACTTAAATGTAATAAACTTAAGTAAACATGCTTATTGATAAAATTAAAACATCTATCGGGAATAGAAATCTATAAATAATAATTTTCTCGTAAAAACGCGTATGCCACTATAGCTTCAGATATTTCTGGATAAATCAACTCTTTAAAACTTCAAAAATTTCTTTCTAAAAACACAAAGCACATTTTCTTGCAAAATAACATGACAAAGCAATTTGCTCTACATCCAGACCAACCAAATACCATCACAGATGGAACAGATACGACCCTGTAATTGGAACGACACCCCCACCCCCTTTTTACCCAGAAGTTCGACGAGATTAAAAAAAGAACAATAGCAAAGAACAATTCGAATTGTCACGCGAGCGACGCTTTCCAAGTCAGAACACGACATTTCCCCCCTTGAAAGTCGTTTTCCCTGCCCCGCACACCTGTCTTGCGAAGAAGAACGCTCTACAGGGAGTTTCGGAAATAAATAAGCTCCAGTTCCACTAGTAAGTAATACAGGTAGTCGCAATATATACATATTTTGGTGTTTCAAATCAACTATTGGCTCAAGTAACTAATAATAGACTGTAAAAAAACCCTGTAATATTACAGAAAATTTCTAGCAGCAAAGTTGCCAGAAAATATCCGTTGGTGTAAGAAAAATATGTTGAAGGAATTTTTCCGTAACCTTGCCGTACAGAAAATTCTCGTGCATACCCACGACCAACTTCAATAACAAGGCTAGAGAAGCTTTCCCAAACATGAGCGTAGACGGCCAAAGATCGCGAAACTAGTTCGGACGCAATCGGAACCCTAAAAATGTGGTCATCCGTGAACGAGTGGTTCCGAACAGGTTTCGAGACAGGTTAATTTCATCTTCGGAACAACGTCACTCGGAACTATGACGTCAAAATTTCGGTCCCCGAGCGTGTTTGGGAGATCTTCTTTGACCTTAGTAGTTGAGTAAGCCGTGACATACCTCGCCCTTGCCGTAGGAGTCAAGCACGTTGACCAAAATACACCGTGGCCACAAAACCAAGCTTTTAAATATAAATGTTCGTTCTTGATCGAAACAGAAATAAATATGTTATCAACAGAAGCATTCGAGGTGGAGTGGCCAAGGTGAAGGCCATAGTGGGGAATTCGGGAAGAGGTAATATTCACAGGGGCAACAGTTCGAGCAAATGTGGGAAAAATACATTGAAGGTTTTCTATTGCAATGCTAGAAGTATTAGAAACAAGATGGATGAGTTAAGGGGAATCATTGCAATGGAGGATCTTGACATTATTGGTATTACAGAAAGCTGGGCAAATACTGATGATGTACCTGATTTTTTCACTATTAAAGGTTTCAATCTTTACCGGCGTGATAGACTCAACAAAAAAGGGGGTGGGGTGTTGTTGTATGTTAGAAGCGACTTGAACTGCATAGAGTTAAACTTTAAGTGTGATACTCAAGGTATTGACTCTGTATGGGTTAAGTTGACTAATGTGAATGGTAACCATCTGGTTATAGGTAATGTGTATAGACCACCCAACAGTAATGTGGAGCATGATACCATGCTGTATAACCTCATAAGAGAGATTTGTCACAATAATGAGGTTGTTATCATGGGAGATTTCAATTTTCCAAACATTAATTGGGACAATAATGTGATTGTTAAAGGACAGGGTTTAGATTTTCTGGATGTTTTAGATGATTGCTTTTTGTATCAGTTAGTTAGAGAGTGTACTAGAGATAATGCTATTCTGGATTTAGTTTTCAGTAGCTGTGAAAATAGAGTTCATAACCTTATTGTCAGTGATCACTTAGGGAGAGTGATCATAATAGTATTAAATTTGATATTATTTTTCAGGTTATACAGATTAATAGTGAAAGAGTCATCCCATGTTTCAGAGATGTTAATTTTGACAACTTGAGACATGATGTAGCTTTAGGTTTTGATAAAGGACTGGTAGGTACCCATACTCTTGAGCTATGGGATGAGTTCAAGGAAAAACTAAATGATATGGTGAAAAAGCATGTTAAATTCAAACGTAAAAGTTCACAAAGGAAATTGTATCCTATGTGGTTTTCCAAGGATATTAAAAAGTCCCTTAGGTCAAAGCAAAAGGCTTACAAATATGCTAAGCAAACTGGTAGAGAGGTTGATCAGGAAGCTTACAGAATTGCCAGGAGAGAGTTTAAGAATCTTAGTAGAAAACACAAATCTGCATTAGAGGAGAATCTAGCTAGGGGTATTAAGGATAACCCTAAGGATTTTTTTGCTTATGCTAGAGGTAATGTAAAACAGGGTAGCTCCATTGGACCATTTAAAGATAGTCAAGGACAGTTAATCCATGACGACATGAAAATGGCTAATCTTTTGAATAACTTTTTTATTAGTGTTTTTTAGTAAAGATTTTAAAAATGTGCATGTTTCAGGGGAAGTAACTGAAGAACAGGATTGTATTGAGTGTGATTTTTCTAAAGGAGGAGATTATTCGTCTATTAAAAACTATGAAACCTAACAAAGCACCTGACCCTGATGATATGTGTCCTAAAATTTTAGTTGAATGTGCAGAAGAGTTGGGGGATGCAATTCTGACTATTTTTAGGTCATCATTTATTTCTGAACAGGTGCCAGCAGACTGGAAATTGGCGAATGTTACTCCATTGTACAAGAAAGGGCCTAAATCTGATCCAGGTAATTACAGACCAGTTAGTCTTACATCTGTTTTAGGTAAAGTTTTTGAGACATTGTTGAAAATGCGTATAATGACTTTTTTGGAAACTAATAATTTACTTTCAGATAATCAATATGGCTTTAGAAAAGGTAGGTCTTGTACAACTAATCTTTTAAAATTTTATGATACTGTTACATAAGAGATTGATAAAGGCAATATGGTTGATGTTATTTACATCGATTTCCAAAAGGCTTTTGATAAAGTTCCTCATGAAGCTTTGTTATTTAAGTTGAAAAGATTTGGGTTAGGGACTGCTGTGGTCCGTTGGATTAAAAATTGGTTGACCAATAGAAAACAACTGGTTCACATTAATGGTAAGTACTCTGATTGGAATGAGGTTGTAAGTGGAGTGCCTCAGGGCTCTGTACTAGGACCAATTTTATTTATTATGTTTATTGATGATATCAGCTGGGGGTTGAATAGCAAGTTAAGTATTTTTGCAGATGACTTAAAAGTGACGAGTACAGTAAATTCTGTTGAGCATATTGAGCAGTTACAAAATGATCTTACGAAAATTACTGAATGGGCTTCACGCTGGGGCATGTCGTTCAGTGTTAACAAATGTCAAACCTTGCATTTGGGTAAGAACAATGTTAATCATTCTTATGTTTTACAGGGAGAAAGTATCCAAGATAGTGAGTTCGTTAGAGATTTAGGAGTTTTGGTGAGCAATGATTTCAAAATGAGTAAGCAGTGTGTTGAGGCAAGTAAGAAAGAGAATCGAATGTTGGGATATGTTAGAAAAAGTATCACTTCTAAATCTAAGGAGATTATTTTGCCATTGTATAGGGGATTGGTAAGGCCACATCTGGAATATGCTGTTCAGTTTTGGTCTCCCTTCCTCAGAAAAGATATAGAGTTGCTTGAAAAAGTTCAGCATAGGGCTACAAAAATGATTAAGGGTCTATCTGGTATTGATTATGATAACAGATTAAAATCTTTAAACTTGTATTCCCTGGAAAACAGGAGAGCTAGGGGTGATTTAATACAGTTATTCAAGTTCATAAAACAGGGAGACATGGAGGGCTTAAATTTTACTTTAAATAGCCAGAACAGAGGTCATGATCAGAAATTGAATAAATCGAGCTTTAGAAGGGAGGTAAGAAAACATTATTTTTACAATAGATTTGTCAATGAGTGGAATGCTTTACCAGATTATGTTGTGCATTCGAAGAGAGTAGAAGATTTTAAGAAGAAACTTGACGGACATTGGAAACTGGTAATGTATTAGATTTATTTTGGACCAACCTTGCTGGACCTCTGGCCTGTTGTTGGTCGACAATTTTTGTATTTGTATTTGTATTCTGTATAAATGGTAACAAGTATGATGGGGAAAATGGTTCTTTTGAAAAATTGAGAAGTAATATTACATTACGTATGAAAAAAGCTAAACTCCTGAACCAAGGCCTGCCGAGCCCAATTCAGCTTTGCCAGGGGATCTGGGATGCAAGCATATGTCCCGGTTAGGTGGTCAACCTCATGCGAGACCCCCAGTGTTTAGTTACCAAACATGCTTGGTCCTCATTTTATCGAACCACAAATAGAAGAACGGTTGAACATTACGAATGGGTGGTTTTAAAAAACAGAAATTTTATGTGGGAAAATAACAGAAATATACCGTTTTCTAACATATTTTTTACTGTGTATGTAATTTAAATAAAATCATGTTTTACCATAAGTCAAGAATTAAGTTACGTATTTAACAAAATACCATAACTAATACTATTTTTTTTAGATTTAACTATTTTCATTGTTGCGTTACTGTTTTTGTATTCTAAATAAAATCATGTTGACAAAATAAAGTTAACACTTACAATCCAAACGGAAAAGGCGTATCAACAAGTTCATAATACAACTTTGCCTTGTGACTCCTTACGCCCCAGTAGCGCATGAGGCCATGAGGCCTTCCTCCACCCCCTCCAGTAGAAGGCAGCTTCTCTGGTCCAACTTGCAAATCCTAGTGTTTTCTTACTTTCAGAATCATCCACCGAAATGTCAATTTAGGTCGGGCACTTTTTCTTCGACCGTCAGGTGCCCACGTCAAGGACATTCTTGTGGGATCAGTTGGTTTCATTCTGAGGATGTGTCCAATCCATCTCCAACGTCTCTTTTTAATCTCACTTGTAATTGGACAGCACTTTAATTTTCAGTGCAAGCTAATGTTCGTCATTTTTGGCGGTCAATAAATTCTCTCATACAACTTTGCGCATCCAATAAAGTAAAAGAATTTTAAGTAATTTTTGCAAAGTAGTGTAAAAGTGTCAAATATTTTTCAACCCAGTATATTTTTTTTTACCAAATACATAATAAACAAAAGACAGTATGAATCTACCAGGTAGTATTTTAATCTATTGAGATATATTTTTAACAGATATGAACACAGAATACAGAGTAAATTGTTAACGTTGCAAACACATTTAGGATTTCAGTAAATCAAACGGAATACCAAAGGAAACAAGAAGTTCTTAAAGAACTATAATAGCCTACTTTCCTGTTACTTAAATACTTACTGAAATTCTAATCGGGAAACAACTAGGTTCATAACAGTAAATATTATTTAAAAAAAACGTTTCTACACTAGATTTATACACATTAGAAAAAAATCGCTAAACACAGCATCCAGCTATAACATAAACTTCTAAAAGCCAAAATCAACTATTTTCCTTAATATTCTTTCGCAAATTAACTTAATATTATATATCGTCTGCTCGATTTATTTGTAGTTCGAAGAATAATTAAATATGTATTAATCACAAATGTAATGAAACTACTCCAAACTGCATTAAAAAAAATACGAAATGCAAATTAAAACTAAGTATAATTTTATGCAAAAAAATATGTCTTGCCGCTTTCTTGGTAAACAATTAATGAACAATCAAAGAATTACATTGTGCTACATTTTATGACGTCACTCCAAACTGATTCATTAAAAAATTATTTTGCTTCAAATATTTTTAAACAAATAAAGTTTCTCATGCCATTGTTGATTTGGCAACAGTGATTTAAATGACTCAAAATTGAATTGCAATGCTAATTCAATGGGAAATTCGCCGACAGATAGTAAATTTATGTCCGTCCGGACGTACAGATAGGCGGACAAAAAGTATGAAAGTTGGGTCTCTGAGGTCATAGCTTTCTAACAAAAAAGAATTTTTAAGATCAGATGTATAGAACCGATTTTGGAAGGGGGGTGCGGACAGACAGACAGACGGACATCGACAGCATGTCAATACCTACTTTTTCATTTTTTAATTCTTTCGAATTGAAAAAAAAGAAAAGTAGGCTTAAAACTTTGTAAAATATGTATCCACAACCTAAGAAATTAAATAAAATTTTATAACCAACCAACTGTTCTTACAGTGGGATGAATATTTAAGTTCGCGTGTTTGCGCTTGTTGCTTTCCCGCAGTCGCAGTCACTTTTCCTGTGGGTTTGTCATGCAGCTGGGAAACAATTTTGGGTTATACATTTAGTTCTGTGGGATGGCATCAGTGTGCGTGTGGTCTACAGCTGAAGCCATGAATCATTTATTTTTTGCCTGTTGACATTTGGAGTGTTAGGCGGTTTTAAAGATTTTTTTTATTGAGTTGACAGTTAGAGTTTTTACTGAAAATTGATGATTTAATAACATGTATTAAAATGAATTTACTAAAGAAGAAGTTCTTAATGAATTAAAAATGTTCTAGTCCCTTGTCACTTTAAAACGCACTGGAATTTTTATAATACACACAGAAAAATGTTTCTTGAGCAGTCACATTAGGTGAAGTAAATCAGGCTTCCTTAAACTATTCAGAGGTTGCGAGAGTCTGCTTACATTGGTAGTGGTTTATCTTAATCAGTTTATGACAGGAGGAATTGTTAAAGACAAACTTAGATTATTTATTTACATATTTACATTATCATCAAGAACTACTGTTGACATGTACACGTTTATGCGTGTGAATAACTGGGAACAACAACTGCAAGGGCTTTGTAACAGGGTTTAAATAAGCATAGATATTTGCATAAAAGAATTAGCTATTGTACAATGAATTGGATACATTAAATTTAAGCTTGGATGAATACTATTTTGGTTTGTTTGAGGGTTACAGAAAAAGGTAGATGTAGTGGAGTAGAACTTGAGGTTTAAGTCCAGCCTGGTGGCTCGCCACAGGTACAGGGCACCGTCCTTTCAAACAAGAGCATTAACTTAGATTTCCCGTCGTTTAGAACATAACTTGATCTATGTACTGATAAACTAATAGCTTCAAAGAATGTTTCTTATGTCATGCCTTTAAAGCAATGATGATTTTTTTTAATATTTTTATGATGATTTAGTTATTTTTGATTTATTCATATATAACTGCTTTCGCATATCCAAATATGGCTGCAGTTTTCCTACTGAAATTATCATGTGTACAGAAGGGTTTTTTTGTTACTTTTTGTGACTACAGTCGTAAATAGACAATTTTCAAAAAGGAGCAGTAGTAGAAAAAAAATCCTGTTTCAAGTTCATGGCTGCATATTATTCTAAACTTGTTTCATATCTATTTTTGATAAAATGTGTCGAAAATAAAATATTTATTTTCCACTCAATCCTAAGCTGGAATTCCCAAGCGACACTTTTAAGAGAATCACCCATTTGTAGGATTCAAAAGTTCAAATTTAGAAGTTAAGTATCTTTTATTTAGATTCAAAAAGAATAAAAATCCTACACTACGCATTTCCTTTTTGATTGTTTAGATTATAACATATACGATTGTAACAATATAAAACATAACCGCTTTAGTTTTAAACCTTAAACCCGTACAAAACATTCCGTTATTACACCAACACAAAACAGTCCAGCATTGTGTATCGAATTTTCCATTAGGGAAGACAAAGACTCTAAAATTATCATAAACATGTCCTTCCCGCCTTGATTTACGCCTTAATTACGGATGCATCTTCCGAATGTAGAACAGGACGGCAAAGCACACTGCGACATAAATCAAATGCTTGGACGCTTACCGAACAAGACGTGTGTGCAGGATCAGTGGGTATACATGTTTTCCAGTGAGTACTATAGTGGTATAAACCAAGTATGTAAACTGAATTTACAACATAAAAGTGAATTATTAGTAAAGTTTTATTTCGGTGCAATTGGTGACTTTGTAACCACAGTAATCTAACCTACGTAGCTTTAATTGGTGACTTGAATTTTCATTTGTAGTAACTTTATTGAAAATAGAATAATTCCACTCAGGGTTTTATTGTATAAAATACTGTACGGCCCCGATCGGCCATGAATAGATAAACTATACACTGTAAAAAAACCTGTAGTTTTTACAGTTAAAAACTGTCAACTTTGACGCCAGTTAATAACTGTTTTCTTACAGTTTAAAACTGAAATTTTTTTACAGGAAAACTGTGATTTTAACTGGATAAACTGTTAATTTAGCAGGGAAAATTGTTAATTTAGCAGGGGAAAACTATTAATTTAATAGTTTTCCCCGTTAATTTCACAGTTTTTCCTTGTTGAAATTCCAGTTTCCCCTGTTAATTTAACAGTTTCTCCCTGCTAAAATACAATACCCAATACTAGCCCTCGCGACCGAGTAATTACTTTGTCGCAGACGATTCAGTATTGGGCTCGCATGCAAGAGGTTCCTGGAAGAGGTATGGACTGGGCCCGGTTTTGATCCAGGAACCTCTTGCGTGCGAACCCAATACTGAACCGTCTGCGACAAAGAAATAACTCGGTCGCGAGGGCTAGTATTTGGTATTTGTGCTGACCGCCACACGGTTACAAATACAGTTAATACAACTGAATCAAAGTTACAGTTAATAAACATTAACGCTACAGAAACCCAATGAGCGGGAACGAATCAGAACGATTATCTCAATCACGTAATTCTTTGCACGTCTTCAAATTTCCATGAGGGGCATGCGTATTTGATGGGTTGTAAGTGGGACGTCATGTTAACGAATATAAAAACAGTTATAAACTGTTTATCCAAAGAACAGTTTTTAACTGTAAAAAATAGGGCATTTAACTGTAAAATCAACAATTTTTTACAGTGTAGTTTCTATAACAATAGCTTGGACCGATATTGTAAACGCTTAAACGCTTATTGTAATATAAACTGTTTATCCAAAGAACAGTTTTTAACTGTAAAAAATAGGGCATTTAACTGTAAAATCAAAAATTTTTTACAGTGTAGTTTCTATAACAATAGCTTGGACCGATATTGTAAACGCTTAATAAATCTAAACCATAATATAGTGTACTTAAAGACTGATTATTACAGAGCCAATCTGGTCCAATTCATCTGTGTAGTTACTGCAGTTTGTCTGCCTCCGGCAGTGATGTACTTATATAAGCAGACGCAGTGGCCAAGACCTTTGACGTAAGAACTTGACAATAATTATGTTCCTAACGTTTATTATTATGATTGGCTAATAAATGAAATTTCATAATTTAGAAACGAAACAATGGAAAAAAAATTGATGTTTTCTCGAATTACTTTGTTGATATTCGAAATTGAGTTTTCTAAGAATAAAATGTTTTAGTTGTTATTTTTTAAAATTACAACTTCTTGCTGTGCTGTTGGTTGGTATAATCATTTATCAAGGAAAGCTTGCATTGAAAGAAGTTGGAATTTTAAAAAATAATAACTAAAATATTTTAAGAAAACTCAATTTAGAATACCAAGGCAAAAGTAATTCGAGAAAAATGAAAACAAGACTACAGTGCTGTTGCCAGATCCCACGTGAAACAAGCCATTGACAAAAAGTCTACTTTCAAATGGGCACGTGGCTAACAACACGAAAGTTGTTGTTCATTTTTGACCCCATGAAATAGAGTTCCGGCGTGTTTACTGCAATTCCTTCTCTTTGAGCTATACCACTATTAGAACAAGGTCTCCCAAATTTGAATGATCCATAGGAATTACAACTTATTATTTGTTCCCCAATAAATGAACTTTCCAGAGGATCGAGTAGTCAATTCGATTCACATCATGTCGCCTAGAAGATCGATTATCAATGCACCAGAATAATCTTAATCGTTTCTCAGAAATAAAATCGTCTAATTCACGGAAATTAATCGAGTTCAGAATAAATTGCCAAATAAGTCATAATATTTGAACTAAATTTATGCTGAGAGGTAAAGTGCGAACATAACAAGTTGTTTTGATAACAAGGGATCATGACATGATGTTATTGTTATTTGTAAAATTACGAAAAATCGTAGTACTTGGCAAATTAATTAAGAGAACTTAAAAATATTAGTTTTAATTTATGGTTTACAAGTTCATCTCAATTCTAAAAGGCTTTTTTTAAATACATCTGGACTGTTGTATAATTGAGTATATTATAGGTTGCACACTATTATTTTAAATCAGGTTCAATTAGCCTACATATAATAGATGTTATTGTTATTGCCTACGTGTTTAAATAGTTATATCATTAAAATGTTATTTAAAATTATATATTTTTTGAAAGTACATCTGAAATCTACATACTACATACAAACATACTTTTTATTTGCATAAAAACACTTGCTACACAGATTCAACAAATGGACCCATTTTGAAATTGCTCTGTGTGTTTTATTTCTCCCCTCCAATTTTAACAAGTTGCAGTTTTTACATTAGCGCTGAACTTTAGGACAATCGCACGCGCCGTTGTCGGGGAAATAAAAAAAAATTCCAAGGTGTAATTTATAGTCCCTAGCTTTCCTTGGCGCCAAGGCGAAATTTTTTTCGGTTTTCCAACAAAGAATTACTATAGTGAAAAATTCATGAATGCCGATCCTTTTTCAGGATCTCCTGCAAGGCAATACAACTTGACATTGTTGTTGATGGAAAATGTTATCTTTTATTTTTCATTGTGCGATATTTTTTAGAACAAGTTAATTTACTTAACTCATATTAAAGCGTTTTTTACTTCATAAAAACGCATTATATGTACTAAAATTGCAAGATGGAGTTACTCAATTTAGCAAATTCGTAGATAAAGAGTTTAAGTGTAGTATTTTTCATGTAATCCAAGAAAAAAATCGAATTTACTTTCGTGGAATACCTATAAAAACTCCCTGGCTTTAAAAAAAATCAAGCTTCATTGTTTAAACCTATATTTTATTAAGTTTATTTATTAAATTAGTTCCAAAAAATTAATATCGAAAAAAAATAACTAAATTTCACCACTAAACATAAAAGAACACTCAAATTATTTCAATTACATTAAATGGTAGATTAAAAATACACTGTTAAAAATTTTGTGCTTAGTTTCACCATGATACTGGTTCTTAGTAGCTGCAACGGCTGAATGGTGAAGCGTCCCACCATATTTTTGGTATTCGGTTGAACCATTTCTCAGGTTTTTGTTTCCAAATCCAGAAAAATGGTTCAACCAAACACCGAAAAAAAGATGAAACATTTCACCATTCAGCCGTTGCAGCTACTAGGAACCAATATCATGGTGAAACCAACCAATATCATGATGAAACCTAGCACCAAATTTTTAACAGTGTATACTTCAGCAAACCTATGATTAATATCTGGTCCAAGTCAGAACGATCCTAAGTTAGAGTTCACCTTTTTGCGAGCGGATGTAAGAAATATATAACGGATAAAAATATTTTAAAGACAGGATACAAGAAAAGATAGAATCAAAAGTAAGCCATACTCAAAAGAGGAGGTGGATAATTTTTATCATTTTTTTTAAACTATTTTTTCTATATAAAAGGAATTTATGAAAATATTATTGCGTGTTTGACGTGAACAGTATATTTCTCTACTTTTAGTTGGTTTATATTATACAATAGTTTATTTTCCAAAACGTGTTTAGAATTCCTCAATTTTCTATATTTGCAAAGCAATAGAAAATACGTTTATTGCGAATATAATTATTGATAAAAGGAAAAGAAGCCAACGTTCTCAGAATATATTTCAAAACAACTATAAATTGATTTTTTCATCACACTTAGAAAAAGCCTACACATTACAGTGATTTACATTTTTCAAACGTTTAATCGGGTGTTATAAATATAAATCCCCCCAAAAAAGCTTATACTTTTAGTAATGTTAAGTGTTATGTTTTTAACATTGGCTTTTCATTGTATTAAGAAGAATGCTGTTGAACATGTTAAATATTTTTAGAAATTTATAAGTGAGATAATATTTTGGGTTTAACATTATAAAAATAAACTCCATGTCTTCATAACTCAATATAATAATTATTGAAACGAAACAATCCTAATTTTTTTTTACAAATTTGGTAGTAAAATTTATCGTACTCTTGGAATATTAATAAACGTTACTTCTTTTGAACATTTTTTAGTTATTTTGGGTTTTAATATAACGACCACCTCAAAGTCCAACTTGTTTTAAATAAATAAATGATACCATTATTAATGTACTTGATAACTGAAAAGATTGTAAATACAGCTATATAATAGGAGCTATTTCATAAGAGGTGAGAATCAATTTTCTTCAGGTATATGGATATTAGTGATGTTGACTCAGTTCTTAACGTCATGGATCAAGTGAAGCATGGGGCAACGAGCATAGCCTTCCATCCCTTAAGGTCAAGTCCCTCATTCATGGAGCTCCCCTAGCTTGGCCGCCCATGATGTTAGTTTCTTTTATTGTCATCTAATGTCAGGTTAGTCAGAGTGTTCCATTTTTCTCTTTCCGGTGCCAAGTAAGGGCAGTGCGTGTCGGGTCTGATGAGGGCATTTTCAGTACACGTCCTAACCACTGCAATCTTCTTTTCATTATTATTGCGGTGAAGGTTTACTATTGAATTTCTCATATATTTAAGAATATAATTATTTTGTTTGGCAAGTATATATTTACTATATTAATATATACCTGTCTTTAATATATATTTACATATTAATGATTCATTGTATTTAAAAAGTGTCAAGTTTGTTGTCTTGTTCTCGGGTGAGCTTCCATGTTTCTGTTCTTATCATAGTCTAAAAGGTAATAAATCTTTAGTTTTAAGTAAATCCTGCCTGACTTCAATACTTAGTCGAGAGCTTTAAGGGTGTATTGTACTTTCTTAATTACTTGTGGCAACATCTTTATCTATCCCCCTTCAGTTGAGATGCTGGCTACGAGAAACAAAAAGGCTTCGATTTGTCAACTGCATTTTCATTAATACATATATTCTCGTTGCTATTGCGGTTGATTTTTATAAGTTGCGTTTATTTTTATTTATGTATAGACCTGACTAGGAATGTTAATCAATTTTAATTGTTATATTACTTATATAAATATTTCTTAATTTCCTATTATAAAAATCGCTTTAAAAATGAACACCAGAATGTGTGTAAGTTATTGAAGTATTGATGTAACTGAAGATATATCGTGAAAGTGGTTGTTAAAAAGAACATTTTGACAAAATCCAATACCTAAAGCTTAAATAAAACGTTATATTTTACCGATTGGCATACTCTTAGAACCTCATACATTAATGTGTTGAAAATTGCTTGCCATTTTACTAAATATCAACTCCAATAAAATTGCTATCATATATTACTCAAAATAACATAGCATTTGCCTACAATTGATGGACCCAAACTATACAACAGTCAATCGATTCCTTAACACATCCATCGATGACTATTAGTTTAAAAACACCCCTCGCGTTCGAATCAGCACTGAAAAATGGAATCCTAATTCGAACAGTTAAGCTCGCTCGAACGGTCAACCACCGTCTTTTGGGCTCCATCTTTCATTCTTTCGAACGATATCGAACGCTGCCTGTAATAAACACGTTTCAGAAACAACCTTTTCTTCTGACCATCACTCATGTTCGTTGTCCTGAAATACAAAATAAAAAAAAACGTAAAATGTATGAAAAAAAAACATTCTTTAAAAAAGGCGAAAGGATAACGTTTTGATGGTTTGACATGGTTTTAACTTACTTCATATCTAAAAATAATTTCATAGTAAGAGTTAAGAAAATGCCTATTTAAAACATCTGGATACTAGAGTTTCAGCGCAGACAATGTGTTTTTGGCACCGGAAAGGAGTGGAAATTAACTCAGACTGAGTTAAAACCGCTCGTTTGTTTTAAGAGTGTACTGGAATATTTAATTAAATAAATACTACTTTTTCTAAGTTCATAAGTCTTCATTATAATTGCATTGTATTTTCAAACTACTATATACAAATATAAAAATAATACAAGAACTCAGAAATCAAACATTTATTAACCTAAAGTTATTTTCTTAGTTGAAAATGTACCACCGTAGTAAAACAAGTTTTACAGAACGCTTTGTTAGTCTTTAGTAAATTCGCAACTTGAAGTACATTGTATTACATAACCAAAGAATATTAACTGATAGTTTCAACAAACCCGTTCTGGAAATTCATCTACTTCAGTGGAAATAACGTTTAAAAATCTTTCTTTTGTGTTTTTTTCTGCGGTTATTCCCTTACTAGGTTTGCGCGATTCTTCAATGGACCAACCAATAAATGCTGTGGAATGAGACTGAAGGATTTCCTGCCCTTTCTTGTTAAGGATATGTCAACATAGTGTTCTAATAGAAAATATCGTCAATCAAAATTACTCTGGTTAAAATTATGTTAAATTTGAATGACTTCATTGTTGGGCGGCCTGATTGCATTGGTGGCCGGTTGACCGTTTGATCCATTATAACGACTAACATCATAATTTCACTGCTGGGGTAAAAATGCTATACGCATTCATATGTATGTTTCTGTAAAGTAATAAATCATATCGACCAAATGGTGGTGGTACATACACAACAAACAACTCATTAAAGCACACTGTTAAAAATTATGCACTTTGTTTCACCAAAAATATAGTTCCTAGTAGCTGCAACGGCTGGGTGGTGAAACGTTGAACCATATTTTTGGTATTTGGTTGAACCATTTCTCAGGTTTCTGTTTCCAAATCCAGAAAAATGGTTCAACCAAACACCGAAAATATGGTTTAACATTTCACTACGCAGCCGTTTCAGCTACTAGGAACCAATATCATGGTGAAACCAAGCACAAAATTTTCAACAGTGTATTGTTTGTGTGAAGGTTGAAAACGTATGCTAAGAACTCTTTAGCTATTTTAGTTAAAGGCATCACTTGCCACAGTTAAAAATTAAGAGCTTTAAGTGGCTGTGATAAACACTCTGTTATTTCAAGTTCAAGTCCGTATGTGTTTATTAGCCCATAAGAAGGTGCCCCTCCCGTTTCTGTAGAAATAGGGCATGGGTTGTTAGACCTAACGATAGGCCAAATTAGACAATGAACTCCAGTAAAAATCCTAAGCAATCCTGGTACTTATTTTGCAATCCCAGAAGGATGAATTACTGAGATTGCATTGTTTGAAGTTGGCAAATAAGTAAAGTTTTTTTTTTTTTTTTAAAATTGAAATCAGTTGCTATGTTGTCACATTGAGTTGTTTATATGTCTGAGGGGGCAAAAGTCCCATCTTCCCCAGATGCCCCCACGCGTCGTTATCCCCTCAGATAATTTCGAGCATTCATCAATCTGAAAAAGACATAAAAAAGAAAAAAAAATTGATGCTGGGGTTTCCCAAAGATGTAATCGACATTTTGTTTTAATTTAACTTTAATACAAATACAAAAATATCGACCAACAACAGGAGAGAGGCCCATAAAGGTTGGTCCAAAAAAAGCACTAATTAAATATTTGTATTTGTATTGAGGGAATAGAAATATGGTACTTTACTAAAAAAATTTTATTGGCTTAAAATATTCTTATGCCAAAAATATTAGACCCGTATTTTTTCTTTTTTTCAAATACCCCATAAAAAGGGGGAAAAATGAATTTTAAAATTAGGACGAAAAATCACTCCCGAGAACGCTTTGTGGCTGTCACGTGGTCTCTATGATGTCACTAGTGACTATAAACAAACTTTGAAACACCATTTTGGAATCTAATTTAAGCAAATGTGAACTATCCGCTTCTGTAAAACCTCCACCCATTATCTATATATTTCTTATTTTAATAGTAAGTTAGATTAAAACCAGAGTGACGTCAGCCAAATCGACGTGTTTGTGATCACGTGACGTACCGATGAAAAAAAGCCATTTGAAAATGATTTTTATTAATTATTTAAAGATTTATTTTGCAAAAAAATATATACGTTTGTTATATTTGGGTTCACACTATAATTTAATTAATATTGGAAGGTATTTTAGCGATACTGTCAAGTACTCTATTATATGCTATTCAAATCTCTGAGGTTAAAGAACATACCGTCGGCCCAATAACAAAACCACGAAGACGCATTCATTTGCTTCAGTAGTTACAACTTGAAAATCATGTTTGTTAAGATAATAGGATGAGGATATTTCTAACTAGGTGGATTTTCACTGATTTTGAGTTGAATTTCTTAACTTTCAAATCTTATCAAATAGAAATAAAGGATATCTACGTTTTCAAACATTACGCAAGATTTTTACTTAAAATATCAACATAGAAAAATAGTGTTTTTTAGTTGTGGCATCTTTGCAGTAAATAAGCTGTTTGTGCTTATACTATTTAACCCTAATTTTAAATACAGTCAAAGTCAAATAAGGTTTCAATAAATATGATATTTTATTATATATGGTTAAAATGTGAAATATTGCTCTTAATGTCAATCAAAATTGTAAATCAGAGAAGAAAGTCGACATTTTATAGTTATGTTATTAGGAAGGTCTTGGTTCAACATGGCCTACTTTGTGTTTGTAAATGTATAAATATCTAGAAGTAGATGTGAACTTACAATATTACCTGATAGCCTGATGCTATTGATTCCTGGTCATCAAATTAAAGTATTATTTTCATACTTATTTGACTCACAAAATTTTAAGAATCAATTACAAGATTTTCCAACTAAGGAAGTCGACTTGTTGAGGAGAAGTTATGAAAAGAACCGAGTTTCTGAAAAATATTGTAGCTGCACTTTTTATTGTGTTATTTTTTGTAAATCCTTAGTTTTTGTTGCTGCTTTATCTCTGAAAATTAACTTTCATTTTTAGTTTTAGCTCTTATGTCACTGAAACAAAGTTTTTACAACGATGTGTGCAATAATTCCATGCATTATCCTTACTTTTACTTTTATACTTATATTTATCCAAATAATTAAAATGAGTTTTGAAACAATTATTAGATTGATAAAATTATTAGAATTATAAAATTGTTCGTGAATAAAATTAATTCACCCAATGACTATTTCTTTAACTTTCGTATTTAAACCCCATATTTCTTTGAGCATATCATCCTTTATATTGCAGGAACAATATTCTTGAAATAATTTTTTTTAAAAATTAAACAGGTAAATAACACCTAAATTTCTAAATTTTATTTCTTACCTCCTTTAACAAAGCTGTTGGAGTTCGACATGATACATTTTAACGCTCGAAAAGGAACGTTTTAACGTTTTCCTTAGCGTGATTTATCTTCAGTTCTTTTAAATGGCCGAGGCTAAAACGTCGACTTCTCGGCCACTTGTTACAGATTACTGCGCCGTCGACCTAATCTCTTCTGGGTGGGGGAACAGCTGCGCCAAATAATACTTTGTCCGCGGAAGGAAGTAGTCCCGGGGAGGGTAAATTGAACTTCCGAAGTTGTGATGAAAGGGCGTCTTTTGTTGGGGGATATTCAGCCTGGGTATTACTCCGAAAATAAGTTGGATCTATGATATGAGATTTGAAAAAAAATATGAAACAAATACAATGTTTTTATTTTTATTAATTTATTTTACAGAAGCTGTACCTTGAAGGACAGTGCTGCTAGTTTTCGTTGTTTTGACTTGTGACAAATAGGACAGTGCTTCGTAGGCGGCTCTTTTTTGGACTAGGACAATTGCTGATTCTTATGTTTCTTCATCGGTTTCCTGTATAACATTTTCGATAAACTGTGATTATGATAAACTGCTCTTTCTTAGAATCTTCTTCAAACTGCGCGTCTAGGACCTGATCTACAACATGAGACCTGTCAAGCAAATGTCTTGGTCCACCAAATTTGAGGGCTCCTTAAATATTAGTTTTCATTATGCTAAATTCTGTTGATTACCATAATTTCTAAAACTTTTAACAATTTTCAAAACCCAAATTTGTTTTTAGATTGACTTTGACTCAGACATTGACCTAAAGTGAGTGGTTGATCGATATTATAAGGAAACCGATACAATGTGAGAAAAAATATACAGATCAGCGCACCATCATTACGGGCAATCAGGCACGACTTTTTCCGTAAAGGAGCCCCCAAAATGTGTTGTGTCTATATAATCTGTTTAGTTTATTTTTGAAATATCGTCGCACTAGAGCTACACGAGGTCTATTGGAGACGGGCGTCGTATTTTAGAACCACAATCAAGTGACGAGCAGACACCTGAGTAGGCACCCAACGCAACCGTTAAGGGCGACATCGTACGCATCGTTGACTTTGAAGTATATTTAACGTGCACTCCCTCGACGCGGGGTATTATTTCGTCGGACATTTTTGGCTGCACGGGCCGTTTATACGTTGGCAGTTAATTTTGGCGATGCCCGGACTCGAACCTGGGACCTTTCGCATGCTAGGCGAAATCCTAACCGACTAGGCTCCCCAGCCCCCTATATAATCTGAGTTTTCCTAGATCAGGCCTTGACCGTGACAACGTTAAATGTACTTTCTTGGCCGCTGCTTACATTTCTTCTATATTCCTCTCGTCCAATATGCAAAATATCATCTTATTAAAACATCAATTAACTTTTGGTTTACTTTATGGTTTTTTGTATTCAGTTACTTTTTATTTTTGCTATGAATTCAGAATCTTATAAATATTGTTTGGTTTTATTATTTTTGTTTGCTTACTAATTTGTACATAAACCTCTAGAAAAATGAAAAATTAAGGGTAGAAATATCAGAAAAATAAATTTTCAGGCTTTTTGTAAGTCAAGCTCACTTAAATAGTTTAAAATATTTCAAATACAGCTTTACTTTATAAATTTTTCTTAATCTCAATCTTCAATCTCTTATCGTCTATGTTAAAAGGCAGTTACATATAATGTTCGTTAAATAGTGTGTAACAACCTTACACAATTTTATTATTGATAATTTCGCCACACAGCAATTTTTAAAATATTGAAAAATCCAACAATTAGAATTTATTGATAATAAAAATATTTTAAATATTTTTTATAAATAATCTATTTAAAATACATAGAACATTTAATATAATATTTAAAAGAAAAAACAATAGTTCAATATGGCTGTTATATATAAAAAAAATTAGTAAAAAGTGCACAATCAACAAAATAATTTCTTTCTTTTTTTAAATAAACATCACTATATATATATATATATATATATATATATATATATATATATATATATATATATATATATATATATATTATATATATATATATATATATATATATATATATATATATATATATATATATATATATATATATATATATATATATATATATATATATATATATATATATATATATATATATAATATATATATATATATATATATATATATATATTATATATATATATTTAAATAAATAACGAATACAAACACGTAACTTCATACATTAGGGAATATATATGTGAATGTAACTTTCTATTCAGGAATATAGTTAAAACAAGAAACTATCTTATTTGTAAGCCGATCTCTTGCAACGCATTAACAAGGCTTTGAGAACAAACAAAATGGTGACCGTAAAATCTTTCTTTCACGGCAATCTTACCAACTTAAGGGAATTTTTATTAAAAAAGCAACCTTTTATCGCTGGTCTCCAAGTTGAATTGGGCACAGTAGACCTTGGTCCTCAGCTGGCTGTTGCATCACTGAGTTTCACACTATATCAAAACAAAATTTTCATTTTTCAAATATTGACTAATATATTCAATAGATGGCGCCAGTAAATGATATTTAAAAGCTTTCTATTTTCTATCAATTTGGAAAATACATACTTTTCTTATTAGAAGTGATTTGAACTAAAACAATTAAAACTTTACTAATGTTGTGTTACTAATTACATTTATATACAGCAAACATTTTAAATAGTTAAAATATTTTATAAGTATACATCCTAAATTTGTTTCATAAAAATTGATAATGGTTTAAGAATACGAAACTCTTTGAGTTTTCAATATTGTATTTTCTCAGAACAATTACATTACAACATAGAACTCGAAAAGATAAGTTGTAGATCAATTCTCCAACCAACCAATAAGACTTCGTAAAAAATGTATGCGAATTCACGGACATGGAATGTGAAATATCGTTACATTTCGATCAACACACTATGTGAAATACGAAATTTAGCCAAGGTCCCCATATATGTATTTATTTTAATTAAATAATAATTAACACTGCAAGTTAAAAAAAACACTTAACATAAGTTCTTATGAATACATATGGATTCAAAATCTGATCAGAATATATAACCTATTACAAGTTTAAAGTTGTACGAACACAAAAGATTCTTCAATTTAAAATACGATACAAAGTTCGATTGTACACACAGTTATACAGCTCCCATAACAGTAAAGATCTATAAAAACCCAAAATGTATGTATTTAGAGTATTTATAAAATCATACGAAAATATAAAAAAAAAGATTATCTTCTAATAAAAACTAATAGTGTGTTTTCCTTTTTGTATCCAACTAACTATGCAATTTGCAAACATTTGATTTTTATTAACACGTATGACGCTTATTGTTCATTTTATATATGTTAAATAATTAGGTTTTGTTGATTTAAGCACATAGAAGCACAATATGAACTATTGAATCCAGACCTTGTTATGAAGAAGTATGGTTAATTTACGATGCTTACTCCTGGGCCACTACCCGTAGCCAATTTCTATCGTCATATAAATTGTGTTAAGGTAACAGGGAACAAAACGACCACTCAAAATATCAAATTTAAACTTTAGTTACTGAATCGTGACTTTACGAAAAAAACTACTATGATGGACATTTGAATATGGGGATGGAGTTTGCAAATTTGGTAGTTAATTTCAATATAACTTTGTTGCCAGCTTTAAATGTCATTATTCCAAAACACCAATTTTCAGCCTTAAGGTACACTTTTTTCTTTTTCTATTTTACTAGAAGGGTTGACATTTTCTAAGATATCGTATGCATGTCTATTGAACACAGTGATCCAAAAATATTCCAAAAAATATTAAGTGAGTAAAAATAAGACGATTTTTCTCATTTAAGAAATGCTCAAAAATTCTATTTAAGTTAGTAACTTAAAATTATGAATGTTTTATCGTCAAACTTGAGGTTCATTGCGTGGAATGGACTTTTTTCATTTCTATAAAAAAATTCTTTTCAGATACACGCAAATAGTTGTTCTGGAAAGTGTAAAAGGTAAAAATCACTGTTTTAAAATAATGACGTATGAAGCTGGAAACTAAGTTATAATGAAATTAACTACAAAATTTGCGAACTAAAACCCCATATTCAGATGCGTATTATATAAATTTTTCCGTAAATATTCATTTTAGTGATTGAAAGTTTAAATGAAAACTTGATCGTTTGAAGCGTCGTTGTGTTCCCTGTCCAATATATATTCTCCAATGTATTTAATGTGCAACCGTTGTCCACATGATTATGACCTTATTTCAAAAGTATTAATGGACACAAATCTTAGAAAACTGAAAGATTTACAATAGAAATATTGCAAGATACATAGTTTAGGCAGAGATTGAGTATTCAAGGTTAGCGGATTTGGTTTAAAGTCATTTAGTCTTTAAATATATGATCTCAGTATCTTTTTCCATAAAATATAAATATGATTCTCAATTATGCTAAAAATAAATTCAAAAGAAGAAATTACTTATGATAAGAGTTGGCATTAAAAATAAATTAACTTTATTTTGTTTTTTGAAAGGTAATCCACCAATCAGTAAACTAAAGGAGAAAAAAAAACTAAAATCACCTTTAACACAAATTTATGCATTATTCATATTTAAACCATGTGTTTATAAGAAGTAAGTCAATACTTGGTAAATGTGTAATTTTCAGTAGCATATAATTGCTGACTCGATGATTTTAAGTACTTTCGATCATAGATGGCGACACTAAATATAATCAACTACAAATGCAAACATTAATAACCGAACGATTCGTATTGTTTTCTGTCTTTTGTTCTCTTTAATTGGCAAAACAATAAGGAATAAAATGAAAGAGTAAATGCTTTATGCTTTTTACCGCTACCTTTTTAAGCCAGTGTAAAGATAATTCCGCAAGAATTATGAGGTTGTGATGTGTATAACTTTACGTACTAAAATATACGTGTTTATGTATTATTAATTGTGGAATTTTTATTATCTAAGAAAAACATATACACAAGATTTAAAGTTTTAAAAATGCAATTTTTTCGTGATGATTAATTAATTATTCATCATCTATGTAACGAATTAACAATGGAATTGAATCTAATGAATGTAATACTAATAACAATGGACGACATACTGCAAAAGGCTACTTTATCACACTTGTGCTAAAAAAATATTAACTATAACTAATTTGCACACTGGTTTCTAAATAGCGTGACTTTAAAAAAACATATATGATACAAAATTTAAACATTTAAATTTCACTTATAAAAATATTTTCGTTAATCCCTCGCAAAAAAAATCCCACTTATTCAAATCAATAATCGTGTTTAAAATCATGATTTTAAGGAACCAATGATCCAAAGTTACTTCAATCGGTCCACATTTTTAGAATGTAAAAAAAATACTACTTCAAACTTAAATTAATTTTTAAATTTTTGCAAACATTTAAGTAACTTTAAGAAATGTTACGCAAAGTTAAGATATTTTTTGCACGTGATTATAGAAGGTAAAAATAATAGTTATTTATGCAACTAGTGTGAAAAGTAAGGCTTTTTAAACGAGTTGAATAAATTAATTTTACGAGCGAGGTACGAGCGAGTGAAATAAATTCACGAGTTTAAAAAAGGCTATTTTCACCGTGTTGTCATACACTATTTTTTTATAATAACGTGCAAAAAAAGTATTTATTAAATTGGCATTTATTGATTGGTTCATTAATTTTTTTATTATCACGTTCAAATGATTTGAAGGTGATTATTTATATTAATGATTATTTTAAAATCACTTGCAAAAAGTATTTCTTAGATTGGCATTGGAAATAAGACGCCAAATAAAGAATCACGTTCAAATAAAGAATTTTACACCAATCACAAAGCCGCCAATTGAAATATCACGCTCAAATAAAGAATTGTACACCAATCAGATGCTCTTATTTACTTTATCGCACTAGTGTGTAAAAGTAACTTTGAAACACGATTTCGTTAAAAGCATCACTTTTGCCACGATTATTGATTTTAAAAAGTTAGTTTTTTGCACCATATTCTAAAAAGATATGTATCCAAACCTCGTACGTCAATTAAACTTTTTCAATTCGGCTAAATTATTTCACCCTTCGGCTCTTGTGAAATAAACATAATTCCTCTCGTTCAAAATGTTTTACTTCACGTACTTGATGCGCATTAATAAATACAACTTAACTTATTTCCAAATGCTTTATTATTATAGTCATTTTATAAAAGATTAGAAATATTACCTTGAACTAAGAAAAATTCAAGAATTTATTTTTGAAAAAGTTTAATTTTGAAGTCATATACGTATTTATAACATAATACTTAGTATAAGTAAAAAAATTATTAGTCTAGGATTCAATTAATAATGAAGAATGTATTTTCATTCTGAAATCCGGTTAAAAACTTACTTTTTTAATGTTAAAATATTAGAAGTTCTCCTCGAAAAATATTGTTTATGACTTTTCAGGATAAAATAACCGGGAAAAGTTTTATCAACAGACACTTAACCTTTGAAAAAATACGAAGTCAACCTTTAGATATAAGGTCAACATCTATAATGGGAACTAGGGACATTTGACCCCTAAGGATACATGACCCAATGCCTTTTTCTCAGCAATTGAAAAGTTTTGTGAGTTGAAAGTGACATCACTTTTTTCCTTTCAGCTAGTTGATCACATGGTGAAAAAAACTAGCTGAATCATTACGTATTTGTTAAGTTATGCGAAGAAATACGTTTTCATGCACTGAAAGTAAATTTTTGAGGCCGTAAGGTTTTTCGGTCTACATTTTTTGGTTTAAAAGAAAGAGTTTTTCAATTAGTTATTTGTTTAGTTCATGCTATTAGCTACAGTTACATGCATAATAGTGCTAATGTAATTATTCGCAAATGACTTTGTTTTGGGGTTAAACAAAAAAAGTGCAACTAGGGATAAGTGACCCAAACCAATTAGGGATATGTGCCCCAAGTAAACAACACAAAAGTAGACAGAAGTAGACCAAGTAATTTTTTTAAAAAACCTCGGGAGTCCCAAAAGTAATTGACTGGGTCCTTAACGAAGTATAAGGTTTGTTTGGAAGGTACAAGGTAATTTTTTTTAACGAGCTTACAATTCAATATGCAGAAAAAATCGATGGAAAGTGTTTTAAATGTCCTAAAATGGATAATACATCCCAAAATGATATTGATAAAATAATAGCGATTCTTCAACCTTATGTGTTTCGTCTGCAAAATAAAAGAAGCCCCAGTTTTGTATTTCGAACAGAATTTACTTTTAAATTTGATTATTTCGTTAATATAAGCATAATTAATGAGAAAAAAATAAAAAGTAATAATTTTGTCTGAAAATACTATAAAATCTATATAAACTTTATAATATGATATTAGTTTTGTTATTTGGTAAAAGTTTTTTGATTATTTTAAGTTATGCTACCACATTTTGGGGTTGGGTCACGTATCCCTAATAGGTGGTCATATATCCCATTGCATAGGGATACATGACCCAAAACTAAAGTTTTAAATAACTTATATTTTACTACTATTGCAGTTAATACTACATAAAAATACTAATATATAGTGTGTACTACTTTATGAAGTATAAATTATCTGCATTTACACATTCATAAAGAGTGTTTTTTAAAAGTTACAAGCAAAAAACTTCGAGTGGGGTCATATGCCCCTGGTTCCCCCTATGTATAAAAGACAAAGTCCTGACTGACTGACGTATCAACGCCCAGCCAAAACTTCTGGAGGTACAGCTACCAAATTTTAGGAGAATATTCTTTTTATATCGTAGGCGTCATTTAAGAAGCGATTTTTCGAAATTCGTACCCAGACGGGTGTAAGAAGGCAAAACGTGATCAAATTTCTCCATAGGAATAGCATTGTAAGATGGGAATTTATAGTTTTTTTTATTTTCAATTTAAAAGAAATTTCTGCGTGTTCAGCGTGAACGAAAATTAAGTATAAAATGTAAAAGCACGTGGGTTTGTTTTGTAAGATTGTTATTTGAAAATCATTATTTATGTATTGATTTTAAATCTTTTGAAAATGTAACTCGGGCCAGGCTTTTTTTTGTTTATGAAACTGACAATTTAAAACAGCTATGATATACAGGCCGATTGACTTTTGGAATATGCGCCTTTTGGCGAAGTTGAAAGTTTAAGGTAAGGTAGCTATACCCAACGCAAATTTTAAGGGCGTGATCGTACTGAGCGTTGGGACTTTGAAGGATATTTAACGTACACACAGGGTGTTATTCTTCGGGCATTTTTTGGCTGCACGAGCCGCTTATAGGTCGGCAGCTATTTAGGCGATGCCCGGACCCGAATCTGGGACCTTTCGCATGCAAGGCGAATACCGGGACCTATGGGAAAGCCCTCCAACTCATGGAAGGGCCTGGGTACAATTGGACAACCTCTCAAGTCAGAACTGGAATAAACTAAAAGTTTACATAAAATATCACTGTTATTAAGGGTTCACCCGTGCAACGACGGGTTTATAAAGCTAGTAAATTATATTATTTAAAGTTTAAAGAAGTCATAATAATGTCAATCAAAAGGTTTCATAAATAAAATTTATTTTAAATTTAAAAAAACTATTTATGTCACAAATTTTATTTAATTCATTTGTTGTATGCAAGTTCTTTTTTATTCATATTGATTAGAAATATTATAAAATTTATAACCTATTGCAAGTTTAAAGTTGCATGATCACCATAAATTTTTCAATTTTAAAATTATACAACGTCCTAGTGTACACTCAACCTTATATATCACCCTGCCATACATACCTCATAAATAAAATTTATTTTAAATTAAAAAAATTACTTATGCCACAAATTTTATTTTGTTCATTTGTCGTATGCAAGTTCTTCGTAATTCATATTGATTAGAAATATTATAAAATTTATAACCTATTGCAAGTTTAAAGTTGCATGATCACCACACATTTTTCAATTTTAAAATTATACAACGTCCTAGTGTACACTCAACCTTATATATCACCCTGTCATACATACCTCATAATTAAAATTTATTTTAAATTAAAAAAACTACTAATGCCACAAATTTTATTTTGTTCATTTGTCGTATGCAAGTTCTTCGTAATTCATATTGATTAGAAATATTATAAAATTTATGACCTATTTCAAGTTTAAAGTTGCATGATCACCACACATTTTTCAATTTTAAAATTATACAACGTCCTAGTGTACACTCAACCTTATATATCACCCTGTCATACATACCTCATAAATAAAATTTATTTTAAATTAAAAAAACTACTTATGCCACAAATTTTATTTTGTTCATTTGTCGTATGCAAGTTCTTCTTAATTCATATTGATTAGAAATATTATAAAATTTATAACCTATTGCAAGTTTAAAGTTGCATGATCACCACACATTTTTCAATTTTAAAATTATACAACGTCCTAGTGTACACTCAACCTTATATATCACCCTGTCATACATACCTCATAAATAAAATTTATTTTAAATTAAAAAAACTACTTATGCCACAAATTTTATTTTGTTCATTTGTCGTATGCAAGTTCTTCTTAATTCATATTGATTATAAATATTATAAAATTTATAACCTATTGCAAGTTTAAAGTTGCATGATCACCACACATTTTTCAATTTTAAAATTATACAACGTCCTAGTGTACACTCAACCTTATATATCACCCTGTCATACATACCTCATAAATAAAATTTATTTTAAATTAAAAAAACTACTTATGCCACAAATTTTATTTTGTTCATTTGTCGTATGCAAGTTCTTCTTAATTCATATTGATTATAAATATTATAAAATTTATAACCTATTGCAAGTTTAAAGTTGCATGATCACCACACATTTTTCAATTTTAAAATTCTACAATGTCCTAGTGTACACTCAACCTTATATATCACCCTGTCATACAATCTTATAAAAATATAAAGATCTGTAAAAAATATTTATGAACCATATCATCAGATCAATACAAAGAAAAATGCTTTTCTAGTAAACACTAATATTTGTGTTGTCTGGTTTTGTACCAAACTAAACAAATATCATCTTTTATATTTTGAAGTATGTACTATTTTATTTCTATTTTATAACATAAAAATCAATGTTTATACAGTTCTATTTACTCTAGAGGATATACTTAAAAACTCAGTAGTTCTGCATTGATAAAAATGTTCTCTTTTGAAATTTACTTGTTAAACATATCCTTCTACGCTTTCAACATCTCATATCTTTGAAAATGTTGTTAGAAAGAGGGTTTTCCTTGTATCTTTTTAGACCTTTCAATGAATCATGTTGGCGAATGCTTTGGCGTGTAAGGATTTGGTAAAACAATAAAAATGATTTTATCCAGAGGATCTTTGCAAAAAAAGTAATAGTTTGTTTTTAAGTGCAACACAGATATTTGTTTTAAAACCACTATAGTTCTTTGAATATATGATGACAATATATTTTAACGTGAAAGGTAAAAAAAATATTCGCCATAATACTTTAAGTTTATTGAAAGGTAACAATAACTTTTAACAAGAATTTGCACTAAAAAGAGGGCAGATTAAAATTAGAGCCTACACTGTTAAAAAGTTTGGTGTAGGATTGCTAAGGAATCTTGGAACTTGCCACCACTATTTGGAGCGTCGATTCACCACTTTTTCAGTGCATCAAATGTTTGGTTTTATAAACAAAATTGGTAAGTTCACGCTTCAAATAGTGGTGGCAGCTAGAAAGTTCTTGGATTCCGGTGCAATCATTTGCCGAAATATTTAACAGGTAAGGTAAGCGTTTCCGGCTGCCTATTTCTAGGATCCTTCAGGAGCTTTAACACAGCCAAATAACGCGTCGTAATTTAGAACCCTGGTCAAGTGACGAGGTTGACACCTGAGCGGGCACCCAACGGAATTTCGAGCGACATGTACGCTAACGCCGTCGGGAATTTGGACTCCACAGATTTAACGAGCACGTCTGCCCTGTGTACTCGGGCCCATCCGTGATGAGGATTTTTTTATACTATATCCAGCACAGATCCGATTTATAGGATGACTGGCAGTTGGTGGGATTCGAACCCCCGCACTCCTGAGAATGTTGAATCCCTAGGCGAATGCCCTAACCACTCGGCCACGGACGGGCCCATATTTAACAGTGTAGACTAGCTTTATATACCAGGCTTTTCACTTGTGTACCTTTGGTGCCTTAATAATGCACCAAAAATCTATAATATAGCTGCCGTGTGGTCCCGTGACTTCATCTTGTTGTGACATGGGGGTCACTTGTGTCACGTGGCTTGTGGTCTGATCGTCTCTATTGAACTGCACGAGATGCTCTCTAACTACGATTAGAGTGGCTGGGATTCCAGTTCTGGAGAGAGTGACGACAGCCAGCTAAGGAAAGCAGCTGCAATCTCATTTTCCGACTTGAGTTTACCTCCCATCCCTTCCTCCAACTATTTCAATTCTTTAACTACGATATTTGACTGCCTTTCGGTAGTTGGTGTGAAATGTTGGCATTACTGAAATTCGTAAAAACTCAATGAAATTGAGTGTCCAGTCAGTTATGGTCTATGAAATTAAGATTTTGTTCTTAATTTGTATTTGAAAACATATTTACAAACGATTTTTATCAGGCGAAAAAAGCTCGGTGTAATATTATCTTCTTTTGTAGTTTAGTTAAGGCACCGTTGAGCGATAACGATTACTGTTTAGCACAAACCGGGAAGAAGCTTGGAGAATCGGTTGCCAGTCTCTCGAAGTTGACGGCACTCTTGTATCGCACCGATTTTTAAGAAGCGGAAAAGTGACCCATCGGTCAACATTGACTTTTTGAGTTAACACTACTATAGCATGCAAAGTTTCGATATCTATCGATTGGTACAATCGGCATAACGATCCGAGTCTTAGTTCGTCTGCAATAGGGTACTTGACTACATTTTTTTTTTATTGGCTTAAAATATTCTTATGCCAAAAATATTAGACCCGTATTTTTTCTTTTTTTCAAATACCCCATAAAAAGGCAGAAAAATGAATTTTAAAATTAGGACGAAAAATCACTCCCGAAAACGCTTCCTGGCTGTCACGTGGTATCTGTGATGTCACTAGTGACTATAAACAAACTTTGAAACACCACATTGGAATCCATTTTAGGCAAATTTGAAATATCCGCTTCTGTAAAAAGCCTTACATTATCTCAATATTTATTATTTCAAGAGTAAATTAGATTAAATCAAGTTTAATCAGAAAACAAAAAACATCACGCCGGTTTGTTTATAGTTACTAGTGACGTCAGCCAAACCGTTGTGTTTGTGATCACGTGAAAAAAAATGCCTTTTTAAAATGATTTTTTTATTGATTAAAAAATATTTATTTGGCAAAAAAATTATATGCATTTGTTATTTTTGACTTTCAACTATAATTTAAATAATATTGGAATGTATTTTGGCGATGCAGTCAAGTACCCTATTAATAGATAGGTCTTTTTTCCACGTTTGTTTTTGGATGAAAATGAGCGGGAAAGAAAGACCTATTGAACCTGGCGATTTTTCGCTCTGTGTTTGCAGCTGCTACGGCAATGAAGTTAAGTGTGAAGTGCTTAAATGGAAAGTTTGAAGTCGTTAATTAATTTGTTCATTTGTTTCGTTATTTGAAATACTCATTTAAGAAAACCCATTTCAAAAGCTCTGTTTTGTGGAATTTAGAACAATAAATATATACAAAAAAATCATGTAATATGTATAGATTGCAAAATGATATATCAATATGTATATATTTTTTTCTCAAGTTAATATTTTAGCAAACGATAAATAGTTTCAAATCGTTTTCAACGTCGGTATTTTACTACAAATCTAAACTCAATTGCTACAACTTGACAGTTTGCGATATAAAGTTAATGAAATCAACTTTATACTAAAGGTATGGAGGAATCCCTACAACTTTAACTTTTTAAACTTTAAGATTTTTTTATATCTACATGAATTTTAAAATGATTTCAAAATTTAAATTATGCTCCAAAATTATTTTGTAAATTTTTAACATGATATATAGTAAAAATTTGTATTGATAGGTTTTTGTATAAAAATGTGCATATTATTTCTTATATCTTGTAAGCCCTGATTTTATAAAAGTGATTCGTTTCATTACACCTATTTTTTATATCAACAAATAATTATGATTTCAATCATTGAATATATTAAATTATAAAAATAAACATGACTTAATAATAATATCGTAATTACATGATAAGAGATAAACATTATTGCATAAACTTCAAAAAATTGGTTAAACTTTAAAATTTTAGTAAAAATTCAAATTATCACACAAATCGTTCGAAATGAACCTAGATAAAAAATATTTGGCATGGTTATCCGTTTTATGAGTATAAAAAGGTATGCATAGTCATTTTTTACTTTAAATTTGCCTTTGCTGAGATATTTTCAGATATGTATTTCTTTCGCGTACAAAATCGTTCAAATTTGTAAGCGAAAGAAAGGCCTGTCTGAAAATATCTCAGCAAATGCAATTTAAATTAAAAAATGAACACATATACTTTTGGGTACTCATAAAACGGATATCCCTGCCAAATATTTTTTATCTAGGTTCATTTGGAACGATTTTGTGATAATTTGAATTTTTACATAAACTTTAAACGGCTCTTCTGAAGAATGGTCTTTTTCGCGATAGGTCTCGTTTCCGGGTACGGTGCGGTATGTTCAAACAATGCACTGTTCAAAACAATTAGGGGAGCGTCCTTTTGTTACCCTTTACCGTCCCAACTTTTTATTTTTTATTCTAAAAATTTAAAATGTATGAAATAGATTCATTATGCATCTAAAATGAAATGGTAAAAAACAGGGGGGGGGGGGGAATCTTAAATTTTTAACTAAAATTTAAGGGGAAAAATTGGTATCATAACTTTTGAATAAATTATAACAATAATTTTTTCAAAACTTTATTTGTTAGAAATAGTTTAAATCAATTTTTAAACATCTAAAAAATGCAAGCATAAAGATTATTTGCTAAAATTGTTTCAGAGTGAATTTTATTTTACCCTGCTTTTCATATTTTCATTTAATTAAAAAAATATATTTAAATCTTTAAAAGACAAGATTCTTCCATCACACGATACATAAGTGCATGCTTACCTGTGAATGAGAAAAAAATCGCAAGCTGATGATTCCTAATGGAATCATTGGGCGTGAAAGGGTTTAAAACATGCGCTCCCCTAATTATTTTGAGCAGTGTACTTGTACGATACACTAATTAGTTCTTTACCCTGCTCTCTTACTACAATGGTCTCTTAGTCTAGATTTAAGACAGTAAATAGAATGTCTTTGTTATTTAATCGTCCGCGGCCATTTGACCTTCCAAGAAAGATCCCGATCCATCATCACTATCTCAAGCACTTTCTACCAATTACATCGAAGAAGACAGAAAACCCACAAACAAATAACATGTACGATATTGTGCGACGACTTTTAAAGTCAACCAACAACATATTTTCCCCTACGTCTTTGGTAATCCGATGGGTTTTTTGGCATCTAATGTGTGTGTGCGCCGGATAAGCGAATGCGAACTGTATTCAAATTACAAGTTTACCAATTTAACACCCCCCCCCCCCCCCCGCTCATGCTTAATTTTAATTTATTTCGCAAGACCTGCAAGATACTTTACCCTTTCAGTTCTAAAAAGGCTCGGGCGGCCGTACAATTAAGGATTCGATAATGATATTCCTATCATATATTACGCGGTCAAGTCCACAACACCGATGCAAAAAAATCCGAACATTCGAAGAAGACGCAGACATTTTTAATGTAGCAGAATATATGGGCACTCTATTCTGCAACGCCTTTATCACATCTATACGTTTTGTAGTTCAGATACACATATATACGTTTTGTAGTAACAGACAAACAGTTACACAGCCCCACATTACTGGTGTAGATTTAATTTGATAATAAAATGGCGAATTACCGTTCAGAATAATGCTTACCATACATAAAACTTTTTGTAATATGGCAAAAACTTCCATACACTATAGGGTTTTGCCAATATATTTCTTGACATTTCTAAGAAAGTTACTACCTTTATGTGGGATTGTTTCTAATTTTTTAAGGAGGTTACTGATAAATTCTAGGATAACTACTTACAAAAATTCAACGCAATAATTAAACAAAATTTTTAAGGATCTTTCCTGAATTTTTTCATTGTGTATATACTAGATTCTCAATTACAACAAAATATTTTTCAAAATTACTTAGGAATATTTAGTCTCATCAAGACTAATTTACAATGGTACTGTGGTCTTCTGAATAAGTCTTAAAAATAACTTAACTTAAATAATAGTTTCATATCTTAAATTGTATGCTTAATGAAAAATGTCATCTTTAAAAAAATTATAATGGAAATATACAAAATTTACCATTATTAAATGAGAATATCTTTGAAAACAGTTAAAAGATAATGTATTGAAACGTGCGATGAATATTGTTACAATTCTCATGTTGATTTAAAATTTCGAGTCGCAATTTTTTGCATAGTAAATGTGATAACCGAATTAAAATTAAATAGGAATTCACACTTATTATTGCTTTTTTGTTTATGGTAGACCCTTAATTTTTATGCACGTGCGGTTTACTTTTTTTCCTTAAAGTTCTTTTAATGAGTATGTTTTATGCTGTTTTTAACACTCCCAAGTGCGAAATGCTAGCGTGTAATTAAAAAAAAGGTTTGGTTAAATTCCCTTTTTTGAAGAAATGCATATGTAAATGTAATTAAATGTATTCATTATTCAAGTCAACTTCTTTACTTTGAAAGAATAAACAATATTTTTTAAATCGTAGCCATTGTAAATGCTTTTCAAAAGGAAGTTATAGTTGACATTTTTAAATAAATTAATTACTTGTGCCTACTTATTTTCGAAGAAAGGAAAAGTGGAAAATATTTTTTCAACTTGATAGATTAGGTAGGAGTAGTATTAAATAATATAGTTATTTCCTTTCTATTAGTTAAACAAATATAAACATTAATTATATATTTTGAATTTCAATCAAATGTCAACAATTTCTTTAATCAGCCCACAGCAGCAAAAATACTTAAAATAATAAAAATAACGAATTCAACATTATAACTATTATTAAAATACTATATTAAAACTAATAAAAAATATAATAAAAACTGTTTTGAACTAATGGAAATACAATGAAAAACTACTTAACCATCTGAGGGGTAAGACATTGGTTAAAGTGTGAAGTTATTTTCAAAGCATGGTATAATACATTGATTTTTTTTTACTGAAACTGTATTGTATTTAATTTTTAAAGCTAATATTTATGTTGCAGATAAATGACTCTTCCATACTTCACATTTTAAAATTTAGAAAAATCACATGTATAAAGTTTTAGCAATGTTGTTTGTTGCTGGAAAACTAGACATTAAAGTGAAGGGTTTATACGTCAGTATCCCTCAATGGGTTAATACTACAAATAATCTTGTAACACACCAACAATGCACGGAACTAGTTTATTGGGTATTCTTTCGGGAACATTTAATTAAACTCATTTCTAGCCCCAACTTCAGGAATTTCCGATCAATCATTGCAAAACTGACATGCGTCTAGAAAACTAACAATGTTTTAGAATTGCATATGCATAATTGTGCATACATCCAGCGAAAACAGAATAATTTGGTCTTTGAAAACCTTTGGCAACGCAACTATAATCATTTTGGAAATCAGTATGTGTGGCTTTTAGATTTCACCTCACGTTTATAATGTAAAAACTCGTTATAAAGGTTATTTCCGTTTGACCATTTTCATACCCTGAGTTACAAATATTACATAAAAATATGATGCGTCACAAAATTCAGCGCATCGAAATTGATTGAGTGAAAATGTAATTAAAAAAATCGAATCTGAAGTGCTCCAATTATTAAAAAAAAAGCTACTAAATGTTATCCCCTTTACTTAAATAATAATTTAATAGTTTAAAATGCATAAGAAGCCATTTTAAGGGAATTAAATAATCATTGCCACTCACAAATACCGCAAGAGAAAATTTATTTTTATGAAATAAAAATTTTAAGGAATTTTTTGTGATATATCCCTGTTTGGATGACGTCATATGTGTCACATTGAGATTTGTTGATGGCTCGTAATATTTGTTAAGATAGCGGCACACGGATTTTTTTTAAAAACAAACGTAAGTATTAATTTTTTGTGGAATACTGACACTTTAATACTAATTATTCCTTTTGAAGAAGTTTTTTCAGTGTGCTCTGTTTTTTAAATGACATTTTAATATCTATTAGTTTAGTTTAGTTTTGAAAGTGGTAGAAAATTTTTATTAATTTGAGTGTAAGAAGGTTCGTATAAAAGGAATGTGTTTTGCAAATAAACAGTTTGCATTTAAAATTTAATTGCATTAAAGAAATTGTTGCACCTATTGAATAATGCGTCAAATTTTTTTAACAATACAAGTCTCTAATTAGTTTATATTACAAAAAACATTTTCAAAATTTTCCACAATTCTTTAATTCATTCTATCATATCTAATACATTGCCAGTATCTATAAATGCATTACTATTTTGTTTACAATTTGGTTCGTACTATATATAATTGGATTTCTATATCTATGTTACTTAAAAATTGTTTTTAAAAAATTACAGCTCAAACTTTAAAAAATATGTTTTTATAATCAACTCTCATGTCTTTGATGTTAGCATGAGATAATGCAATACTTAGTTTAACTCGCTTCCAGTGCCAAATAAAAAAATATCACTTAAACTATTCCAGTTTCTAAATTCTAATAAAAGGAACAATTTCATTAACTAGTTTTTGTTTTAAAACATATTGTATATCATCATATGAATTCATGTGATTAATATTAAATTAAAAAAGGTAATAAAATTATTGGAGACTGGGGAGCCTTGGCCATAGTTTCAGAATTTTATTTTTATAAATTTTATTTTTACAGTAAAAGTTTCATGTAATAGCACATATTAAAGGAAATTTTATTGGCAACAAGTATATAATAGTGATAATATAAATAATGCATTTTTCTTTTTTAAATATATTGTTTTTTAAAACTTAGTAACTTGGCCAAGTCTCCCTTATTAGGGGAGACTTGGCCCATGGTAAGGGAAACTTGGCCCATGCAAAAATGCCTAATTTTAAAAGGCAAAATAAATATTTCAAAATAATTTTGTAAGCATTAAGTGTTAAAAAAAAACTATTATATAATTCAACACTCTGGAACTCATTTAAAAATCATGATTACCGTAATATTTAGAGTAATACATTTTTCTAGTATTGTATGAATTAGGAATTCTAATATTGTCCATAACAAATAATTTTTTATATTTATGTTAAATATATTTTATTCAGTTTGTACACACATTAAAATGCACAAGATATAAGCCTCAGTTTGAATTTTTATTTTAACGGCACAAACTGTAAAAGTCAAAGAGCACTTTCAAAGCTACTCGTTCATCGCCCCTCCCCCTATAAAGAAAAAATCTGATAATATATTAATATTAATATGGAGTACTCATTATACTTAAATTAATAACTTATATAGTTTTTGCAGAAAAAGTTTGATATTTGGTCATACATGATAAATTTGATTTAGTTGAGGTTTTCGTTTTATTCTAAACAAGTAAAAATATTAATTATCAATCTATTACCTTCATAAAGTTATACGTCATTATTAACCGTGTATTTTATAAACATTATATATAGATTTTCATAACTAGTTCACTTATAGGGAGCCTTGGTCCAGTGGCCAACCCTCCCTTACATAGAGTGGCCAACCCTCCCCACCTAGACATTTCGTAAAGAATGGCACATGGTGCTTTGAAGCCTAGTTAATTGCACAAACTTTATAGCTAAAATAAAACCTTAATATAACAGTATTTAAAAAATACCATATACTTAAACTTAATTGAATTGGTTTGTCTGAAAAAATCTTACAAATTATGTCTAAAATGTTTACTTTTTGGGGTGAGAAACTTTCATTTTTATTTTCTCCTCAATGGAAAAAAGTAGCTCAATAAAATTAAGGCTGCTATCTGCTGACAACAGTAGCTTTGAGTACCATCTTTTGAGAAAATACTAAAATATTTTTAAATACTAAAATTTAAAGGTGGGCCAAGTCTCCCTTATGGCCATGGCTCCCCAGGCTCCCTTATATTTATATAATATTTTAAAAGGCTTGTAAACGAAACCCTTTTAAAATTATAACATATAAAAATACATTAAATTTATGGAAAAATATGATTAGTCATGTACTAATGATAAATAAAGGTGGAAAATTAATTTTTTTCTGATTCTTTTAACATATCTCTGAAGTACAAACACTTACATAGTTTTTTTTTATGAAGGCTTTAATTTATGTATGAAGCATTAGATTACGTCAGTAACTGTAAATCACAAATGTAATCAAAATTGTAAACTTAATATCTAGTATATGTTTTGAAGCTTTTATTCAGTATTTATGATCTTTTAGCATATTAACAAAAATTATTTATTCAATCTTTTCTGTGTGTCTGAATGATTGTGAACAGATTTCACTTAGGCAAAGGTATTTTTACAAAAAATTATGAAATTTAATATTATCAAGTTAAACTTTTAAAATGCGGTAATATTTTTTTCGATACAATGCATAATCTACCAGATATCATATTTCGTGCAACAAAACTAACACTTTAAAGTTCCTTCAACGTTTTAAGTTTGAAAAGGTCTTGAGTCAGGCTGTTTTTTAAACGGAAATGTTATATCATATTCTCATAGGTTAAATGTAACACTAAATTCACATATTTCTTTAACGAAAATGTACAAAAAGGACAAGGTGAATATATTTAATGTCACTTTAGTATTTTAAACGAATTTTATTGTTACGGAAATATACATGTAATTTATTCAGACTTCGGTTTCTATGTGACTTTTTATAAACAAATAAAAATAAAATGTTGCTTTAGGAATACAATTGATATTGAGTACAATGAATAGAAATATGTTCTTGTTAAGACGTTTGGAAATATGGAAATAAATGATTTCACGCTTCATGAAAATATAATTAGTTTATTGAATATTTATTAATTTTTATGAGAATTTCTATATGCATAAAATGCACCGACACTTTAGTAAGATAAAATACACTGTATACTGAAAAATCGACTTTTGGTTTACTTAAAATATGTATTTCGCAATATCAATATATATATATCATAATATATATATATATATATCAATATAATAAATAATAATAATATATATTCAATATATATATATATAATATATATATATAATATTAATATATATATATATATATATATATATATATATATATATATATATATATATATATATAATATATATATATTATATATATATATATATATATATATATATATATATATATATATATATATATATATATATATATATATATATATATATATATATATATATATATATAATACTAATATATTATTGGTGCAAGTTTACACCAATTCTGAAGAAAGCTGACTAAACCCAAAATTAGTAATATACCTTAAGCATAAAGCTGTGTAATCCGGTGTAATCTTCAAAGATTGATACGAGTAATATCGAGAAATAGTGTGATCGTAATCTTTAATGTTGAACAACACGAAAAAAGTATTAGCAATAAAAATGCTTTTTATATAAAGACGACATTGAGTTGTCAGTAAACCGAAGTTCTTATAATCAAATGATTCTAAGTTTAAGTCTAGAGTTAGGACTAATTTAAATATAGAACAATGCAAAAGAAAATTCAAAAAATCGCTACATAATTCCAGACTGGTGTGTATAATGTTATACTAAATAAAAGCAATTAAATTTCATCGTAAATACACAGTTTTTGGGGTGCCCTCATTGTATTACTCCGTTTTAGTGTAAGTTTAGAATGCTTTATGATGCAACGTTTCGTTCCTTCAATCAAGCACACGTCTCGCTGTATGCTGGTGATATGCACACATTATATTCCCACTTGTAAATTCCTCTAAAGCCTTCCTTACCGAACGTTGACCTTAAATTTTCAAAATTCCTTTTGTGTGTAAATTAATCTATCCTACAAAAATTGTTCATTACTATACTCTCTATTTGTCCTATATTTTGTTTATCCGAATACACTTAAGCAGAAAGATTATTTCCGCATGGTAAAACTGAGTTATTGAGTTAAAGACAAACCCATGTGAACACTGATAAAATTATTTCAAAACAACCACTTTGAAAGTTAATAGTTGATTTATCTAAACCTCTCATTTGGGAAAATTTTGATAAAGTGCCCTTATGCTTTATTAACGTAAAGTAACAATTTAAGAAAAAATTTTCTGTCACAAAAATGTCAGAATCAATATCGCGATTTTGTTTTTAAATTGTCACCTCAAACAAAATGCCCGTCAAATTTTATCTTTAACCTCCAGCAAGATCAAATTAACAAAGGAACTGAACGCCAAAATGTCGCTTAAATATTTTTTATGGATAAAACCCCCGAAAAAGCAAATTTTTTACGTAATTGAAAAAAAAATATTGCACTGATTGATTTCATTCAGCATATTCTAGTGTAGATTGAAAATTGTATCTTATTTCTCTCTTACTGAGATAAAAACAATTACACTGTAAAAAAGAAATATGTTTTCTTTTCTTTGGAATTGAGGAGCAAATGTGCCACACATTTTAATTTACCTACTTCGCCACGTAATTTTTCAACCTTTTTTTTAAGTAATACAAAATAGTTTATCAATTTACAATATCTATTGAATTTATTAATGATAGGCGCACTTTCTTTCTTCTTTTTATGCGGACTTTAATCCTCAAGTGTTGCAAGCTCTACTACGAAAATACCAATTTTAACTATGAATATTTAACTAGGAGATAAATGACTTGCAGCATCTTGCCTGACGTACTAATTTTTTTTAACCTAAACCAATTGAATGTAGTGTACATTGAAACTAGAACGCAGGAAATCTAATTTAGAGGGGTTTTTTTTAGTTATTGCCGTATTGACGTTATCCCACATAAGTTTATTGATAGAGACTCTCTGAAGAAGAACGTGTACTTCCTGTTCACAAATAAAGACGAATACAAACACATATACCATACAGGGCGGATTTAAAGATTTGTCACCTGTAGGCTACGATCGATTTGCCGCCACTGTCACAATATTCTCAACCAGGGACGACACTCATATTGCTTTCCAATGTATACTGCACTTTAAAACTAGTTCTTATCCGACGATATGCACTTCTGTTAAACAGAATTACTTAACAATAAACAATGGGATACAAATTCAAAACTTAATACTTAAATCAATACTTAATTCAATACTCAATGCTTAATACTTAACCACATTCAATAATAAAGCTGCTTGAGATTGGCAGAAAACTTTCACGAAAAAACTGATCTTCCAGACAAGATGGCTCCAAACTAGTACTCCTTCTTTATGATGATAACAAAAGAAAATGAAATAAAAAATAAAATTGACGGTTTTAGTTGAAATAAATTTATTTGCGCTTTTTTTATGTTCGGCGTCTGAATGGGGTTTTTTCCTTCCCCCACTTCCGTTGTAAGGTATCCCAGCTATAGTTTTCTTGACTATTTTTTTTCTGTCTACATATTAGAATCATCTATGTACCTTTACACTCTAAATCGAAAGCAAAATAATAGGCGAATTTTTTTAACTGTTCGACTATTTTTATTTCAACTTCCAAATCCGGGGGGGGGGGGGTGCATTTGCCCTCGTAGCGGCCACATTTGCTACTAAATATTAGTACTGTATATACGTTTACGGTTTACGAATTAATGTAAATTATTTGTTTCCTTTCTTAAAAATATTATTATCTTTATAATAATTTTTCATGTTGAATGCCGCTTTGATTGATCGTAAAATTTGCCGCCCCCCAAAATTCGCCGCTCTAGGCTACAGCCTACTTAGCCTATTTAGAAATCTGGCACCGATACCATAATACTATTGATGTAGAGGAGGCCAGAAATAGACTACCGAAAACGATAACATTACCAAAATTACATATTGACAAGTACAAGCATCCATCGGTGAATACTCTGAAAACGAACCATTCTTGTCCGGCCAGTTTTAAAAGTAATATAGGCTTTTAAAAGCAAAGTAACTTAAGGAAAAATGATAATGCAGTTTATAGAGTATAGGCCAGAAAGAATTATACAAGATTTCCTATTTTATTGTAGTTTTTTTAGTCCACAGAGCGTGATATGTCATGTCCGTGGTGTGTCCCAAACTCATGTCCGTGGAGTGTGGCAGTTTATATCTAACTTATAAGATATGAATTCCCTTTTCAAATTGGAAAATTAAAGAAAAGAACATTTTGGGAATATATGAATGCAATTTTTATGTTTATTTTTAATTTGTATTTATTTGACTCAGAATTAAATGCTTGTCCCCAATGACTGCAGTCACGTCCGTGGACATGAACAGAAACTTGTATTGAATTCAATAAGGGGCAGTACAACGCAGTGTCTATGTCATTTTAGATTCATTTGCAACCATATTACATACCGAAATCAAAAAAACCGTTTGTTTTTAGCTTTAAGTCATTTTTTTGTACATTAAACTTAAGATTTGGTGAAACGTCAAGATGTGTGCATCGCGTCTGTGGCTAAGAAATAACTGAATAAGCAGATTAAATGTCTATTCTACTAAAATATGTGTAGCATTAGATACAAAGAGCTTAATTTTGTAAAGTCATGTTTTAAATATGAACATATCATGTTTTAAAAGGATGAAACATGTAATTTGTCAAGTCTGTGGACATCACTTTCATGGTTTTTGGCCCACGGACATGATTTTTGTATCCACGGACATGACGTTTTAATTATATAAGAATAAATTGATTAAATATAAGTGAGTGCATTATAGTAACACTATATTTTGCCGTGAACTAATATGCTAAAGTAAAACTGAAATTTTATTCAAGTGCAACACATTAATAATCTATTTTATGTTAATTTTTCGGGTTAAATCTTTTCTAAATGAAACGTTATTAAATTAAGACTTACTATCAGAATAATTAATATTAATTGTATGATATGGACCGATGCTATATTTTCAATGTAGCATGTAAGTGTAACTCAAATCCAAAGTTTCAAAAACTTTCATCAATATTTTTTTCGAGATTTTTTCGTTGTCAAATGGTCCGTTTTCAGAATATTCACCCCCATGCGCTTTCCAAACGAATTTAGAAACCGGGACCTAGTGGTTGGGATCCAGAAGCTCTGTTCACTATAGGTCCAGGTAGGCTATAACTTTTTTTAAACGCTAGCTTTAAGCTAGCGTTTAGCTAGCTTTTAGCTAGTTTTCCGATGGGGTAAGTTTTCCACCAGGCCTTACATTGGAAATGTGCCGTTAGAGGGCGCCAACGAAGCAACTTGGCCTATGCCCCTCACAAAAACCTTTGTTCAGTTGGTGTTGCATTATTTTCGTTAGAGCTAATTTTTTCAAAGTTGAGTGATTTTTTATGCTTACATTCAAACCTAAATTAAACGTACTTTTATTTAACTTACAGTTTTATCATTTCTTATAATAAAACTTGGTTCCTCTCACGGCTTAAATATGTATTTGTTTACAAAATAACTTAAGCCTGTATTCGTCAAGAATATTATAGTCAAAATATGGTGACGCGCCAAGTTCCATAATTGCGCTTGGCAAGAATTCCATCAATACCTTGTATATAAACGTTCTCCTACCTTTAAAACATTCCAAAAAATTCAATTATTATTTAATGTAAGACCAAGTAATATCATCATACATTCGGTTCTGAACGTAAAAAGTGGCTTTTTGTTACAACTTCACCTATATTCTGTGTATGAACTTTTGGGCTATTTTGCTTAATAATAAAATGCACATAAAACAACAGCAAAATGTTTTTTTAAGTGTGTTAAATACTTTCAAAAACAGTTGGAAAATTTGCCCCATCCATTTTTGGCAGTGTGGGAAAATGTACCCCGTATACGGGGAACATTTTCAGCTCAACGTGCTAGCATTCAACCACTAGCTGCCAAAAAGTGCATTTACTTTTTAGAAAAGTATTAAATCTAGGTTGTAGTTAACCATGTGAGGAAAGCAATGATATCTTGTTTTATTCAAAATAAATAAAAGTAAAAAATATACCATCAAAAAGAAGAAAACGTGGAAATCTAGCCACGGTACCCCCTACTTTCTTTTCGCTAATTCAAAATAATTGACGAACATATAAAGTTGTATTTTGAAATGGTTAAGAATTCCACCCGTTTGTACCGTGTTTTTGTGCGCCTGTCTATATCTCTATTCCCCTTCAATTTCTGTTCTGACCAATTTCGATTTTTGGTTGATGTCAGAGATTTTCTCTTGTCACCGTTTGTACGCCCTCTCATCTCCTACCCCTTGAATTTCTGTTCTGACCAATTTCGATTTTTGGTTGATGTCAGAGAATATTTTTTCCCCTTTTTGTTCATCTGTATGTCCACCAGTTTTTGTACGCCCGCTCACCTCTCCGTACTCCCCTTTATGAAATTTCTGTTCTGACCAATTTCGATTTTTGGTTGATGTCAGAGAATATTTTTCCCCCTTTTTGTTCATCTGTATGTCCACCAGTTTTTGTACGCCCGCTCACCTCTCCGTACCCCCTTTATGAAATTTCTGTTCTGACCAATTTCGATTTTTGGTTGATGTCAGAGAATATTTTTCCCCTTTTTGTTCATCTGTATGTCCACCAGTTTTTGTACGCCCGCTCACCTCTCCGTACCCCCTTTATGAAATTTCTGTTCTGACCAATTTCGATTTTTGGTTGATGTCAGAGAATATTTTTTCCCCTTTTTGTTCATCTGTATGTCCACCAGTTTTTGTACGCCCGCTCACCTCTCCGTACCCCCCTTTATGAAATTTCTGTTCTGACCAATTTCGATTTTTGGTTGATGTCAGAGAATATTTTTTCCCCTTTTGTTCATCTGTATGTCCACCAGTTTTTGTACGCCCGCTCACCTCTCCGTACTCCCCTTTATGAATTTCTGTTCTGACCAATTTCGATTTTTGGTTGATGTCAGAGAATATTTTTCCCCCTTTTTGTTCATCTGTATGTCCACCAGTTTTTGTACGCCCGCTCACCTCTCCGTACCCCCCTTTATGAAATTTCTGTTCTGACCAATTTCGATTTTTGGTTGATGTCAGAGAATATTTTTTCCCCTTTTTGTTCATCTGTATGTCCACCAGTTTTTGTACGCCCGCTCACCTCTCCGTACTCCCCTTTATGAAATTTCTGTTCTGACCAATTTCGATTTTTGGTTGATGTCAGAGAATATTTTTCCCCCTTTTTGTTCATCTGTATGTCCACCAGTTTTTGTACGCCCGCTCACCTCTCCGTACCCCCCTTTATGAAATTTCTGTTCTGACCAATTTCGATTTTTGGTTGATGTCAGAGAATATTTTTTCCCCTTTTTGTTCATCTGTATGTCCACCAGTTTTTGTACGCCCGCTCACCTCTCCGTACTCCCCTTTATGAAATTTCTTTCTAACCGATCGGTTTTCGTTTATTTTTTTATTTAAGTTCCCTTCGATCTTCTACTTCAGTTCTATTTTTGACTTCAGAAAATTATCTTTTACTTTATGTTGGTCCCACTCTCTGTCCGCGCTAAAGGACTTCTGTAAACGTTACATTTAAATTAAAATATTGTATACTTAAGTTTTTTAAAACTTCTTGATTTTCCTAGAAATTAAGATTTTCTCCTCCTCAAATTCCTTTGTATCTTCTAAATAAATAGATAGAAGTTTTTTCCTTTACAAACCAAATTCCACGAAAATCATCACTTTGCTGACAACTGATTTTTGCTGCACTATTATATGGACCAACACGATCGCAGGCGAACAACAAGTGGCAATGGAAGGTTACCATGGAAACACCACCAGAGGGCGCCTGGGATGATCTCGACTTTTAAAGCGGCAAGCTTTGACCCGGACAAGCTTTTGGCCCACAGTTCCCGAAGTTAAGAAGTTTTCATCCTTTTCTTCTGCTACCCAAGTTACGAGTACTTGGGACAATGTCGGAACAGGAGCGATGTGAGGCGCAGTATGTAAAGAGCGTAGACCTTAACGGTAAGGATAAAGTCAACATTTATTTATATTTTAATGTTTCTAATTATATTATTTACCTTTAACGGAAATAGGATATTTTTAAGAAAATTTTATCTATAAGAATTCATTCTTTCATTGTATTACATTATCATGAATGACATTATTACAATTGTGTCTGGGAGACCTACAATATCGACAAAAAGACTAAAAGAAAATCATTGTCTCAAAATGAGTCGCTTTATTTTTACAATACTGCAAGTACTAATTTTTAGCAATATATATATTTTCATGCTTACATATGTAATCATACATTAAATTTTTTTATTAAAAATTAAATATAGCTAACAAAAATATATTTATGGTATTTTAGTTGAAAAATACGTATTGAAACTTAGAAAAAAGTCACAGAGCATCTTTTATGAACAAAAATACACGTGTGTCCTATTAGTTGAAACAAAGCCTAAAAAATAATAATTTTCACTAAACTAGAAATGCCTGTTTTTTATAGTCATTTAACAGTTTTATGTGACAGAGTTTTTAATATAATATATCCAAAAGCCCATGGTATTTAATGTAATAATGGAAGAAAGCAATCTTTTAACTTCAGCTCCCCTTCTATCTTACCAAAAACAATAAAATGAAGAAATAATATCTTTTTGTATCGTTAATGAAACATTCCTCTCTCTTACATTCCTCTTAAGTTGACTTTTCTACCGAGCAAGAATCTTTAATAAAACTATTACTTTACGATTTTTTTTGTGATTTACACAAAATTAGTTTATCCAAGTTTTTAAATTCCTACAAAACTTCAACGATCTCAACAAAATCAATCAACGAAGGTTTGCCTGGAAAAAAATAAAAATATAAACCATAAATAGTTGTCAGGTCGACAGCCGAACGGTCACCCAACGGAACTTCGAGCGACATCGTACTCTAACACCGTCGGGCCTTTCGACTCCACAGATTTAATGAGCAGTGTACTCGGGCTCAGTAGCAGTGTAACTCAGTGATTTTTTCCTCCAGCACAAGTATTTCTAGATAGTGTGGCTACGACAGGGACAGAAAAAAGAACCTTCTCGGTGAAAGGCTCGTTGATTATCAACCTCGGCCACTGGGGGGCCTCCAGTAGGTTAAACGATTCCGATTTTTAATTTTCAATAAATATTTTTACAGAAAATATTTGAACCAATTTCATAAAGTGGGATTATAGAGTTTTGAAACCGTTCGTAAAAATATTCAATACAGCCGGAGAAATGTGGCCTAGAATTTTTTTTCCCTCGGATTTGCACACTATGGCTTTAATTCCCTCGGCCATTCGGGCTCATTCGCCTTTAAGATTTTTGTTGGCGCGTAATATGTCATAGAAATAGCATTACATGTGGCTTAGTCCATGATGCCTTAGGGCTTTATCTGCAGTGAGAGTGCTAATAATGAAACATGTCATAAAAATTCACTGTGATATGTTTTATGACGCTATATAATCAATTGATTTATCTAACATCATTACATTTTTTCTTTAGTTTTGAACAGGTTAATATTTTCATTCAAACCGATTCTTCGGTTTTAACCGGTTCAGCTAAAGAACGTTTTTTGCCCGTGTAACCGAAGCAAAAGACCAGTTTAATGGTTTCCAGTTTACCACTCTTGTGTTTTTGCACATTCGTGGTTTTGTCATTTTACCGACGACAACTTAATCAAAGTTTTTGTCAAATCATTGAAAAAATTCAAATTATATTATTTTAACTGGCATTAGTGCTGAAGACTTCTTTCATTTCTTTACATTAAATTGGTTTTACCGGCACTTTCCACTTCTCCGATTTGTGTCCCGCTTCTCCGCACTGCTGATAGATCTGAAAAATAAAATCAACATCAGTTGCAAACATTGGGATTTTTGAAGTTCAGAGAATTCTTGAAATGAAGACGACCGTTTTTTCAACTTATTTTTAGCTTCCACACTACGTTTATAACGTAAAAAGTGGAAGGTTTTATAATCGTTCAGTCCGTCTGTCCGTCACCCACTTTCACAAACCGTACCGCAAGTCACACAAACAAGTGGGATACATCATTTTGAATCAGGCTAGGCTACATTCCAAATTTCATTAAAAAAATTTAATTAGAAGTTTATTTGAAATTTAAATAACTAAAAATTTAATCTACATTGAAATAACATGCAAATTCCATTTTTATTCAATATTTTCACTGTTGCCATTTCGTCAAACGTACGACAAACTTTATTTAAAATTAAACTAAAACTCTTGAAAAAATATTTATTTATGTGATATTATTCAATTTGGATTGATGTCACATCACATTAGAGTTCTTTTGATGGTTTATTATTTATATATGAAGAAAGATGCATATAGAGAGTGCATAAAAATATGAAAAGTTTCGCTTTTATTTTTAAAGCATCAACTTCACTAATGGGCTTGTTTCACGAGGGATCTGGCAACAGCTCCGCGGTCTTGTTTTCATTTTTCTCGAATTTCTTTGGCCTTGGTATTCCAAATTGAGTTTTGTAAGAATATTTTTTTTTAAATTCCAAGTTCTTTTAATGCGAGTTTTCTTTGATAAATGATTAAAACAACCAACAGGACAGCAAGTAGTTGTAATTTAAAAAAATAACAACTAAAATAACTTATTCTCAGAAAACTCAATTTCGAATCAACAAATCAACAACAGTAATTCGAGAAAAATGAAAACAAGACCGCAGAGCTGTTGCCAGGTCCCACGTGAACCAACCCATTAGTTATTCTTCGAACTGCAAATTAATTAAACAAACGATACTATTATTTTATAACAACGATACTATAAACATACTACAAACGATACTATATTTATTTTCGAAAAAGAAAGTTAATAAAAATGGGAAATTATGGCGACTAAAAGTTGTTTATTAGGAAAAATACTGAGAATGTTAATTTTTCGCATGAAAATCGTGTCCTTTTTAAAAAATTTAAATTATGTAAAGTTAAATGATATGATAATAGGATTCGTTCTGTCAAGTACAATTACATTTTAAATAATTGTAAAAAACTATTCCATATTACACGACTATCCCATATTACATTCCACTTGTAAGTTTTTATAAAGTACATTTTTTCATAATAAAAAATTACTGTTTCGTTTCACCATTGACGCTTCATTAACATTAGTTACAGAATGTACGGAAAATGATTGTGTGGATTTTTATTTAAAACCAAAAGAGTTATTCTTAAAACTATAAATGGTATTCCATAATACCCACCTCTCCTCTATCATATTAACCACAACAAATATTTAATTACCTTTTGAATAATATATTATAGATTGAAATTTACCATTTAAGAGAAATTTTAATGGTTTTGTCTTTTAATTTATTTAAAAAAATAGTTAACACGGTTATACAAATCAAGCAACTGAAGGATAAATTTATTTGATGAATCCAGCTTATAAATAGTTTTTGGATATCATTGAAAAAATTAAGTTACATTAATTTAGTTTATATCGGCGCTGATGACTCCTTTTTTGTGTGCGCTTTTTTTAGTGTTTTTTGAAGATTGTTTTACCAACCTGTTCCGCTTCCTCAAATTCGCGCTACATCGTTAATAAATTTGATATATGAAATCCTCATCTGTTTTGGCCTTTCAATTATTTTAAGTTCAAAGAATTTTAAAATGAATAAGACCATTTTTGCAGATTGTTTTTTAAATAAATTTACCCCACATGTTGAAAAATATAGTTGACCAACTTATATTTCCAAAAGTTGAAAAGCTTGAATCCATATAACAAGAAAATAATTTTTTTCCTCTGGTAGCCAATAAAAATATGAAATGTAATAAAATCCACCAAGATATAAATGTAGTTTATTTGTAAGTTTGAGCTGTTTTATTAATGCTGCTTCTTTGGCAGGACTGATTTTTAAAAATATTATTGTAAGTAATGCAGTGAATGTCCAAAATATTTTTAAAATGGTTTGAATATATACTTCGGAACTCACCTGGGAATGTCGATAGTTTTCGTTAAAGCCAACATTCCCCAGAGCTGAGACATTTACCTTATACCGCAGAAGAGAGCTTTGATATAAAGTTACTTAAATGTTGGACACGAATATTTTATTTTATAATTTAAAAAAAAATTAGGTATGTTCCTTCTTTAAAATATTTTTATTCATGTATTTAATTTTATAGTAAACTGTTTCGCTGTTCCTACTCGCAAAATTACTTAATTTTTAATGCATTACAAGTTGGCGAACATAGAATTAATAAAATGAAATTTTTAAAAATAATAACAAGCTTTGTTTTTCTAAAAACTGTTTCGACGCTAAAATACTTCATTTTAGTTCTGGATTGGCCTATTAACCTTTCAAATAAAGTAATTATGTTTTAAATAATGATTAACTTGATTGTTTATGTTTCAATGAAATATCCGTTTAATAATATTAACGTAGCGGCAGTTAACGCCACACTAAAGATGCAAACAGGTTATAACCACAGACTTCGTAATATTTATCCACAATCAAGTATTAAATATTTAGTAATTGAGTAGGCACTCAACACATTCTTATATTGATATAAGACTATTGAACATTAATGTATTTAATTTGTATTACATTCATGCAAAGGACTTTTTTTTAATTATCAGATTATTTACTGAACAATAGCAAGTGAACTTATTCAAAAATATTAGTCAAAATTATAATATTTAATCCGTTAAATTTAGTAATTATCAACTACACTTTGAAATTGATTTATAATAAAAAAAAGTTTTAGAAAAAATTAATTTTAGTTTAATACCGATTATACCAAACTGCAGAAATATTTAAGAATCACTTTAAACACATATTGCTAAGCACATTATTTAAATTACATTGAATTGTTTAAGTTGTATAAATAAATAGGAAAATAAAAAATTAATAGTAAACAAACACATTAATTGTAAAATAGTCTAGCTATTTTATTTTAATTAAATGCAAACCAAAAGCGATGAAAAACATATAAAATAATGTCTAATACTCAGAAACCATTGAAGATTAATTAAATGAATATCACGCAAGTTAGGTTAAACTTTTAATATATTTAAAAAATGGAATGTAATATTATAAATATGTAAGCAAAACTGAATCAAATGAAAACATTTCTGCTTCGCTAGTTTTTAAAATTTTTTCAATGGGAATTTTTAATATTTTTTCCGGAAGTAGTATTTTAAATTTAGATGGATAATTGTAATTAATTTGTGTAACGTAAATTAAAATTCCTCAATGAATTATTTAATACTTAAATACATAGTATTTCTTTTTCTTGTCAATACAAATAGAAATCCACAATGTATAGATATTTTATATGTTAACATTACTAAATAAACTGACAGTCCTAGTTCAGGATCTTCTTAGAATCTTCGAAATTCTCTAATATTTGGAATACCGTTATTTAGTTTCAAAAAAATTTATATGAATATTACATTTCAAAGGCAGTGTAAATTGAAAAGCTGAAATCGAAAAGTTAGGCGTATTAAATTTATGTTGAGTTTTGAAAGAACCAGGTATTTTTTCACAAACCACGACCATTTGCAGCAGAAGGCAAAGCACCTCATATTTTCGTAAAACATAAACCTACATTACACACGCAAAAAATATTAAGCCAAACAATGTTTTCATTTAGAGAAAATGTAAACTCTGCTCATTTTTGTGTAATTTAACTTTAATCTATTTTAGCCTACTCTCTTTGTTTTTAATTAATAAATTTAGAATTAATTATTCAATTTAGAATCAATAAAACTTAATAAAATGGAAAGTATATCAAGCAAATGATACTTTACAATAAAATTTCAAACTCCCGTATTCGAATAAATCCCTTAAAATTGCTCTTTTTAATGTATGATATACATTAAAAAAATTTATTTAATACATTACTTTTTTTCAAATGAAAAATTTACTAATGAATAATGAAAACATTCATATTACGAACCAAAAATTAAATTACAAATTGTTAAATTAAACTTTAAATATCACAGTTTCCATCAAAAAATACAAAACAAAAACACTTCTTGCTTCAAGTTAAATATTGGATCAAAGTTTTATTGCCAACTTTATTTTTTTCCAAGTTTTTCGCATGGAAACGATACCATACCAAATGCATGTTATGATAAAAATAAAATAAAGTTTAATAGCATTTGAACAATGAAACATATACTTTGTTGAATCTTCTTAAATCTTATTTTTAAATCAAACATTGTCATTTGTTTTGTTTTTTTAATTTATAGTGAATTGATATTTGTTTAAAAGACATTAGGTTCAATTTATATTTTATCAAAAGAGATCTTGTACACTGAAAAATAAATAAAAGATTTCCAATCAAGTCTAGAATAGCCCAATTGGGACGAAATATTTAACAAAATTAAGTGATAATCAAATTTGCAAAGTGTAAACTCTTTATAACACTGTATACGAAATTTAATTTTTCGTTTTCAAACCTTATTACTTTTTTTTTTATATTTTTAAGTTTATGATTTGTTAGCAAAAAACTTACAAACGTCCTTATCATTACTTTCAATTTTATTTAAAAATGTAAATGCTGATTAATTTAATGGAATGATTGCTGGTGCTCCTGAGAAAATCTGACATATTTTTCAGAAATACATTTAACAGGCATTTTGAATTGGAAAAATTACTAGAAAGGACTATTTTTACAAACAAAAAAAACTGACATAGCTTTTTTATACTTTCATAGCTCACAAAAAAATGTAGTTTTAGGGCTTAAAACATCTAACTCCATTTAATAAATGTGACTCTCAGTAAATATAAACCGTTACTTCTTTAATTCCTTGGAAAACATCCTTTTAAATATGTATTTGTTTCAAAAAAAATATTTTTGTTAAAGAATATATTAAGATTCTGCTGTGTTTTTAAGAGGAAAATGATTGCATTTGCTAAGTGATCTGAAATAATCCTATAAATTCCATAAAAAGGATTGTAAAAAAAGATAAGAAGGCAGTTATATTTTTGCCAAACCAGTCTTGGATCTTGTTTGCGTGTCTTTGTTGACACTTTATAAAACTTTAAAGATAGTTACATTTGTTAAGATACTTTCTGATAATGTACTAATTGCCGTACTCTTCTCAAGAACCGTCGTAAAATCTTCAAACAACAGATACATGAACTTTTTTTTAGAATACGTTTAAAAATAGTCACTTTAAATGCATAGATGGGAGATTTAAACATTTAAACGTAAATATGTGCATGTTTCTGTTTCAATGAACTGTTTTTAAAATTTATTGGTTCGGTTTTCTAAATAATGATACTTAAAATCCTTTGTTAAATATAACGTATAATTACCAGTTTTAATGGCAAAAATTCTCTTATAATGTTATACATTATTAGTAAAAGTAATCCTTTGTTTGATGAATTTGATAAATTGAAAATAATGAAAAATTGATATTTTATTTCTTAAAAATTCTGTATAAGAATATCTAAAAAATATTTTTACCTATAATAGGAAATACCCAAACATATATTAATCGGCCATAAAATTCCTTAATAATAATAATAATAATGCTCTTTAATTTAGTTTAGTGACAGGTTTTGTATATTTGCATATATAATGCCAGTGAAAAAGTTTTAACAAGATAAATCTGCACTAGAGACTTGAAATATTTCTAGTAGGTCGGTTTATTTAAATAATAATATCTTTAGATTATTTTCGGGGAGTCAAAAGCAGGAAGAAGTTAAATAGTGTTTTGATTGGCATTCTAAGGAAAGAAAAGCAAGGTTTTTTTCAAAATACATGCCATATACATAAAAGAATCGAGAATATACGTAATATGAAAGTCTTGAAAACAGAGGCGAATACTTAAATTTTAGTTTTTTCTGCATAATTTGACATTAGTTTTTTTTTTCGTTCAAAAATTTCAATTCAGATATAATTAAAGCTTAAATCCCATTTTAAATATTCAACCAAAAACTATCATTGGAAAACTAAAACACATGTAAATAACCAAAAACTACGAAAAACTTTCCTTTGAAACACTCCTAACAAAAATCGTTAAAAATTCAATGCAAAATATTATGAAATCCTAATACAAATGCAGGTGTAGTATTTTTCGTTCTTAATAATTTTTAATTTATTATAATTAGGCTGAAAAAACATTTTTCTTTAAAACGTAACATTTATAATGAGAAATATGTACAGCTTAATCGTTTTGATCTTCAATGCTTTCAGCTATTGTATTATATAGACACATAATACTAACCACCCGTTTAGCATGACCCTTCTCTAAAATGCAAAAATTCAATCTATACCATTAGATAAAACTCAGTCTCGTTTACCAGAACGGGTCGAGTATTCATACGCCTACAAGATGTGCTGTAATTTTCAAACACATGAGCCTCAGCCGCAATCCAGTTTGAATTCATAACCAGGCCAAAGCGTGTGAGCATGCGCAAGCGGAAAAAATACAGAAACAGTGTCGTTAATGAGATTACAGCATGAGCTGCTATCAAAAACAGCACAAAACGCTGTGAAACTGTCGTAAAAGTGCGGTATTTTTAATGATTTTTACAGTGGTAGTTGGTTGGTAGACATATATTTTCAGGCTTATGTGCTTGGTCACAAAGACACGCTTATAAACCCTCGTCAAGAAGAACGGACACGGCATACACACATATACAACAGATGCTGCCATCTATCGCCACCTCCACAATTTAGACATGTCCCTGAAGGGGAGGGACATAATCTCCAGGGACCTGTACCCTGGAAACTGCGCAAAGACGCCACAGGACTTTCGGACCAACGATTTAACGAGCACGTACTCCGCATATACTCGACAAACACAAACATCCATGCCTTACCGGGATTCGAACCCGAACCCAGAGGCTCCAAAGGCTAGCTTCCTAACCGTTGCGCTGCCGGGTCGGCTTTTACAATGTAAACTAACATATCATTTGATTAAACAAACTGGTAGCCAATTTCAATTTAATATTAGATGAAAATTCAACAACTAAAAACTGTAATATCATTTAGTACACTTTGTTTAGTTTAATATTTGTTTGCATTTGTTTACTCTTTATCATTAATTAAGTAAGCACGAAATATGAAACAATGAGGTTTAATTGCTAAAATAACGAACTGTTCATTGTTACCGTGTTTATATTTATTCACTACTTTTAAGCATGTCACATTTTAAAATTATCTTAGATAAGAATAATTGGCTGTATAAATTAAACATTAAAGTATAAAAAAGTTTTATTTTAAGTATAAAATATTGAGTTGCAAACAGAGCTAAAATAATAATTCATTATGTGTTATGTAAATATTTGAAAACTCAAGATTGTATTGTAATCTATAGATGTTATGGTTAATTACATTACAAAGCACACAATTACAAAGCACACACAATATTTAAATCAGTTTTTTTTCAATAGTACGCAAAATATTTCAACTCGATTTAATATCTGCAACGATTTAGTGTACAATATTACTGTTTGGTTTGTTTTTTAGCTAAATATCCGATCAAAAGATTTACAATGCTCGGTATTAAAATGAGCACAGGTATAAGAAACATTGCTTGACACGTGCACAAATCCAAAACCCCGGAATTATCACGCCTTTTATTTATCAAAGCTATATATAATTAAGGAGAACAATAGGGCCATGTAAATAAAGAGTTTTGGTAAACGTGGATATTCGCATTTGGTAAATGTCGTTGTGAATCGAAATTCAAAATCCTCTTTGGTTGGTTGGTTGGTAGACATATATATTCAGGTTTGTGTGCTTGGTCAGAGACCCGCTTATAAACCTTCGTTAAGTAGGACAGACACACAACACACACACACACATAAGTGAATCCATCTAATTTTTAGAGACAGAGGTCAACTAGAGGACCCCCAGAATTGGCTTGTCACCCCAGAGGTATTGATTTGGTATGGGAACTTGGAGGACTTTGTGACCACGACGGATTTAACGTGCACCAGTCACCATTAGCGTACACGGGGGGAATCCTCTTTAAAGTTTCTTATCTGGCTAATTCCACGAAATTTAGTGTAAGACAATTTAATAAAAATTTAAGTTAGAAAAATAAATCAAATTAGATAAAGCAGGCTACATTATTTAGTTGCAATAAGTGTAGATCGGCTATTCTGATTTATTTTTTTTCATTTAATGTAAAAAATTTTAGTGATAAACACTTTTTGCACACGTGCTAACACTACACAAAGGGTAATTATGCATTGAATAGTTTCAAAAGGAATAATCCTGATATCAGGGAACCTGTATCAGGGTTCTTAAGCGTATTGCAAAAACAACATGAAAAATATATACACGGAAAAAAAAAAGGTATGTAACCGTTACCAAATATATTTGGTGATCAGTATTTACTTGCGGTTACCAAATTATGCTCGCGTTTAACAAAAACATTTGCTACTCCCTAGCAAAATCCTTTGCTCAAAATCTAGACCGCTCCGATTGGCTGGCAGCTTGGAATCATGGGTGTTTGGCGGCAATAAACAACATTTACAATGGCGGACGCAGGGTGTGCGAATTTACTAAAAGCTTGGGGATTTTCTCATACAAAAGTTTCAAGGTAAGAGATAATTTATTGTGTTTTATAATGTGTATATTTAGGTAAATATTGAAATGTGTAGCTTAAATTAGCTAAATATATTTTTAACTTTTCTAATTTTAAGTTAGTCACATCAGATTAATATACTCTGTACACTACTTTCCATGTGCTTCGAAACGTAAGATGTTTCTTATATTTTCAGATTTCCATTTTCATAATCATTTGTTATATTTATAGTTTGCTATTGAATGTTTTATCTCAATATACCTTTTTTTAAATATATTATTATAGTTATATATATTTTTAATACGCCATTAGGTTTAAAGTCGGCGTGTCTCGTATTTTTTTCCTTTTGTTCGGTTACTTCCGCAAGTACTACGGATTGTCCGTAGTTTCTACGGACGAGGTTATCAAACTACGGAGTTACGGAAACACAGTTAAAACTACGGATAAGCTTTGATCAAAAATACAAAACTTATTTTGGAGATTTGTTTCGCCTTGGTATTAGTAATTTTGTAGCATTTAATGAATCAATCGTTCGTCGGCCTAGAAAAACAAGGCTGATGATTTTAATGGGATTTTTTTTAAAAAAATCTAAACGATGTATATTTCATTTGCGGAAATAAAATGCCCAATGCGGATCAAAGTATTTTTCGTATTCGTGCGGAAAGTAAACCTACCCACGACGACTTGTAACATTTGCTAAGTAGCCGCGAAATCGCAGAAGGTTAGTGTTCTTTTTAAAGTTCTACTTGTGATCAGATTTTTCAACCAGCCGCTTTGCCTAGTAATATTTGCTAGTTACAGTAGTAAACGTAATCGCAGTAGGATCTCGTTTATTTTTTTAAGTTTTCTCTCTGAAAAAAATCGCTTAACCAAACCACAACCCCTCGCAATATTTACTGGTTCGCAGCGTAATCGTCGTATGATCAGGGTTTCGTTTCTTTTTTAGTTCAGGATAGATCAGTCAACCAAATTTTAGGTACTTTATTACTTTAAAAAATTACGATCCGTGGCGCCAAGGCCCGCTACTTTGGAATTTTTTTTGTTGCTGAGTGAATTTCATTGTGTTTTTAATTGAAACTAAAGAAGTTTTTAAATTCGGAAAGGTTTGCGGTGAAATCGTATTTTTTGTTTGATTTCCCACAAAATGACCGACTTTGGTATTTGACTTTTTCTCCATCGATCGGCCGATTGAAAATAAGAATAACCGGCAATCGAAATTTTTGAGTGTTTGGGAAATAATCGCAATATAATTGGTAAATAATCCCCCCCCCCCCCCCGCCAAAGAGACTACGGACATGCCTCTAAGGAATGTATGCAGTTCCGTTTTAAATTTTTAAGAATTTTTTTATGTTTAATTTATGTATTATTCTACTCTTTATACATTTCTCTGTCAGTAATATTTGGCATTTGAAAATTCCAATATATTAAATCCTTTTAATGTAAAATTTTAGTTCTTTTAAATTTTATATTGCCAGGGTTGAAAAAATAGTCAGACTACAATTTAATTTTAATATGAATTTCCTAAACAAAAAATTTTCGCTTGTGTTGGAATTCAACGATTTTGTGACTCTTACGAAATTTAATTTTTGCAAATTGTACTAAATTATTGCATAAAAAGTCAATTTACCTATAATTTGACAAAAGCAATTTTGTGTTTTATTTAAACTTAATTATTATATACTTCAGTTTTTAAGATGCTTTTGATGATTATATTTTTGAACAGCTTTATTATTTTTTATATTAAAAATTTTCATAGAGTTTACTAAAGATAACAATGAATCAAGATTAAAATTATATTTAATTTTTACATTGTATATTATGAAATCGAAACTGATTTTTGTTGTTGTTTTGCTTTTAGATGAATATGTGGATGAAGAGTCTCTTAAGTCCTTAACGCCTGATTTATGTGCTGAATTGGTACCGAGGTCAATATTTCAGGTCAAATGTCTAATTAAAAAAAATGTATTTTTATGTAAGACATTTCTTTTAGTATCTTTGTATTTATATCTTTGAAATAAATACTTTTTTGGACTTTTGACCTTTGTTTTAGTATCTTTGTCCTTTAGTATCTTTATTATGTCTGAAATAAATACTCTTTTGAACTTTCTGGGTTTTTGTTTTAATTTTTCCAGCGCTAATGAGTGACAGATAATTATAGTAAAAGATATATTTTAAAGTTCATATTTAAAAAATTAAATTTTTCATATGTTGCCCTTCAATTTAAAACTAACTTCATATAGTTTCACGAGTTTTTACTGAGTCATGGATGCTATTTTGGGTAAGTATCGTCACCAGCTTAATAAACTCAATCGAAACAAAATAGGAAGCCAGTTTTATAATGCTTTATTTTTATAACATGCAAAACCTAAATTTAGTTTAAATAACTACTTTTAAAATTTTTGCTGCAGGTACCAAAAAATTGTCCATTTTTAAAATTGATTGCTTAAAAACCAGAAATGAAATAATTCAAATTGGATGGAAAACACAGTTTTAAATTACTTTAAAAACAAGATATAGTTCAGTTAGACTTAGTCATAATATTTATAGGCACCTTTGAGCCCAACACACTAGGCAGTCATGAGTAGGCTAACACTGCCTAGTGTGTTGGGCTGGAAGGTACCTATAGATATTATGACGGATGTCCAACTAGACTACACCTTGTTTTTAAGGTAATTTAAAGCTCTGTTTTAACATCCATTTTAATTACTTCATTACGGGTTTTTAAGCAATCTATTTTAATGTGGCCCGCGTTTTAACTTGATTAAATATTTGGTAATATACAACAAATACTTTTCATTCGTTTGGTTCTGTATAGTAAATAATTGGTACTTGACAACAAATATTTGGTAGAATATAACATGCGTTAAAATCGTTTGGTAAATCTCACCAAATATTTGGTACTAGATAAAAAATATTTGTTAACATAACCAATTATTTTAATTGGTTTTGGTAATTTTTACCAAATATTTGGTATTCGATAATAAATATTTGGTAATATATACCTAATACTTTTAGTTCATTTGGTAAATTCGACCAAATTTTTGGTCCTTGAAAACAAATGTTCGGTAATTAATAGCAAGTATACTTTTCTCGTTTGGTACGGTTTACTAAATATTTAGTAACGAAAACCAAATACATTGTGATAGTTACCAAATTTATTTAGTATTAGCTACAAAATTACATAGTAGTTGGTACCAAATTTTCGTTACCAAATCATTTGGTAACGTGTACAAAATACCTACTTAACTCATATACGACCAAATAATTTGGTACTGGTTACTCAAATTTGGTAATGGTTACTAAATTTTTTTTTCAGTGTATTTTCTCATATTTATATACTACATCATAAAAACTCCATTGCGTTTCCTGTTTTTTTTTAATTAAATATCGCATTTGTTAGGAATGTTGCAAAATATGATTTCGTTTTACATTGATCAGGAAACTTCCAGCAATTTGAAATTTTGTATAAATTGACAAAAATTTATTAAAAAAATATTTCTTCAATCAGTGTTACTTTAATTCTCAAGATCAAATAAATTTAAATTGCGAGACCAATTTTACAGTTTCAGAATAAATGGAAAGTTTACCATTTTCCACTAAACTCTCGAAATTTGTTTACGTATAATCACATTAATTATTTGAATAATTTCACAAATTGTTATTGCTTGGTAATTTGAGTATTTTGTACATTATTCTCTACCTTTCAAAGCATTACTATAAAAGTATGATTGCATTTATTATATCTAAAGGATAATCATTTCATATCGTAAAAATATGAAAACGTATAATTTATAAAAAAAAATGAAAACAATATATAAAATCTGATTTTTTTATTTTTTATATCTATAAAGACTAAGATATAAATTTTTCACATCACAGATAAATACATTCTAAAGTAGTTTTAAAATTCATTTTTATCTCTTTTTTTTTAAGTTGGTTTGAAACTTATACATGATACAAACGTACACTGTAAATAAAACTACGGTAGAGTTCCGCGTTTATACTCTTCTGGCTTCACTGGGTCTTCTCTTTCGGTTTTTAAACAATGAGGATGCCGCCTGGGTGTCAGATGAATTGAATTGTTAAAAATGTTCTGTAAAATAATAAGTTCTTAGAAATTTTGAAGGATTGTTTACTTTTGTAAGCGTTTTATGTATTGAAATACTAAAAAAAAGTTGCATTAGACAGGTGTGGTAGATTAAAGGTAAAAAATGATGAAAGATTTATCTTTTAAGAAACCTTGACCTTATTAACATCATTAAAACACTTGACATTTTGTTATAGATTTTTAAAAGGCTTTTTGACATAATCAGCATCAATTACTATAAAAACCATGTACTTCACTTAAAAGGCTTGAACAATTGTTTAAACTGACATATCTTAATTTTGTAAAAGTAGTAAGAAACCTTCACTTTGTTTAAACTGTCTCGCTTGCCTCTTAATAAATTTTTCTGAAAATAATTAGTATTTTAAATCTTGATAGTGGTGTACTGAATTTATTTATATTAACTAAATTGCGCTAGATTTTTAGAACAAGTTATTGTTTATTCAATCTTTAGTAATCATTTTGATAAGTTACTTTTTGTGGTGGCGAATATATGTTCATTAATATTTATATATAGAAAAAATGGTTTTTATTTTTTCAGTGTGCGTGTCTGTATACAGGGCGATAAAATAAAGGTAAATGTTTCCCCAATTTTAGCAACAAACTTCTTGTAAGTGTGGGAGGCTTACCTGTACTCCAATAACATTCCGATATCCGCCCACTACACACGCATACCTTTCATACTACGTACTAATAAAATTATTTTATGGCGTGCTTAGGTAAACATATTATCTCATACACAATGCCTATTTATTAGGCATTGTATGGCAGCTAATGTATAATTCAATTTAGGGTATAGTATAGATATCACATATGAAAGTATAAGAGTAGCGAGGCCGGGATAGCTTGGTCGGTAAGGTCTTGGACTGGCATCCCTGAGGTTGCGAGTTCGAGCCCCGCTGCCTTCCGAAGACCCCCGTGTACGCTAATGGTGACTGGTGCACGTTAAATCCGTCCTGGTCACAAAGTCCTCCTAGTTCCCATACCAAATCAATTTCTCTGGGGGTGACAATTCTGGGGATCCTCTAGTTGGCCTCTGTCTCTAAAAATTAGATGGATCCACTTATTTGTGTGTGTTGTGTCTGTCTTATGTGACCAAGGTTTATAAGCGGGTCTCTGAAAAAGCACACAAACCTGAATATATATGTGCACCAACCAACCAACCATAAGAGTAGCACGAAAGCTATATACGAAGAAAATATAAGATAATAAAATTTCTCCAATACATTATGCAAAGTCAATTATTTTGCTTTTACAAAACTTACCCCCTCTTCCTAATAAAAATAGCCGTACTGTTATAAATAGGCAATTAAAATTTTAAATATTTAAATGCGTTTTCCAAATTCATTTACTTTTTTTCCGTATTCGTAACACACTCAATAGATAATATATTAATAAATATATTTATCTATATATATATTGTTTAATAAATTGACTATTTAATTGTTTATTTTTTTCGGCACTGAAATAAATGAAACAAGTCAAATTAAGCAGTGTAGAACTTTAGTATTTTAATTAAAATTCTTACGAACCTCATTGGTTAGTATTCTACACTAACCATCGATTTATTGTCTAAAAGGTGAAGTAAATTTTGATGACAAATATATATTTTGTTACGAAACAATATATTGCAGTCATATAATTGAGTTTGATATTAATAATAAATGTTTATAAGTACCATACCTAACTTTTTGTTCAAAGATAATATATATTTTGAGGTTGATACATTTCGCTAACTTTCCGGCTCAATTACTTAATTGGGAGATAATGATGACAGTTTTCTATTTCTTAGCACAGATCTTCATTATAAGTATAAATTGACCATCCTTTCATATTGAGTAAAGGACATATGATATAGAATATCCTCTTTATTAAATCCAAAGAGTCATAAATTGCTGTTAAGCGTATAATGTACTCTAATAGAGAAATAATATCGCATTACGTTAACATGTTTTAATTTGACATTTAAACTTAATATCATTGAGTTCTGAAATAACAACGTTTAATTTTGTTTCAAATCATATTAAAAATGAATCGATAAATGTAAATTTGAGTCAGAGTCAACATAAAAATTTCCATACACTCTTCTTCTTTACTAGAATAATAAAAGAAAGAAAAGTTGTAGGGCATTCTCCAATCATCTTAAAACCCTTTTCATAGAGCTATAGAGCTATTATCTATTCAATTTGTTCTTGTTTTTTAAACCATGTTTTTCTTTTTTTTAACCGTGTTAATAAATGAAATTTAAATTCATTTTTCACAGTTTAATAACTTGTGAATAAAAGTTGTTGAATACTACTTTTGTAAACTGAGGGGCTAAACTTTGGGGTGTGGGTAGGCTAGCTGATGAAGCGTTGACTTTCAGAAATAGATATCATCTGAAACATCAGATTGAATATTGACCTCGAAAACTATATCCTATAAACTGATTATTGAACGAAAGGTCAAAACTAAAATAGTCTGTGTGGAAGAGTGATGTAAACTATTTTTAAAAAAAATCGTCATTGTCCTTTGTCCTGCCATGAAATGTCATAACACCATGTTTGCCAGACCACTTGTCATAGGTTTAAAATTATAACCGTTTATAAACAAAAATTGAAGCTTGACTCTGGAACATAGTTAATTTAAACAAAAGTAATGTATCAAAATTGAATTAATTTCTTATATTTAAAACAAATCACCGAATGCGTTAAAACGTATCGTAAAACGTCAAGTAAAGTTCTATTTTGAATACCAGAATTAGAAATTGTTGTACGAATTGTCATGTGCATTTGGCTATTATTGACTTTCGAATATATTGAACAGTTTTCATAACATATGAATACCATACATAATTTAGTGTATCAGACAATATTATTCCATGTATTTACATTTAATTAAATATTGCATAAGATGTATGTGTAGAAGAGCATTAGCTTAATATAACACACATGACAATTTAATAACCATATATATGCTCAAAGTTAAAGTGTCACTTCAGACTATAATGGGGCGACATGCACCGTTGCACCGTCGTAACAAATGGTAAATTATAACATAAGCTAATCCATTGCATAAACTGTTGTTGATTAAAATAACCATGTGTTTAAAGCACACTTTACTTGACAAAATTTCCAAAGTGCGTTCCAGCTTAATTTTCCCCAAACTTAATTTTATTATATTTGTTTTATAAGGTTTTTTTTGTCTTTAATGCTTGCTTTCATTTGAAGCAACAAATCAAGCGTTAATATTTTTATGTTATTATAATTTTATATCTGTGTTTTATTAAAATAAATTTAACTTTGAGGTTAAGATACATTAGAATTTTTTCCATCAAGTTTTTACAATCATTATAGCTCTCTGCTTTATCTTAAGATCGTAAGAAAGAATAATCTCTCTCTCTCTCTATCTCCTCTCTCTCTCTATCTCCTCTCTCTCTCTCGCTTCAGACACATACACAACCTACTTGATTATAAGCTTTTGTACATTTTTAGTCGTAATTAATCCTGAGGTTGTTACCATCTTCCCAATTAAGTCATTTCGCATCATGTAGTGATTATGCCCAAAAGTCGCTGATGTGCAAAACTAGTAAAGCAATATGTTATTATTCATAAGTCACGATTCATAATCAAGTATTCATAAAATTAACGGTCTACTAAAATACTCCCTCCACCATAACTATAAATGCATACTATGCAAAAGTTAAATCAAACACTTTTAGTGAAATTCATTTATCCTGTACCGTGATAACAATCTACGTTTGAATATAATCGAACTGTGCTTGAATGATTGAGAGTCACTTCACTAATTTTGTTTAATCATTTAGTAGTCCTAACATATTTCATTCCATTATATGAATACGGCCGATGTTCAACTCTATAACAAATATAACTTAAGCCCTTTTTCGACAATAGAACAGTATAGGGTTATGGAATGAATGTTAAATGTACGTTTAGCATATTTTGCGAGAAAGCTGCCCTGAAATATTTAGATGCGCAGTAGGAAAAGGCATTTTTGCAAACTTTTTTTTAAAATTAAGTTATTCAGTTAAGCACATTTCCTTATATTTCCTTGTAGATAGTTTAACAGTTCTAGCCTTCAATTTACTCTCATAACCGTAACTTTATTATTAGTTACTTTTGACACCGTAAAATATGTATGCAACAGTAAAGCCTTGGTTTCCTGAGAAAGAGGTAACGTAATCAAGCGACCAGACAAGTACGTTTAGTGACGTCATATAAACAACTACCATTGATCAAGCTAGAGTGGTTTCCTAGAGAGCGTTATTTGACAACTATGTGTGTCCTCTAAGTGATTTGCTGTCCAGTGAGTTTTAAAACGTTGGTTGGTTAATTGGTAGACATATATTTTCAGGCTTGTGTGCTTGGTCACAAAGACCCGCTTATAAACCTTCGTCAAGAAGGACGGACACGACGTACACACCCATACAAGACAGATGTTGCCATCTATCGCCACCTCCACAATTTAGACATGTCCCTGAAGGGGAGGGAAATAGTCTCCAGGGACCTGTACCAGTTGTAAACTGCGCAATGACCGACCACAGTCTTTCGAAACCAACAGATTTAACAAGCACGTACTCCGCATATACTCGGTGGGTCTTCAGAAGTGTCGATACTCGATCGCGGGACCTTCCGATCCCGAGACCGAGATCTTAACCACTAGGCTCCCCACGGCCCTTTAAAATGTTAGCCTCAATGTTTTTGTCTGTTGTCCGCTGCCGAAGAGTTGGCGCTTTTCTTCAAATAGAGATGAACTTTTATTTGATTTTGTAAGAAATAATGATGAGCTATATGACACGCGTGAGTACGAATAAATTGAGTAGAGTAAGTTTGCTAGGTTTTCTTTTTCTTGATGTCAACGTAAATTTCTAGTGAAGCGGTGCCTCAATCAACGGTTTGTAGCCGGTGTAAATTTCTGGAACCGCTATGTTAGGAAACTAAAGTTTAACTGCTACACTAAGAAAGTATTGCTTTAATTCGCAAAATATTACTGCCAACTATGTTTCCCAAATATTTCTTTGACTTCACATCATATTCGTTTATTTTTTCTACATTGCAGAATGATAAATATATCAGGCAATATATATGGCCATTTGATTCGTATTGGTTGACGAGAAAAAGTTATTTCCCCCTGGGGAAATACTTTGAGTTAGATATATTATTATTGTTATTATGATTATTTTTACTAGCATTGGCTGGACTTCGAACTACTCATTCTCGATGACAGGAGGTTGTCGTAAGTACAGGGTGCGGCAAGTAAGAGCGGTCTGGTATGAAAGTAGGATTGTAGAAATAAGATATAACTGCTGCCAGGGGTGCCTACAGGGGGGGGGGGGGGGTCGAAAGTTGCAATTTTAGGGTGGGTCGAAAAAATTAGAAAAATTTACAAGTAAATGGTTTATTTTGTCTAAGATAAAACTCTAACAAATTCTTGTTCTTTCTTATCATCTGCCCCCTCCCCCCGACATCTAGGGGGGGGGGCTAGGTTCATAACCCCCCCCCCCAACCTACAAGAATAAAAAATGGTAACCAAAATACTTAAGAACATTACGATATGGGAACATATAGATAATGGGCTATGGCGTGTGCCTGACGAATATTTCTGACATTTATTACCCATAAACAACCCATCACTTCTTTAAAGCTTAAATAAAACACTTGCATCTGGCCTTATCATGTCATAAATCTCACGTAGTTTGTATAACATACAATTCGATGAAATGATGACTCCCGCATGTTTCTTTTTCACCAAAGATATTCGTGCAATTGCCCGCTTATAAGTACTACTTTAGATTGTTGTTTTAGAAACGGAGAGAAGCATCAAAGATACACCTTCATTAAATGCATCTATTTGATCTATTTTAAACCAAAATGAAGTTTAATAGTTAAGATGAAGTTAAAATGCACTGTACTAAAAGTACTCTAAGAGCTTATTTCGAAGTGTTATGGCAGTGACTCCGGTAAGATTTTCGTAATTATATAATTTGAATATTTTAAGCTTGTTAACCCTTTGAAAAAGCAAATTGGCTGAAGTGTAAACTTGATTTCACTGCTTCCGATTTAAATTAAAATTTTAACTAAATATTTAATTTCTTAATTAAAAAAATATATATTTCTGTAGTAGGTGGTTATAAATGACTCCTCAGTGCTTTAAATTTTGGTATTTAAAAAATTATGAAATTTATAAAAATTTAAAAATTATGTGTGTTGCTGGAAAAGCAGTCTGCAGAAGGTTTTATACATCCCTCAGAAGGTTGGGCAAATTAAATAAAGGATAATATAGGATTTTAAAAGATATTAATACTAACACGTTAATTATATTTGATATTTCTGATAATTTGAGTTTCAAAGTTTACACTTTAAAACATTTTTAGGCACCAAAAATATTAATCAATATTAATAATGAAAAACATTGTTTGATATTTTTTAATGTGCACCTGGATTTAAAAAATTATTCCATAGCTGACTTTTGTATAATGATGACTAAAGACAAAAAAAATTACATATCTTAGTTAGAATACGGTAGAGTGGCGGGATTTTTTTTTAAAGTTTTCCTTTTCCTTTCCAAGAATTAGATGACGGCTTTCAAGAATACAGAATTTAAAAATGTTCACCCCCCCCCTTCCTTCTCTTGATGAAGCACTCGAGATATTAATAATTTTATTATCTATTTCTAGATATTTATTTTGAGAATACTATAAAATTACATGTTGAGGTTTAAGCTGTCTTTAGACGTGGACACTTAGACCACAAGGAAGGACCGGGGCCTTTTCCTGATTAGTGACCCTATATTGTTGATTTTAATCGAAAAATTTTGCAATGATAACAATTGCAGAATTGCACTTTTTTATATATTCACACTATAAGTTATTTAATGGAATAAAACCTTAATTTGATACATTAAGCACTTAATGATCCAACTACATTAATAAACCGAAATGTTCACACTAATTATTTGAATGAGTCGTCTTAATAAGTGTAATAAAATCTATTAATTCGTCAGTAATTGCCTTACTATCCTTAGTTTCAATATCTTAGATGAGACTAGCCATCGTCTGGCAATTGCAATTTAACCATTCACTCAGCCACATAAATTTCTGTTTTCAAGTGGTGCAGCTTTCAAATGTAGTATGTATGATGAACTCTAATTTCAAGAGGCATGTGGTACAGTATGGCCATAAACTAGAATATTATGTTTTGCTGATTGGTCGATTTTGGCGTATCTTTTACTCCAATAAACGGTAACAGCCTATAGCGGCCTCTTAATTTATGGATATAGTTGTCTAATTTTTTTGTATTTAAAAATTATAAATATGGAATACAGCATTTTTTGTTTTGCTTCAAACCCACTGCATGTAGTCCTAAATTGCACAGAAAAATAATTACGCGTTTCTGATACCTCAATTTTTAATTTAGATTTTAAAATAGCTAGTTTTTATATCAATATGAAACAGGAAATTATGTGATATTCTGTCGATTCATCTAGATAGTGTTTAGGTTCCTAAGCAAATCGACGACGCTTTGTTTGAAAGTGTTGAAGTTTTGTGAAGTTGATTTTGAACAATAACAGTAACTGGCACTAAATAAGTCGTGATCAATTTTAACAGAACTTCTTGATTATTATTAACAACAAAAAAAAAAACTGAAAATATAAATTTCTAACAAAAACGTATTCGAAAATGACATAATAAAACAGGAATCGCAACTAAAATCTTTAACAATCTGCAAAATGATAATTCTATTTTAAGAGGCCCGGCGTCGAGAAGAAAGCAATGTGCTGACAATTATTTCTCAAAAATATTTCTTAATCGCTGTTATAGTACATTTGAAGCGGACATCATAAATATTCAGAATTTTGTGTAACATTTCTATGAATGAATGACCTTCGGGTAATATTTCTGGCCTAGCTCAGGCCCAAGCCATTTTCCCGCCAAATTATACTCGAAGAGAAAATAACTAAATAATTTGCTTTAAAAACAGTAGGGATACTTGTAGCCTTGTGTCAAGTGTGTGGGTGAGAGACTGAATATAGTTAAGTAGCTCAATTTCGAGCTTTACGGTAAGAATTTTGTTTAATATGTAACTTTAATTTTAATTTTACTATCTTAATAAATAGTAAATTTTTAAGTGAAACTATATTTGTAAACATTATAAAATAATCATGATTTGTTTGATAATCTCAAATGTGTGTTGCATTAGATAAAAAGCGAAGAGAACATTTTTATGCATTAAGAATGGAGGGAAAGAATTGGAAGCTGTTTTTGATTGGATCACGTGTCCAGCTATTTTTATTGATTTAAAAAATAATATAATTAATTTTGAGCGGAATTTTTACCGATTCTTTAGAATCCCGATAGCTTTTGCTGTAAAGAAAATCTATTTAAAGGAAAATTAAAAATAAGTTGTAATTCTGTATTATAAAAGCTATTAAAAAAATGCTTCCCTTTTTCAATAAGAGGCAACTCTGCGTTGACCTATCAGTAGAAAAATATTCAAGAAGAAAGTCAGTACTTGGGCTTTATTTCTTAGGACAAAGTTACTTCATTCGATGGTACTTGAAATATCATTTTACTATAACGTTACCATATATGGGGATCGTTCCCATATATACACCTTGTAATATACACCTTGTGGTGTAAATTACTTAGGTTCGGTACTCCCATAAGTCCATATAAATATAAAATCCACACCGGTTTTTTTTCGGGGGGGGGGGGGGGGGCATTGGGGTAAAAATTCTGTCTGTGTCTGCTTTACTTGACGAATGTTTATAAACGGGTCTCTGATCAAGCACACAAACCGAAAAATATATGTACCAACCTACCTACCAGCTTATGCAGATGAAATAAAAAAAAATGTCTTGAAATAGACGAATGGAGCATGGTGAAGGCGTTTTCTAAACGGGGAATACTTTGTGAATGAACGAAAGCATAATATATATCCGTAGTATATATTTCTATTCATATCTAGGTATATTATCCAAGCGGAAATTATTTGTGAAAAATGACGAATAATTTAGTGTAAAAAGAAGTTTTTTGTGAAAATGTACATTTAAACTGCTTAACAAACTGATATAAATAACTAAAATAACTTAATGAGATTAAAGCAAGTCATTTATTCAAGCGTCCAAATGGGTATTTAACAATATTTATACTGATGTTTCACTAATATTTAACAACTATTTCTAACGGTGAATATTAAATGAAAAGAAAAAAACATTTAGTTTTTCTTATAAATATATTTCTGATAAATAGTTTAATTTATTCGTAGAAAATGTAACTATCACCTTTCAAAGAAACATACAGCCTCGCCTTTTTTTAAAATACATACGTTCCTAAAAATACTAATACAAAACTATTTACCTCGTTGGCAAAATGTCTGGGCATAAGGAACAAGGGCGTAATGAAATAAATTACTGTTGTGCTGAAGTCTGAAATTGCGTTTTCATAAACAATATATATTTAATATCGTCAGACAAGCATTGAGTCATAAGTCGTATTAGAAATATTCAGGAATATTTGAGTAAAGATTAAATATTTATATCAGGCATGAACTATTAAGTATAATAACCTTTGAGAAGTAAATGCCTTTCTAATAAGTAGGTAAAGTTTAAATTTAATAATCCGAATTTACATTTAATGAACTGTACGAATTGTTGGTATTTTGAAAAGTTTATTATTCGATATATTTAATGACATTTTTAAGTTTTAAGTGGTTCTCATTGTAAAAATAGGTTACTGATGTCCAACGGAACCACCTAGCAGTTACACAACATAAAATGTAAATTTTTGTTGTTATTTGTATTTTTAAATTGGATACAGCTTAGATAATCCTTCCTAATTAAGAAAGTAATTGTTGTGTATCGGATATAAAAAGCTCAACAAACTAAAATACCTTATTCAATAGAATCAAACAGCCCCAAAATAAATTATATCCCGATTTAGTGACGATTCAAATAATTTCTTTAGTTGCTATTGAATTGGAATTCATTGGGGTGGAAACTAAAAACAAAATAGTGAGGAGTTAAATCTTGCTTTCGAAAAGAAATGTGTTCCACTCAAATAACTGCTGTTAACCATTGTTTAACTGAGTGGAATTTCTGTAGTTTAATTCAAAAACAAATGAACTTTATTGATTGGGTGTTATGGTGGTTGCTTCCTTGAGCATTTATGAAATAAGTTTAACTATTGTAAATGGGAAACAATGATACTTTATATAGATAATAAAAGGTTCCACTAGTAATTCAATTTTGCTAAACAAGAACAAATAATAAATGATAGAAAGGCAATTTTGGAATATCTGTATATTTTTAGTGAAAAAAGTGTTAAAAATTTGCGCCTATAAATATAAAAAGAACTTTGGTTTTAGAAAAAATAGTTTTTTGCAGGGAGGCTTGAGTGTACTGTGACAAATTAGAAATTTTATCGAGACGTAAACTGTTTTATTGTGCAAATTTCTTAAAATGAATAGATCGCATTAGTAAAAATCAGAAAAAAACCCACTCAAACATGTTCAAACGGGGTAAATGGCCGTCTTCACACCAGTGTACTTTAATTTTTTTACTTATGTTTGTTGTTTAACGAAATTTCTTTGTTGTAAAAATTTTCATGTGTCCATGCTTCATTTTAATACAATAGCCATTATAGGTAGTGTTTATAATAATTTCAAAATTAATTAGTTTTTGGATTGAAGGAAGTTAATAACAAGAAAAAAATCTAATTATCAAATTTGAATACTCTTCATCGTAACGCTTTTAATTGTTCCATTATAATAAAAATCTTAGAAAAATATGTTTACTTAAACATTAATTAGATAGAATTGCTATTATAACTTTTAGTGTGTATTGGTGGATCAACTTCGTTTTCTTTGAGTCATTATACATTCAAAAACTGCGCATCTCAATTGTCTGGTATCAACTGATAAAATAAATTGTAAGAAATGCTTTACCTTTATCTGTAAAAATTTTTACAATGAAGCTAAGTAAGATACTGTGAAATTAGTGAACGTTTTAAGTTATCTGACAAATTTTAACAATTTTTTAACGATAAATCTTGTTAATCTTTCTACGCTTTAATTGTTTTAAAAATTAACGAAAATAAGTTGATTTGGAAGAATTTTTTATTTAGATTTTTAATGCTGCATTTTGAAACAAAAACTTCTAGGCAAAAAATAAAGCAGAAAATATTTTATTTTACAAAAATTCGATAAGCTCAATTTTTTTCTTCATTTAGCAGTAAATATTTTAACTGACAAGTCTTACTTCAAATCTAGTTATACTTAAGAAAACCCCAGCTGCTGCATCCTGCAAATATTTTTATTCAAGTATCAATTCTTGTTAAAATATTTGTGTTAAGCAAATATAACAAGAAACTCTTTTTTCATCTTCATTTCCCCATGAGTGAGTTTTTAGCTTCCACACTACGTTTATAACGTAAAAAGTGGAAGGTATTATAATCGTTCAGTCCGTCCGTCTGTCACCCACTTTCACAGAACGAACCGCAAGTCGCACAAACAAGTGGAATTGGCCATTTTGAAACAAAAAATCCGGTTAGGATACATCCCAAATTTCAATAAAAAATTTAAATTAGAAGTATATTTATTATTTTAAAAACTAAAAATTTAATCCACATTGAAATAACATGCAAATTCCATTTTTATTCAATATTTTCACTGTTTCCATTTAGTCAAACGTACGAGAAACTTTATTTAAAATAAAAAAATAAAACTCTTGAAAGAATATTTATTTATGTGATATAATTAAGTTGGGATTGTTGTTATATCACAATAGAGTTCTTTTGATGGTTCATTATATATGTATGAGGAAGGCTGCATAGAGAATTCTAACTTAGATTTAAAAAAAAGCGAAAGTTCGCTTTTATTTATAAAGCATCAATTTTACTAATTATTTATTATTCTCTTTTTTCGAAAGAAAGTTAATGAATATGGGAAATTGTGGAAACTAAAAGATTTTTATTACAAAAAGTTGCATCATTATTTTTCGAATTTCCAACAAATTCAGCAAACGATAATGAGTAATTATTAACTTGCGATAGAAGATTAATGAAAATAGTTAATTTTGGCGTTTAAAAGTTTGAATTAGAAATCAATTATAAGCTGAAGGCCCTGTTTGGCGAATTTTTTTCAGAGGTGTATAAATAGTGCGTTTTTTGTTGAACACAAATACTGTGGGGAAGCGGTTTAAGTGACAGATTCTGTAACAAACCTACTTGTTATTTTTGTATTTTGTTCAAATTGTCTTTGTATTCTTCAAACGTAGGTTCATTGTTTTTGGTAATTCCTAAATAGGTTACCGTAGATACAATGTTTTAATGAAATCGTGCCTGTTTAAACTGTTCTTAGTGAAATGCTCCCCTCATAATTGCGAGTTAGGTTGCAAGCATTCGCTTGCGAGAATCAAACCGAAATGCTTTGAGCATGAACACAAGGCGTCCAGTAAATATCATTAACATGAAAAGATAATCAAAAGGCTTAAAATTTCCCCATTTCAGTGGTGGTCCAGCATTCATAAAGCTCTCATCCTATTGCATACACCGAAAGAGTTTGCAATACATCCAATTAATATTATATTTCGATATTCTTACGCAAGTGCGATTTCACCAGAAGGGGTTATGACTACGTTTTATTATACATAATCTAATAATGCATTCATATTTCCTTATTGTTTAGGAGATTATAATGATGGAGAAAATATTGCAGAGGACCGGTATAATTAGCTAGTTTTAGATGATGAAATTCCTTCCAGGATTCACTCCTTGCTCTGCTTTCGATTGGTGCTCCAACTGAGGTTCTGTTTCCACGTGACCGTGACCAATCGAAACTTAAAAAATAAAAATAAAAAAAATCATTCCATATTTCTATTTCCAACTCAAGACCTGAAACATGCTCATTGTAATAAGAATAGCTATTAAATTGTTTGGATCAAAAATAGTTGTATAACAGAAAAAAAAGTAAATACATCTTAACTATCTTTTTTTGTTCTTTAATACTATATTAAAATAAAATTTAATCTTTATGTAGTTTATTTTTTTATATTGTTGAAATTATAAAATATCGGATTAAAAATTAGTAATATTCGAATAGCAAAATAAGTAATCATAACCTACATAAAAATTACAGTTTTCAATTTAGAGTTACACAAAAATTAAAGAGGACAAAACTATTTAAAGAAAGTAAATATCTAACAAATGTTAAAACATAATGTTACTTTACACAGCACAATTTTGCAGTGATTGAATGAGAGTGAATTATAGTTAAACTAAAATAATTGTGGCATTAATATTGTGATGAAGGTGTTTTTAGACTGGTGTAAACAAAGAGTTCTATAGTAGGGTAAAGGAACCACTCGCACTGAGCTGCCATCGGCAGCCAGGGCTCACTACGGAGCCCGAATAGAGTGGCAAAAGTGCTAGTTAATTTATAATTTTGATACTGAGAAAGGAAGTACACCCAGGGCAAAGGCGGGAATCGAACCCGCATCTGCTACAGCGCGCGGACTGCTAGCGTTATGGCCTGCGATCCAAACCACTCGGCTATCGGGCCCCACATGCCATCCTATATTGCCTACATAGATATCATAATTATAGTATTAGATTGGCTGATCACGTGACCTCCAATGCTAACGACGGGACGCGCATGGAGGCTTTTTTGGAGGGCTTACTGGCCAGTATTGCTGCCACTTTAAGGAGAAAAATACTACGAAAAAAATACTATTTAATTCTAAAATTACAAAAAAATACTAGAAAAGGATTTAAAGTCACTATAAATATTCCAAAATGCAGCTAGTATTTTTACGATATTTTTTTTTAATTTTAAAATTATTCTAAAATACTAATATACTCTTTAAACTTTATAAATAAACTTTAAACTTAATTTTAGAATTATTCTAAAATTACAAAAATATCGTAAAAATACTAGCCGCATTTTGGAATATTTATAGTGACTTTAAATCCTTTTCTAGTATTTTTTTGTAATTTTAGAATTAAATAGAATTGTTTTCGTAGTATTTTTCTCCTTAAAGTGGCAACAACACTGGCCCACAACACATTAAGCCCTCCAAAAAAGCCTCCATGCGCGTCCTGTCGTTAGCATTGGAGGTCACGTGATCAACCAATCTAATACTTTAATTATGATATCTATGATTGTCTCCGTGTTGGTCAATGGTGCTGTTGCCAGGTTCAGTCTCTACCCTACTATAAAACTCTTTGGGTGTAAATGAAAACCATTATTATATCGTTTTAGAGCAATAGGGTACTTGACTAAATTTTTTTTATTGGCTTACAATATTCTTATGCCAAAAATATTAGACCCGTATTTTTTCTTTTTTTTCAAATACCCCATAAAAAGGCAGAAAAATGAATTTTAAAATTAGGACGAAAAATCACTCCCGAAAACGCTTCCTGGCTGTCACGTGGTATCTGTGATGTCACTAGTGACTATAAACAAACTTTGAAACACCACATTGGAATCGATTTTAGGCAAATTTGAAATATCCGCTTCTGTAAAAAGCCTTACGTTATCTCAATATTTATTATTTCAAGAGTAAATTAGATTAAATCAAGTTTAATCAGAAAACAAAAAAACATCACGCCGGTTTGTTTATAGTTACTAGTGACGTCGGCCAAACCGTTGTGTTTGTGTTCACGTGAAAAAAAAATGCCTTTTTAAAATGATTTTTTGAATGATTTAAATATTTATTTGGCAAAAAAAATTATATGCATTTGTTATTTTTGACTTTCAACTATAATTTAAATAATATTGGAAGTTATTTTGGCGATGCAGTCAAGTACCCTATTTCAATGGGCCGGTAAACTGCAGTGTCTGGACTTGGACCATTGTTGCAAGCACTCAATAACTCTTACCTAATAAGATGGTATATCGAAAGTCCGATTAGTTAAGAGCAAAAATGGTTTAAGTCATTATTGTGGTTACTCCAGTTTACAAGCTCACGGCTTTAATACTTTATGCTTGCTATATATCATTAACGGAATTTATATGGATAATTTGATTCTCTTTTTATTTCAGTATCGGAGACCCACTGCAGGGCCGTGTGGGACGGTTTCCTGTGTTGGCCGGCCACCCAGAGCATGTCTGTGGTGCACATGCCCTGCCCGCCCGAAAAGGGAGTCGACATCTCAAGTAAGTAGAGTAACAGGTGTTATTTTTTGGCGTCTCCAGGCTGGAAGGCAAGAGGAGAGCATCCATTGGCACAAGGGTTGGAGTAATGACTGTTTCACCAAAACATGACGATTTGTGCAGCTGCATAAGATACGAATTTGCATAAGATGATAGTAATTCAATTCACAGGTTAGAAAATACGTTGTAATTAGACTTTTATTAGAGAGCTTTAATTTATAACCATAATAAAATGACGAGGTCAACAACTCAGCTGACACCGAACGAAACATGGCGCGATGTCTTAATTATCATCTAGCTTCATATTTATCAAAACGGTTTAATGACAGATTTTTGTTGGCGATTCCCCCTCTTCGACAAAATGACAAGGAGTGATTCTGAGCTTGTAAGGAGTAATTCTAAGCTCTCCCAAACGCGCTAGGACAGAAAGTTTGACGTCACTGGTTCCAAAGCTCGTAGTTCCGAAGATGAAGACGGCTGATATCGTAATCTGTTTGAAACTACTTGTTTCCGGCTGACCAAAACTTTAGGGTTCCTAGTGGTTTCGAACAGTTTTCTTCATCTTCGGCACTCGAAACAGTGGCGTCAAAACGGACGGAAACGTGAGTTGACGGAAAGTTTGACTTCACTGTTCTGAAGCTGAAGAAATCTGATCTGGAAGCCTATTCAAAACCCCTCGTCCACGGCTAACTATATTTTTTGAGTTTCGAGAGTCTTCGAACAGTTTTCTTCATCTTCGGCACTCGAAACAGTGGCGTCAAAACGGACGGAAACGTGAGTTGACGGAAAGTTTGACTTCACTGTTCTGAAGCTGAAGAAATCTGATCTGGAAGCCTATTCAAAACCCCTCGTCCACGGCTAACTGTATTTTTTGAGTTTCGAGAGTCTTCGAACAGATTTCTTCATATTTTGGCTGAAACTGATCGGAACAATTCGTCACGCTACTGTTCGAGAGCTCTCGAAGACTTCCGTCACCTCATTTAGGGAGAGCTTCTCTGGCCTTTTGATTAAAGTAGGCCGTCACCCACCCCGATAGCCCTCATTTAGATCTAGTGCGACATATTTCAACCAAATAAAAACATTGTAACCATAACTTTTTTCTTCTTCATAGAATTCGCGTTCCGCGTGTGCGACAAAGAAGGGGCGTGGCTGGGACACCCGGAAAGAGAAACCAGCGCGCTGGGCTGGAGCAACTACTCCGACTGCTTCACCAGCGAGATCAGGCTGCTGCTGGACAAGCTGTACACGCACTCAGAGTCGGACGTACAGGTGAGACCAGGAGAGTCTTACTTAAAACGCTATACGTAAAAAGTCTGGTAGGGAAATTTCCATTTATCTTCTTCTAATCAACATAACAATGAAAGAAGAAGCTCTGTGAGAAAATATCCAGTAAACTTGATATCTTTTCACATGTAACAAAAATTTTGAAATTCGTGATGAAAATTTAAAATGATAGAGGATAAGATGTACACTGCGATGCAAAAGTTTAGACAATGACGTTTTTTAGCTGTAAAATTTAGAATTGTGATAGTAGAATAACAAAACTCCCCTAAATATATTAAATAAATATTTTGAAATGCTATAATTGAAACATAATTGTTTGATTTTCTATAACAATTTTTTTTTTCATAAAATAAAAATTTGTACGATGCAAAAGTTTAGACACAAATACGAGATTATGCTAATTTAAAGTAGATAATGGCCTAATTTTGCATATTTATTGATGAATTGAATTTGATAAATTGAAAAAACACGATATCCGGTGAACTAAACAGATTTAATAACGATATTGGTTCAATTTTACACTAAAAAGACAATATAGCCACTTTAAATATTTATTCAAATCATATTTGCTTCAAATGTACAATTTAACATATCGGAATACGAACCGAATACCTGTAAGGTTAAATTCACAACTCGTTCAATATAAGGGCGATTGAGACGGAATGACCGCGGGTCTCCAAGCCAAAGTGCCTCTGTGTTAATCCAAGGAAAAATATTTTCTCAGCCACATTTTGCAGGCTGCATTTAATATTTTTAGAAATGGTTTTTTTATATTATAAATGTAGCTGATTTGTAGGTTCAAATATTCTTTTTAATTTTTCAAAAATTAATTTTACAAAAACTATTTGAACCACTTTAAAAAAAAAAATGTGAATATAGTGGCTTTTTAGTCAGAGCTACATTTATTATATAAGAAACCGTTTGTAAAAATATTCAATACAGCCGGGAAAATGTAACTAAGAAAATATTTTTTCAGATTGGATTAACACAGGGATACTTTGTTTTGGAGACCCGCCATCATTCAGTATCATTCGCCGTTAATATAAAATGAAGCCAAGTCCGTTCAAGAATTTTTCACATTTCTTCACTGTTAAAAATTTTGTTCTTGGTTTCACCATGATATTGGTCCCTTTCACCATGATATTGGTTCCTAGTAGCTGCAACGGCTGTGTGGTGAAATGTTTCACCTTTTTTGCGGTGTTTGGTTGAACCATTTTTTCGGATTTGGAAACAAAAACCTGCGAAATGGTTCAACCGAATACCAAAAATATGGTTTAAGGTTTTACCACACAGCCGTTTGCAGCTACTAGGAACCATATTTTTGGTAAAACAAAGTGCCTTATTTTTTAACAGTGTTCGAACCACCTATCACCATCCCACCTTATATCAATACAGCCGGGGAAATGTAACTTAGAAAATATTTTTTTTTCATTGGATTAACCAGAGGCACTTTGGTTTGGAGACCCGCCATCATTCAGTATCATTCGCCGTTAATGTAAATGAAGCCAAGTCGGTTCAAGAATTTTCCCCTTTTCTTCGAACCAACTATATAGACCGAGAGCCCAGGGCCCCCAGACCTAAGTCATTTTTTAAAGGATGAAATGTATCGGATTAGGTTCGGTTTTTATTTACTTTTAGTATATGCATACCCGCTAGAGTGAACCGACGGCCAATTTACAGGTATCGGGTGCAAAAAGTAGGTAAATTATAAGTTAACTTAAGCCATTTTCTAAAGGCTGACTTTTACGTATGTTTTAGAAAATAATGTTAAAAGTTAATAATAAATTTCCCAGACACTTTCCGTCGACCGAAACTTTTCCCAGACGCTTTAAACGTCTTTATCAAGTTCAGACTTTGTCCCACGCATCTGGTGGCGTGAGATGGCGCTACAATCGTCCTCGGACGACAAGAAGGGAAAGTTAAGTCAATTGAAACAGACAAAATGAACTATAAACTAGCTGGATAAATATCTGAAGTATTTAAAACAAAGGTCAATAAAGTTTAAACTGATTATGAAATAAAATATACAGGTATTGGGAAATGTTGGGTAAGTCGGAAGCATTCTTTAAATTAATTGTAATTATTTTTAACTTTATTAATAATTATCATAAACTTTATAACGACCAAACGTTGACAAGTTTTTATTGTGTGGTTATAGTATTTATTACAATGTGCCTTTTGTGAGTCTAGGATTTGTCGCACTTGAATCGTATTCTACTTTACAAACAATCTACATTTTTGTAACTATACAATTCTAACGATTTGTCTGTGATATGATTCCATTTTACAATTTTCTTCGGTATATACTTTTTCTGACCTTTTGTCACAATATAGCGGGGTATACGTAATGAAAGTCCGAAAGTATTATTTAACTTAGGAGTTCTCTATATAAAAAACTAACTTTTATTGCACGGCCATGTATCTTTTGGCATACGACTAATATAGAAGCAGTGGCATGTACAGAAAATACACTTAACTATTTCCAGAATGAGAAATTCTATAATTAGGTTTTTTCAAGTTAAATTTTATGTGTGCGAGTAGTTGCACTCTAAAATAGTCTGTTTTTGTATAAATTTTATGTCAGCTGGTGTGTTAGAAAAAATTCCGTATGTAATTTACGAAGAAAATCTTTTTATTTTATGCACGCTATTTCTAATTTTAACTCAAAAGCTGTTTTAAGCAAACTGCAAAAAAGAACAAAAATCTACATCCCTTTGTAGGCTTCACATTTTTTAGGGAAAAAAATAACATTGTTTTTCTGAAAATATAAAAGGTTTTTTGCTGTAAAATTAGCAGATTTTTTACAGTTTATACTTCTTTGTAACAGGAAACTAAGATTCCTTCAGTTGTAATCTTTTTTTTTTTCTGGATTTCGTAATGATTTGATTTAGATATGGAATCGTTGCTTTTTTTCCAGAAATTTTAATTATTCTTATGCTTGTTCGAGTAAGATAATTTTATACTGAACACAAATTAATTTCCTGTTTTTTTTGTTTGTTTGTTCGTTTCTTGGTCGGGGGTGTATTCAAATAGGTTTTAGATTTTTTTACAGTTTAATTCCTATAATAGTTTTGTTATCGAAATAAAGTGTGGGACAGGATATTTTAAAGACACCATTACTTTAGAATGCAGGTGAGTTTGTAAGAGTACAAAATAGATTATTTGTAATTAATCATTTTCGTGCAAGCAAGATATTTTTAATTATGAATACTAATTATTTTATGTAACTAAAACTTAATATATGGATAATTCATAAATAATTGTAATTATTTTAACGATCATTTGCAAAAAACTGTGGTAAAATTTGAGAGGTTGAAAATATAATACTTTTGTACTTTTGAATTATTAGAAAATTACAGAAATTACTTAGTTGGCAATCATGAAACTTCTTTAATGTATATTCTAAGAGATGTTAAAAGTATGTTAATATTTTTTTTATAACAACATGCAAAAAAGTTCACTTTTTTATATCATATTCATTCATAAATCGTTGCGAAAATGACACTTTAGTGCTTACGTCACAGACAGTGCCGAAAGTACTACTTTCGGCACTAGTGCGGTAAACTAAATAAGAGTTTCTGATTGGTAGGAAAACAAAATGTCATGAATATCTCTATGGAAACTAAATGATGTCATGAAACTCACTTATTTCTATTGGTTCATTACTTTTGAATTTTCTAATATATCCATGGAAACTACAAGTACTACAAAAATTATTAAAGGAAATTAAATAAGACAAAAGAAAGAACACAAATTTCACGCCAAACAAATATTGCCATGGAAACTAAATGATGTCATGAAAATCACTCATTGGTAGAAATACTTCTTTGCACGTTATTATAAAAAATATTGTAAGCAAGCACGTGCCAAATAATACTTTATTAAGATCTTGTCATTATTTCACTCGACCTACGGTCTCGTGAAATTAAATCTACTCGCTTAATAAAGTATTATTTTTGGCACTAGTTGCTTAAATAACTATTAAATGCAAATCAGAAAGCAAATAAAACGTTCAATACTTTGGTAAATTTTACATTAAGAATACACATTTCTTGTTTCTCAGTTAATATCGGCAGAGCACGTTTTTTATATTAATTTTTATTATTATCTGCATTTCAACGCAATGTATTTTGTTTTTTAGTATTATACAAATACAAATATTGTCGACCAACAACAGGTCAATGGCCCAATATTATTAGTACAAAAATTTACAAATTATTTTCCAGCCTCCAATAATTATCGAAATTCTTTTTGAATTCTTCTCCTTTCTTCGAGTAAACAAATTCAGGTAAAGCATTCCACTCTAAGACAACTCTATTTTCAAATAAAGTTTTTTTCTTACCACCTTTAGAAAGCAGGATTTTTTTTAAATATCTGCACATGTGATCAGGTTGGACTATTTAAGTTAAAACCTAAGCCCTCTGTGTCTCCCTGCTTTATGATTTTAAATAACTGAATTAAATCAGCTCTCGTTTTCCTATTTTCCAGGGAATACAAGTTTAAAGATCTTAAATTCTTATCATAATCGATCTATGATATACATTTATATTTAGACATATTTCTGATATTTATAAATACAATTTGTAATAAGTAATATTTATGAAAAATATGAGAGCGTAAAATTAATAAATTTTATTCAAATAATCATTCAAAATTTGCCATAAAATCTACGCCATTACCATTAAATAAGAATGTATGCCAAGTTAAACAAATTTCACGATGTACAAGTTAAAGTGCTTAGGTTGGTAAAACTACATTCCAATTTCCAGCTATTGATCATCAAACCTAAAATTAAGTTACAGTACAGGTAACTTTCGAAAGTTTCTTAAATGAATATCTGAGCACAAACATTTCGATCACGAATTAGGGGAGACCCGGTTTAAATTTCCGGATTTTTTTATTTTGCCTACATATATATTTTTTATTTTGCTTTTGAGAAAAACATTGAAATTCTTATGCATTAATTTACAAAAAAGCACAATTATTTTTTTAAAAAGTAAATATAGTTTTTGACAGCAAATAATGAAATCTAAGCATTTGAGTTGAAATTGTGCCAAGTAGACAAGGTCTTTAAATGTACCCATACATAGTTTGGAAACCGATGGTGTTTTTAACATCACAACACTAACTAAATGTAGCGATTGTTACTCTAGGATTGCAAGGAATTCTTTGTTTTATTTTATAAGAAATGAAGATTTTAAAACAGCAACATCACATTATAGAATTTAAAATTTAATTTATGATTAATAATTTTTTTTTATCATAATCAAAACTATATTTTTAACATATAAGACAGACTTAAGACAAATTCTTAAAAGAAAACTTCATTGAAATACGCTTAAATGCATTTTGGGAAGTTTGCCCCGGTTACCATATCGAAACTTTGACACTACCTTATCGATTGGATGTGTAAATTATTCAAAAAATAATTGGTGAAACCCCGGAGGAACAAAGAAGTTACCGAGGCGGAATGGCGTTCGACGTTTTAAAGTTTCAAGGAGGTGCTATCAGAGGGCGGAAATATGTAGAACTTTAACTGTTACTGCTCAAGGATGGTAACCACGTTTATCTGGTTTTTTATGGGGCGCTGTGGCTCATGAGATTTCCATTACTTGTTCACACTGTTAAAAATTTTGTGCTTGGTTTCACCATGATATTGGTTCCTAGTAGCTGCAACGGCTGTGTGGTGAAATGTTTCACCTTTTTTTTCGGTGTTTGGTTGGACCATTTTTCTGGATTTGGAAACAAAAACCTGAGAAATGGTTCAACCGAATACCAAAAATATGGTTTAACGTTTCACCACACAGCCGTTGCTGCTACTAGGAACCATATTTTTGGTGAAACAAAGTGCCTATTTTTAACAATACACATTTCATGTTTTTTTTTTACATAGCAACAATAATTCGTACATGCCTGAAGTACATTTGATTGTATTTAGTTCCATGTATCTCTATCTAAAGTTACTTCACCTCCCTAACCTAAACCATGATCCTGGAGTCAAATGGGTTGAACCAAATTATGGTTCAAAGTTGCTGCAACCATGATTTGGTAAACTGTTGAACCATAAAACGGTATTTTAAAATTGCGTAACTATGGTGAGAGGTTGAACCATATGCCGGATTTTTCCAACGCGTAACTACAGTGAAAAGTTGAACCATAATATGATGCATTCCCAACGCGAAATTATAGTGAAAGATTGAACCATAAAAAGGTTCTCCCAATGCCTAACAATAGTGAGAGGTTGAACCATACTTGTTTTCTGTGTATTCATGAATTAATAATATATTAAATAATATTTGTATCAGGATGTCACTCACACAGTAAATTTTTAATGATGCATGTAAATTCAATATAGACATCATATATATTTGTTTTAATCTTTAAACAAAGTAAAAAAATAGTTATATATATTAAAAACTGCTATAAAATGACGATAGGCTTTTATTTGCTAAATAAAAGAAAAGAACATTGGTGAAAAAAATATTTTTTTTATCACTTTAAAAAAAAACTTTTAAATACTATTCTAATTAGCATTACATACCTATTATTAAAAACTGTTTTCTATATTATTTTAAAACAAGAGAACTTAGCTAAAGAATTTTTCATCAGAGTTATTTTAAAACATTTTTAATATAACTTCAGTATTTTCTTTACTTTGTTTAAAGTTTTATTGAATTATCATGCAACATAAAAAAATTACTGAGTGACATCCCGATACAAATATTATATATTACTTTATTAAATCTTAAAATCTCACAATTTAAAAATAAACTTTTAAAATATCTCATTAAATAACTATTTTCTATTTAATGCATTTTTAAATTTAATTAGGTTTTCAGGCAATTTCTCTAAAACTTAATAAGTATGATGTAAGTAGTAGATCATAAAAAACCATAAAAAATAACAAAACATTTTATTTATTAAAATTGAGATCTAAAAAAAATCTTTCAAATAGAATCTGTCTTACATCATATTAGAAAATTGTTTATTGCTAACAGAAAATTAAAATCTGTATTTATCTATGCTTTCTTAAACTGTGCATATTGTGATCATACAAATTCTTCATTTCATATTTCATGAAACACATAACACAACTCCTTCGAAAACAAAGATATATTTCACAATACACAATATAAAACAGTTACACCAAAACTTTATTTTTATTAACAACAAATTACACATATTATAAATTAGTATCCATATATATCCTATCCATATTGTTATCTTGGTAACATCTGGTTGGCTAGCAATAGATTCTCCATTTGGATATAGTAGGTTCAGACAAAGTCCTGAAAAAAAAAGAAAATAAAATCTAAGAACACAAAATGATGATATAATGTGACTAAATTATGAGCTACACAAATTATAATTGTGATATTTTGGGACCAAACATGCAAATTGTAAGCGTCATTGGTGCTAACTAGGTTCTAGGGCTCGACCGATGGGCAGCTTGTTAAAAAATTAAATCGGCGGATGGGCAGATTATTTTTTTCCGTCGGCCAATTGCCGATATTAGTAAGAAAATAAAATACAAAATTCGGTTATCTCATGTGAAAACCACAAAAATACGATTTAACCGCGGCACTCTACTGTATATTTCAAAATTTAGGATCTGTGCTTATTTCATTTAGTAATTACGGAGTTAGGCAGACGTAAGTAGCGGACATTAGGTCATAACGTCTCAATTCGGCCATTAACAATTTTCAAACTTTAAACTAACAAAATACCTAAAGGTTTGATTGAACGGTATGCTCCTAACTAGAAAAGGGAGCACAATTACGCAGCGAACAAGAAGCCTCGAAATTTGATTGACTGATCCGACCTAAATTATAAAAATAACGGACACTACTGAAATTTTTGCCGCAACAACCCTGCAGCATCCGCTTTATGGAATTTACTAATCTATAAATTTTAATAAAAGACACAAAATTATTACAAAAAAGAGTGCTGATAATAAGTCAAAGATAAACAAGTCTGTTGGCCCCCCGGTGGCCGAGAGGTGTAAACGACGAGCCTCTCACCGAGTAGATTCTTGGTTCTGCCCTTATCCTAGCCATACTATAGACGTATTCGTGCTGGTGGAAAAAAAACCTCTAAAAATCACCGGGGTGCCCGAGTACACTACTGCGATATACGTGCTCATTAAACGTTTTCGGACGAAAGTACCGACGGCGTTTAAGTACGACGTCGCTCGAAGTTTCGTTGGGTGCCCGCTCAGGTGTCGACATCGTCACTTGACAATTGTTCTAAATTACGAGGCGTACTTGGCTGTGTTAAAGCTTCTAAAGGAGGCTAGAAATAGGCAGCCTGAAACGATTACATTACATTACAAGTATGTTGAAACCAACGTGTGAATCAATACCTCTGGGGCTGACAAGCCAATTCTGGGGATCCTCTAGTTGGCCTCGGTCTCTAAAAATTAGATGGATCCACTTATGTGTGTGTGTTGTCTGTTGTGTCTGTCTTACTTGACGAAGGTTTATAATAGGGTCTCTGACCAAGCACGCAAACCTGAATATATATGTCAACCAACCAACCAACTAACGTGTGAATCAATACCTCTGGGGGTGACAAGCCAATTCTGGGGATCCTCTAGTTGGCCTCGGTCTCTAAAAATTAGATGGATCCACTTATGTGTGTGTGTTGTCTGTTGTGTCTGTCTTACTTGACGAAGGTTTATAAGTGGGTCTCTGACCAAGCACACAAACCTGAATATATATGTCTACCAACCAACCAACGCGTGTGTAAACAAGGAACAAAATTCTTCAACTTTCATGCGATTTTAAACATTAGTCACAGTAATATTTAGTACCATATAACATAAATAGAAAGGTGTTGATAAAAAAAATAATAAGCTAGTTTACTTACTTTGATCTCAAACAGTAGTCAGTCCCACAAATTAAAACAAATAATATCGCCGGCGTTGTGAGTAAACAGTTCAATTTTCGGTTGCAGTTAGTATGCAAAGGCAGTGGAAGAGGTTGAACCAAATTTTCATGCTATTGGAGTAGAAGGTGGAACCAATTTTTCATGAAAGCAGGTCTGTTTCCAGAATGTCATATTTGGTTCAACATATGTTGAACCATTTTATGGTGCATCTACCAGAAGTTCTTCATTTTACCCCAAAATTTCGTTCAACGCTGAACTGAAATTTTTAACAGTGTGAATTAAATTTTATGAAACCAATTAGATTCAAATACTAGTTTAAAGAAAAAATTACCGACAAAGAGTAGTCAGATGTCCGTCCAGACGTACAGACAGACGGACAAAAAGTATGACAATTGGGTCTCTAAGGCCATCCCTTTCCAACAAAAAAAGAATTTTTATGATCCGACGGGTAAAACCGAATCTTTAAGGTACGGACGGACAGACAGATGGACATCATTAGCATGTCAATACCTACTTTTTTAAAATCCTTTCGAAAAAAATAGGCTAAAAATATTCTCATAAGGACAGCGAAATAAGTGTTGACTCATTAAAAGGCGTTATTATCGTTTTTTATGGAACACTTATAAGACTATATTACGCATTTTTTAAGGAAATAACGTTTTTTTACAATAATAACTTTTAGCAAGAAACGATTTAAGTGCAAAAAATGAGAAACATTTAAAACAATTAAGAAAAGAAGAGTTGAAGAGCTTAACCATAAAAAAATCTTGATTCCATTAGTTACTTAATTCTGGATTGAGGGAGCATTAAATGAAAATAATAATTTTTCTTTTACTTATGTTTTAAGATGTATAAAAACATATTTTTTAGAATTTCTACAAAATATTGATACTAAGATATTTTGCATTTTTTATGTTCCATAAAACATTCTAATTTTTGTATTTTTAAAATGTAATTTCATTTTTTATGCTAAGTTTTTAATCGATTTTTATTTATTTAGAGTTTAATTTAGATATTTTTTAAAAACTTCATCCAAAATATTTTTTAACTAAAATACCCTTTTAAAGTTAGAGGTTAGAAATTGTAAGTTAATCTCTTTTTAAAATAAAGTTTTAGAATGTAAATGCTAGTGTTACAACTTAAAATGTTATATGCAAAAAAAACTGAACATGCATGTAATATTTTTTTTAAAAATTTTAAAAGAAAATTAGTCTAGCCTATTCCACGCCGATTGTTGTTGTCGACACTTTAAAGTAATATTTAAAAGAATACATAACATTTTCTTTAGAGATGTTATGAAATGAATATTTTGTTAAAAACTTATCAAAACTGGGACATGTCTACAATGTCTTTTGAGTTCTTACCTATGTTCCAAAATCCACGACCAACAAAGTGCGCGAGACAACGCTCCAAAAAAATTCCATAAAAGCATGAATGTACAAGTTAGGGCAAGCAACGTCACAGTTATCATAGAAAGCAATTAAGTGTGGCTGCAATATATAAAAACAGCCCGGAAACAAACCACGGCTTTCTCATCTTTAAAGCCACAGAAGGTCTTTGTGACGTTACGCCATTCACTGGGTTCTGATTGTCAGCATTTCTGAAAAAAAACCGAACAACACTTATTCGTTCATTGTCGAGTATTCTTTTTAGGCTTTGTTCCTCTTTTTCGGAACAGTTGGCAACCCCCAAACCTTACGGTTAGTATGACGTCATAGAGAATTTTTTTGGCAATATTATTTAGATTTAAAAACATTATTACATACATAAAACTTTATTTTATATTATTCAATTTCTGTTTTGGTAAATACTTTTTTTAACGTTTTAGTACTTATTCATAGCAACAAGTCTATCCTAGTTCATTTTGAAAACTTGAAATTGTATAATGATATGAGGACAAAAATACAACCAAAATGATGTTCAAATCGCATTTACTCCCTTAGTTAACTTTATACTCACATATCTATCAACTATGGACTATTTTATTAAAAAAATATTTCGATTCCTTACTTTATAAGCCTTAATAACCTTATACAGTCATCATTTTGTAAAAATTCTAAAGTAAATTTTGTCTAAAAAAATTCTACGTTCTTAAAAAGAAGTTTTACTATGAGCTGATTATATTCCCTTTGAAAGATTTTTTTTATTCGGATAAAGAACCTTATTAGAATAATTTTTTTAATTTCTTGAAACTTTGATTTGTATAAATGATGTATTTAATAAACGTAAATTTGTATATTCAAATGAAAATGAAAATATTTAAAAATTTATTATAATATTTATTACAAATTTTTACAATCTAACATGTTACTAAAGAAATAATTTTATTCTCACTCCACTATTAGTAGAACTCTTGAAACACACGATCGAGATTTTATCATTTTGAAGAAAATCAAATATGTCGAGTCAATAATTTTTAGCATACCCCGGGCTACTTAAACTAAAGGAATTAACGAGACTTTATAAAATCAAGAATAAGATTAAGAGAGATTAAACAATTTGAAGTTAAACGAAAATACCTTGGTAGGTGCAACATAAATAGCTGAATTTGCTAGAAAGTCCCGGGTTTGGGAAAATGTCGTTGCCTTAGGCTTCACGCTTATTGTTATGCATTTTTAAAGTAACTACGACCTATTAAACAATGGCGATAACAATATGTAACTGCGTAACAATGACTTTTCGATAACAATAATAACTAAACAACAAGTAACGATTATTAAATAAATGAGTAGACACCATCAAATTATTGTACTTTCTGGAATTAAATGCACACCAATTCTGGTTACCTACAACGCTTTGAGGAATAAGGTTACATAGTTACAAGAATAAGAAGTTTTATTATATTCTGGCGTGTAACATTACTTATCCATAAAGCTGTAGGTAGCCGAGCATACTTTCTCACACCACTTTTCTGACTCCAATCTCTATAGGATACGCAATGGCTCTGCAGTGTACTCTTGTTTTGATTGCATGGAAATTAAAATTTTAAAATTTTAAGTGAAAATGTAACTTCTTTAAATTGTTTTAAATCTTATTCTGAAGGAGAAGATTAAAAATGACCACTCGGTAATTTTAAATTATAAAATTTAGTAAAATAACAAAAAATTAAATTATTTAAAAATTATGTGCGATGCTGGAAAATCTGACAGTCAGGTTACGGATTTATACATATGCATCCCCCTCAAAGGGTTAAATTCTAATTCAAATGCAACGTTACGACACAAATTTTGTTTAGTTTAGTTTTAATTATCATCGCACTAGAACTACACGAGGGCTATTGGTGACGGGCGTCGTAAATGTAAAACCGAAGTCATGTGACGAGCCGGCACCTGAGTAGGCACCCAATGCAACCGTTAAGGGCGACATCGTACGCAGCGTCGGGACTTTAGAGGGTATGTGACGCGCACTATCCCTCTACACGGGGTATTATTCATCGAACATATTTGGCTGCACGGGCCGTTTATAGGTCGGCAGTTATTTTGGCGATGCCCGGACCCGAACCTGGGACCTTCCACATGCAAGGCGAACGCCTTAAGCGATCCCCATCCCCCCCACAAATTTAATTGTATAAATCTGAGATAGAGTAAATTAAAACACTGTAAAGTTAAGTGACTCATGTAGTTAACTGCAGTTATGTATGTACCAGTTTCGGTTAACTAATCATCTCTGTCGTTATTCACAAATTACTTATTCAATGTTTTGCTAGGATTTATAAATGTAACGATTGTTTGAGATACGCTGGCATAATAAGACGCGTTCCGATATGTTCTTTCTAAATATCATCACTTGTTCTCGTTCGGCAATTTCGAATTGCGTATCATATAGAGAGCTGAGCTAATTTAAGAAGTGTTTCAGTTAATTAAATGGATTCGGCAATGAGAGTTATTGTTCTCGGTATATTTTTATACAACTAATTATCCCTGAGAATCTAAATGAATCAATCCGGCACTCTCTTTGTTAAATTGTTAAATTCTTTTATTTCGAATATTAGAAGACAAGAAACATTCATGCGATGAAAGTTAAACTTATTACTAACGCTAATTTGTTTTTGAATACGAGACAAGTGCAATGAGAAGAGGAACTAATGCTAAAATATTTGCCTGCATTTGCGGTAAATGAGTGACATTGAGAAAAGTCTTAAACCTAATTCGTCGGGGCTGTTTTACTAAAAATAGAATTTTGGAAGGACATTTTTTTGAAAAATATTTTTACCATGGTCTTTCTTTTCGATCATGCTGTTTATGTATTGACACTGAAATGAAATATTCAATTAAAATAAATTTGAAATATTTCAGAATATATATTTAAACTTTAAAAACATGTTAAGATTAATTCCTTCACAATTAAATCTAAAACTTAATTGATTAAGTACCTTAAAATTAATAAGGGTACGATTTCCAGTAGAACTATTATCTCTTATTTGATTTTTTAACTTTTATAATAATGGTGAACAAATTACCTTAATATTAATAAGTATTTTTAAGCAAACTTTGAATTAACTTAATACCCACATGGTTTCTATTTTTACAAATAAAGAAGCTTATTTAGTTAAGAAGCAAAATTTTTTAATTTTTTATAGTGTACCACTTATTATAGTATCATACTTTTTATAGTGTACTGCAAACAATTCTAATATAAGAATAGCTGTAAAATACAAAATAAAATTCAACGAACAAATAGGTTTTTGACAGATATAATAATTGAGGGTATTTTTTTCTCAAACTAATCTACGATAGACAAAAATATTATCCTTGCATGTTTTATATATTTTGTTAACTGATCCAATCAAAGCAATGAAAAATCAGTTGATCATTATTTTGATTGTAATTATTAGGCCCTTATATGAACTATCTGAGAACAACTAACGTTAATTTTTTAATACAGTAGGAAACATATCTACTATAACTTCAAACAAGGCAAAGAAAACTTTGACGTGTATTATGCTTTTTCTCACAGTTTCGGAAACACTTTCTTCCCCCTCCTTTCAAGGAAAAGGCGTCTCTGTTTTCATCTTTTCCTGGATTTTGGATAGTTTGCATTGTTAAAAGCAAAACAATTATTGAAGACACCTAAATCTTATATCTAGGTCTTCGTCATTAAATTATTCATTATTTTTATTAAAAAATATACATTTAAGTGAGATCTAGCATGTCTATTCAATTTATGTTGAACACTTAAATTTGTTAATTTCTAATTGCATTTGGCTGTGAAATATAAATTAATTTCAGCGTTAAGCTCATTACAAATACAAAAATAAAACAGTTTCCCTCGCGAATATTTATTATATATTATTTTATTACACTTTTTTATACATATACCATTAAAAAAAACTTTACGTTCGATTTTATTAAAACAGTACACTTGTATCGGCATAATAATCCAGAACCAACTGCAACCGATTCGAGATGATTTTTTTCAAGATTTAAAAATGTATGTCGTAAGCGAGAAAACAAAAAATAACCCTGTTTCTTTTGAAATGAATAAAAGATTTAGTTCAAATTTGAAGTCATCTAAATTATTCAGTTATTCAAGATAAGTGTAGTGTTTTTATTTAGCTTTTACAATTCGTTTTAAAAAAATTCATTCATCTAAAAATCAATTATCTTGTGTAAAGTCAAGCTTTTAAGAAACAATTATGCAAAATATACTTTCAAGTACATGTCCGTAAAAGTAAAATTTTTTGCATGGTTTCTTTTTTACAATTGACTTACTTTTTATCTTGATGATAAAGACTTATACAACGGACACGAAGCAAATTACACTTTTAAACTCTTTACAGTTTATGTCTAATGTTACATCTGGTATGCAACATTAAAAACAGTTTCTTTAAGTGATTACAAAAATAAGATGTAGCCCAAACGCTCGTAGGTAAATGAAACATTTTAAAACGCATTCACCCCAACCTTCGGCTCAATTTTTTTGTGAAATAAAAACATTAACATCATTTTGAAAAAATCACGACGAATGAAAAAGCAAAGAAAATGTAAGTTTAAGAAATATATAAAATCGATTACTGCTGTAAAGCCGTCAATTATGAAAACAATACAATAATGAAACAATAAAAATCACTTTACTCATGCTACTTTGCCAGGGGGACAGAGCATGAACAGAGAGGATGTTTCTGTTTCCGGTAAATCAAATTCCACAAACTATCCCTAACATCCAACAACGAAAAAGTGAAAACACAGGAACGGTGAAAAGGAAGCGCAATATAAACAAGAAAAAAACAATATCAATCTAGATTTGAGGACTTATTTTTTTGTTGAAGTATTTTGTTGTAGTATTTTAGGGGTAGTTGGTTTTTTAATTTTGTGATTTACTACAAACAGAAAGAAATCATCTGTCCAGACTCTGTCCCCCTAACGAAGTGGCATAAATAGAATGAATGTTATGATTTCTATTGTTTAGTTTAGTATCGTTTAAACAAAAGTTGACTCAATGCACTTGTTGCATAAATGAACTATTGTGTGTCCAGTACAACTGCCTATTTATGTGTTTCAGCGCAAGATTCAGATCGCCAAGGAGACAAGAGTGATCGAGATGGCGGGACTCAGCGTCTCCCTCGTCTTGCTGCTCATTTCCATCTTCATATTCATCTACTTCGGGTGAGTACGCACACTTTCAGCAATCAGTATTAAGTGATATTGAACTAGAAACCACTTTTATGCCAACCCAATACTAAACCGTTAAAGTATTTAGGCCCGCTTCACAAGCAACGCTTCCGGTAAACTTGGTGACGATAAACGGTGACGTTTGATCGCAAAGCCAAGGCTGGGTCAATCACGGCCTACTCAACTACTAAGGCCGAAGAAGCTTTCCCAAACAAGCTCGGGGACGGAAATTTTGACGTCATAGTTCCGAGTGACGTTGTTCCGAAGATGAAGACAACCTGCCTCGTAACCTGTTCGGAACCACTCGTTCACGGCTGACCACATTTTTAGGGTTCCGAATGCGTCCAAACTAGTTTCTCGATCTTCGGCACTGGGAGCAGTGACGTTAAAATTTCCGTCTACGATCATGTTTGGGAGAGCTTCCCTGGCCTTGTTATTGAAGTTGGCCGTGTGTCCATTCGATCTTTCACATGCGACGTAAATGAAAACTGTACTTTCAGTTATTAATCAAGATGGCGGCTCCTATATTTGCGACTTTGACAGTTGCTATTTCATATGAACGAAATCGCCAATGAAAGGACCAAACCCTATGTGTAATACTCTGGAGAATTAGTGAGTTTGCAACACCTTTCAAATGACGAAAAGACGTTGCTACTTTAGCTCTTATCAGTTTGTATGTGTCCACTGATCTACAAGTGGTGATTTTAATATAAGAGTTTGATATTTTCAGGGGACGCGGTACCCAAAAAATTAAATCCAGTATTTTTATCGCTAGCAGTCAAATTAACTATTTTTACAAAGAAATACCATTCAATACACATATACGAAAAAAGGATAAATATTAAAACGTAAGTTTTTTTTAATATTTAAAAATTTTTTTTAAAAAATTAAAAACGTTCATAACGTTTTTTCAAAATGCTACTCCTCCTACAATTTAAAGAAGTTTGTAATGGATTTTTTTCAAAATGTTTCCCCAACATCCATTAATAAAATTTGGTATGGATATTGAGCTATCAGTTAAACAAAAAAAGTTATGTAGCTTTATGTATAAAAATAGCCAAAAAAATAAGATTTTTTGTAAATTTTCACCTTTGTCTTTTTTTAAAAAATCTATTCACACTAGACCTTATCCCATACCAACTTTTGTTAAACGCATATGTTTCAACACAGGAAAAAGTTTTGGAGCTCTACATTAATTTACCTAAAAGCCTTAGGGTTTTAATCATTCGCAAGCTGAAAAAATTAAAAATTAAAAAAATCAGCATAAAATTTCAAAAACCATTTTACCAAACCCCTATATCATTTTCAATGAACCTCTACCATTATAAAACAATCCTTCTTTTTTTTGCAATATCATTTGCTCACAGCAATCGAACATGTTTAATTATTTTCTGGGCAGCCCTAAATTTTGGGTAATGCGTCCCCTTAAAATCCTTGATTGGGCTAATATCCAAAGTATACATTCAAAGAATGAGGTTATCTCTTTCGCAAAGAGAGAAAACGCCATTTTATAGAAAATAATATTTTACAGTTAAGACAGCTATTATTTTTTTAATTTTGTTAATGTCACCAAGCAAAATTAGATGAAAGTTGGCAAATGTCTCAATATATGATGCAAAAACAACATTAAAAAATTCACTAATAAGTATTAACTTATTTTTAACGAGAAAAATTTTATCAATTCATTTTCCGTTCAGATTACATTAACTTGTTTAAAAGAGTGTAAAATACAACAAATTCAATTTTGAATACACATATTGACAAATTGTTTTTAATACAGAATTTCAAGGCAGTATATCTGCTTAAGAGAAATTGTTTCGAAGAGCGATGTTAGGTAGGGTAGGTACTTATATATTCCGGATTGTGTGGAGAGAGATAATATGATATAGTGAATACAAAAAAAAATTGATTTTTCCCTTTTTTGGAAGTTAAGAAAGCATTAATATGTTTTGAAATTGTTTTCTTTTAATATGATCATTTTAATAAAATGATAAAAATATAAAGTTTTGGGTTTATCAAAAGCGCGGAATTAAAAAAAATTGATTTCCTTGGTTCATTTTTAATATAACCACAAAGACATACTCCAAAAGAAAACAATTTTATTCTCCACTTTAACCTTTAAGACTAAAAAGGAAAAAAATAGTTCGATAAAAGTCTATTTCTTCAGTTTAATCGAAGTACTTTATAAATATATTCCGTCCTGGGGAAGAAGACCGCAAGCTCAGGAAGTAATAATGGAATTTCCGCTACCTGACAAATGTAGCAGAAAGACGTTTAAAATAAGGTTAAAAAATTGCTAGAGCTCTTTTATTAAATCATTCTTAAATATTTTAATATTCGTTTAAAAAACCTATAATAACGTCATTTTAGGGTCAAAAGCAAGAGTTAAGTAATACGCTTAAATATAATGTATTGAAATAAAATTTTACATCATATTAAAAAAAATTATCAACTTCGATATTTGTATTTTGATAAATTCCTATTTTTGATATTTCCAGTCATTATAACGACTGACCATCTGAGGTTCATGTAATACTGTTTCCTTTAACTTCATAATTGAGAACAGCAAAATTTAACAAGTAGGATTGTAACAGAATCTGTCACTTAACCCGCTTCCACACAATATTTGTGTTTGACAGGAAAAAACGCTCCAAACACAGCCATTAATTCTATATTAAACATTTACACGCACACAATTGCGCTAGTTTCATTTAGTTTCTTTCAAAAGTTTAATAATTATTTTTTATCGTTTGCTAAAATAATTAATATTTCAAAGAATAAATATGTAACATTCATCGCTTTTAAATAAAAAGAAAAGATTTCAACACACAATCAAAGAATCTCTTTGTGAAATATATTTGACGTTATTTTAAACCGATTTATGGCGCAAAAATAAATTTATCTTAATTTATTGTTTAAAAGAATTAAATTTTCTCGAGCGATTGTTGTGAATGGCAATGGTGATTTAATTCTAATAAAAATGGCTTCTTATGCTTTTTGAATGAGCAATCAATTTTGCAGTTTATTAAATAATTGAAGTACTTCGAATTCTTCTCTGAAAAGTATTCTAATTTCGATGCGCTGAATTTTTTGACATATCCCACTTATCCGTAGCTTTTGTAGTATGGGCCATGACGGGACTGAACGATTATAATACCTTCCACGTTTTACGTTATAAACGTATTATGGAAGCTAAAATTGAGGGAGTGCAATGCTACACGACTTTCTTTTAGCTCGCAATAAATCAACACGTATATTTAAAGGCAATTATACACCTAAAAAGTATTTTCAATAACTTTGAAATCTACAAAGATCTATATGGCAGCTACTATTTTTTTTCGAATGCGCGAATTTCTCAAATATCCTAATGTGACGTCCGACAGGTATTAGGAACCCTTGTACCAAATGAGAAGTCCGTCATTATTTCAGTTCGAGCTGTAAAGTGGTTTCAGACAGACGGACACATGTTAAAAGAAAACTTTTTTGGAATCAGCACCGTTCAAGACATATAGAAAACACAAAATCTCCTTTTCGTATTTTCTACCAAATTGCATTACTGTCATTACCATCAGTGCGGGTAACTTTGGTCCAAAATCACAGTTTTTTCACAAAAGAAGAAAAATTAAACTACAAAAGCGATTTAATTACTTAAAAATCCTTATGCACTCTAAGTATTGTACTTTTAGGAATAATTTCAAAGCATTTTTATTAAATTTTATAAATTAAAAAAAATTGGTGTTAGTTTAAAAGATTGGGACATGGTTAGGATCCAAGCGGGTAACTTTGGTCCAAGCATGAAATACATAAGAAAAATACTTTTTAACATACCTTAAAGGCTGTGTTACCGAATTAAATAGTAATATTAGAATGTTTAAACATAAAAATAACAAAGTTATATGATACATAGTTATAAAAATGGTATATAAATTAACATTTACATTGCAGTGCATCGTAGAATGACATTACACTATGAATACCAGTGTTAGTATTGATTGTCGCTTAATGGAAAAGTAAACTTCAATTTTAATAAGGGAAAATAACTTATTTTTAGAAGCAAGATTTTATAACTAATATCTTTATAAAAAAGCAAACGATATTATTATAAAAGAGAAAAATAATATATTCGTAATTGGGAATTTGAAAATGTTTATATTTCTACATTCTGGCGATTTTGAATGTTGTACGTTTCTTGCATTTTATCTTGATCTTTTTAACTTTTAAAATCGTTTAATTTGTTTGAAAAAAACCATTTCAAAAATGAGTAATCATAAAAGTAAGACTTTTTCAAAAACAGTTAAACAGAATACACTTTTACATAAATTTTTGAAAGGGAAAAGTTCCATTAAGAAATTTTTACACCTTGGACCAAAGTTACCCGCATTCATGTTCAAAAGTTTCCCAGTGACCAGTAATTAAATATGTTATAAAAAAGTATTTAACTTAGATTAAAACAAATGGTGTGTAGTATTTATCCCCATAAATGAAAGAATTCTAAAGAGTGTTTTATTTAGCTATTTTCAAATTTTTTTTCGGTGTTCCAGACAAAAGTTGGAAGAAAGAGATTTTTGTCATTAAATGCTTGTAAGAATACAAACGTCATTTGTAGTATTGCCAAAATTAGAATGATAATTTTTTGTTACAGGCAATGTTTCCACCGTTTCAAAAAGGTGAAACAATTTATGATGGGATAATTTTATGAAGAGAAATTAAAAAATAAATCTTTTTTCCGACGCATGGGCAAAAGTTTCCCTCCATGGCCAAAGATACCCGCTTCGACGGTACCTTATATTTCATATTAGGTAATTAAAAGTGAAAATAACGTAGTTATTCTTTTTTTCTTAAAATATCCATTAAAAATAAGCAGACCTACTTATGTATTCCTCTTTGAAAAACACCATACGACGGCATGAGAAGTCTAAATACAATATGTTTGACGTCACACAATTCAAAATAACCCAATTTGTAAGAGTATCCGATACTTATTACGCTTGTGGGAAAATAATACGGTATAAGGAATATGATGTGTAGTACGTATATAACACTGCAGTAAATTGGCGATTAACAAAAATTAAATTGGCTATTCATAGATAGACATATATAGCGTGTAATAATGATGTTTGACCTTTTGTTTCCATGAAAGTCTTTCGAAAGTTGCTAGGCAAAAAAATACCAAAATAGCGGGAAATTTAGGCTTCAGGTGATACGGTTTGCAGTTGTGCTAAAGATGTTAATTCAACATTATTATTTTAACTGATTATTTGTTAATTAGAAAAACGGTCACTTAAAAGGTAAGAGTTAAATTCCAAAAAAAAAAATGCAAGAAAGTTTGCCAAGAGTAGGGTTAATAAGTCTTGGCAAAATTTAAGGCTATAAAAAATTCATAGCTCAAAAGATAGTTTAAAGTGTTATAAAATACTTAAAAATATTATCTAATTACTTGAAGAAAAGAAAGTATTATCAAAAACAAGTTTGGATAACGGTTTTTTTGTTCAATCTCAGAAATAAGAAAAAAAACTTACGATTAAATTATTTATATTAATCACGTAAAAACTACATATTTCGTTTCTTTAATTGTCTATTTTTTATAAATAAATCGCATCCTTAACACGGTTGGGGAGTTGTATTACTTATATGAAATATGCTTAGGAATAATAACTAAAACTCACGTTTTCTTACAATAATTTCTAACAAGGTTTTTAAAATGCATATTCATAATATTTAATTTATTATATATGCAAGCTACTACTCAATTTTTTTTCACACAAAAATGGTTCAAACAATGGATAATTGAGAAAAACACAAATACGTTCATGTATACACTGAAAACCTTGTTTTTACAGTAAAACTGTCAACTTAGAGCAGTATACTGTTTTTTACAGTTTAAACTTAATTCTTTTAGAAACTGTAATTTACAGAGAAACTGAAATTTTGCAGGAAAACTATTAGTTCCTGTAATTTAAGTTTCCCTGTAAATAATACCATCTACCTCCGACGAGTATTACTTATCGCAGAGGTTCAGTATGGCTCGCACGCAAGAAGTTCCTGAAGGTATGGACGGCCCGGTTTGATCAGACTCTGCGTCGAGCCAATACTGACCGTCTCGACAAGTACTACTCAGTCGCGAGGGCAGAATTGGTATTTGTGCGAACGATGTCTCAATAGGACTCTTGCTCTCTCAATTTCCGCGGCAGGCATTGATGGATGTGAGTTGACGTCCGTTAACGAAGTAAATACAGTATTAATTTTAAAACAGTTTTTAACGTAAAAATATTAATGTAAACAACAGTTTTAGTGTATTCAAGACTCATAAAAGTCCTATGTTTTAGTAAGTTTAAGATGCTTTGTGTATTTTGATACATAAAGCATTGTAATAAAAAATGCCCTGAAGGTATGTGTTTAAGACACAATTCAACACAGAAGTGTGTTTTTAAGTTTTAAAAAAATATATACCTTTAACTATTTAAAAAGTCATAATACTTTTTATACTGGATTATTTACTTATTTAAAGTTTACTGAATCTTAGAATTTTTTGGTTTACTTTAAAAGAAAAGACATAATCCTAAAAAAGAAACAATAATTAAATGTAAAATATATGAAGGGATTTTAAATCTTCAAGTTTTCCGTTTTCGAAAATATGTGTATTTTGTTGGGTTTATATAATTCCAAAGTTAAATCATTAGAAACATTTGTCTTTGTTTAACATAAAGATTTATGAGAAAATGGGGTTTTTTTTATTATGTTAGGAGAAAGGTGTTCTGTCATATGTATTAATATATTTTGTAAAACATTCATTTAATTAGATCCTTTTTATGTATAAGAAACGAATTGTGGGTTCTGTTTGAGAAGCTGAGTGCAAGTGCTTAGCGAATTTATTTAGTTCAAAGAGCTAACATTAATAGTGTTTGATGTCGCTCAAAGTATAAAGCTGTGCCATCACTCATGATTCTAGAAATAAGAAGCGGGATATGCAAACGTTACATTACTCTCTTCATTAGTATTATGTTAAATAAAAATTAGTATTTTGTTGAAATTCGGACAAAAGAACTTTAAATTAGTTTGTAAAATTTCGTTTTCTGGAGAAAGCAAGCAATTTTAACTGTCCAACCATAAAATAGAGTGTGGCGCGTCTCAACTGCTGACTGTTAGTACTTAGCATAACATGACACAACAAAAAACTGCGCCCATTTTTTATAGATTACGAGCAGTATTTTAGAGATGTTTAATAAAAAAAATGAAAATACAATCAGGTTCAATTCCTTACTCTGTGAAGCCCCAAGTCTGTGTTGAAATTATTTGCGGTGAGCCTTGATTAGGGTTGTAATTATTTATCAGAGTCTTAAAATGGACTTGATAATTTTATACAAAAACGCAGCAATAATATTTTAAACAATAGCTCTATTGCTGGCTGCCAGGCATCTGACATCAGTCATGTTTTCTTATAACATCAACAAAGTCAGTGTCCATGCAGTACATATTATCGATCGTTGGTTATACTAAACATGTATTCTTCTCTTTCTTGCAGTTCCCTGAGGAACAAGCGCACCCAGGTGCACAAGAACCTGTTTGTGGCCATGTTCGTGCAGGTGGTGGTGCGGCTGGTGCTCTACACCGACCAGTGGATGTCGCGGGAGAACATCGACAACGCGGCCAACAGGACCGCACACCCATTCAGCATAGAGAACAAGGTGAGGGAGTGCTGACCATAACCATTTGTGGCGGTTAACACACGATCAACCTCAATATATCATCCACACGCTAAATGAAACAGATTTACCACTTCGCTTCTACCAGTATTCCAGATAACAACGAAAATAGTAGTATATAAGCCGAAATTACTATTTCCAAACGGGTGCGGGTTCGATTCCCGCCTTCGCCATGGGTGTAATTCATATCTTTGTGTCAGTAAAAATTCTGTATGTGTCTGTCTTACTTGACGAAGATTTATAAGCGGGTCTCTGATTAAGCACACAAGACGGAAAAGCCGGATGTACCAACCAACTATATCCACCTTGAGGGTTCTTTTGGTAGACTAAGGGTAACTGAGGCAGCTACACATTTACTACTAGCTTGTACTAGTGCGTACAGAGTCATTACAACTATTCTCCTCTCCACTATCGACGGGGAAAAAAGGATGAAGTGGCAAAATGCACAAAACAAAGCATAGTTGGTACTTTCATTTATAAAAACTGAAACGATCAATAAGTTTCTAAATACTTTTTAAAATCGTAGAATGATCTAGAGTATCAATATAAACCTTATATTTTAGCTATAACCTACATCTAAACCTACTATTTCGCTTGAAAAGCTTTATAAAAATATTTATTTCTAGCCTAAGCCTCCGTCGCTCTTTGTTCGTCGACGTCACTTGTTTTATTAGCTGTGTTAACATTTAGCCCATTCACAACTAAAATCTTATTAAATTTAACAGGGGCGTTTACCGAAAGAGTGCATGGGAGACTTTGATTAAGATATCACCCCCCCCCCCCCCTAAAAAAAGCCAACTAATTGGATGCCTTTCTGTCTGGGGTTGGTATTATCGTACTAGGAAAGAGTAACACTGTTTTTGAACAAACAAAAAACCACGAATGCATGTAATTTTATGAATGGACAAAGTGTTTCCCTAGTATGTTTAATGCATACGCAACAAAAAAGCGTTAAATTAGGCTACTTTTTTGACCAATATCGTCAACGCACGAAGTTTCATCTAGTTAGAGTATCCATCATTAAGATTATATTTTGAAATACACTCATAGTAAAGTACTTCCGATTAAATTGCATATTCCTCGAATAAAAATCCTTTTCTAAATCCAGTATTTTAGAAAAAATAATAAAATTCTAATTCCCCAGAGCTTGAATACAAATTATTTTGAAGACTACAATCTGAAATTCTTCAAATGCACATTTTAGATGCTTTTGTGAGCCTATAATCGATATATTCTTAGAACACATTACAGTGTTCCTGCCGTCAAGTGTTTTAACCTGCTATTAAAAATGATTGATGCAGACTGCTTGAAAAAGTATATATTTTTTAAATTTGCCTAATAATCTAATAATTGTAAAAAAAATATAAATATGCTGAATTTTTTTTGAGAGATCTTGAAAAATCATAAGAGTGGCTGCATTTTTTAAAATTTTGTTTCTACTCTACTCTCGAACGATAAATTCGGTAAAAGTCACCAATCGTTTAATTAAAACAGCCTTGATAAACTATAGGCTTACACTCTTAAAACAAAAGAGTGAAATTCACTCCTATAGGAGAAGTGCATTTTCGGCACCGGAAAGGAGTGGACATTAACTCAGACTGAGTTAAAACCGCTCGTTTTAAGAGTGTAGGACGCAGATTGTTTTCTTTTATTTCTTTTACCCACTCCGAAAAAGAGTGAAATTCACTCCTATAGGAGAAGTGCATTTTCGGCACCGGAAAGGAGTGGACATTAACTCAGACTGAGTTAAAACCGCTCGTTTTAAGAGTGTAGGACGCAGATTGTTTTCTTTTATTTCTTTTACCCACTCCGAAAAAGAGTGAAATTCACTCCTATAGGAGAAGTGCATTTTCGGCACGGAAAGGAGTGGAAATTAACTCAGACTGAGTTAAAACCGCTCGTTTGTTTTAAGAGTGTACAGGATGGATATCTGAAGTATTTCGCAAAGAAGGTAAAAAAGAATTCAAACTGATTACGAACTCAATCAAAAATGACCGAGGAAATATTGGATGAGTTAAAATATGGTTTTCAAAGGCTAGAATCGGCATGTTTCAAGTCTTGAGTGGCAACAGCTCCATAAAAATGAAAAATGTTTCGAATGGTTAATCAATGTGGTGGACGAAGCTCACCGTATCATAAGATCAATCCTTGAAATTACCAATGAAAGCTGGAATGTTTCTGCGTTACAAGAAACAAGCCAATTGTGTTGTCCATTCTATAAACTATCCATAGTCATTTTTTATCAGTATTAATCATAATCATATTGTTATTTTGATCATAAATTTGGTAACATAACAAATTAAAAAGTTTAAATTGCTCGGTTTGTATTACAATATGCATCATTGACCCTCGTCCATCAGGATTTGCCGAGCTTAAATAATTTTTCACTTTAAAAGCAATTCACATTTTACGAAAAAAAAAACTTTAATGCTGTTAACATGGTCAAATGTCAGTTTTTTAGAAGACACTCATTTTGACCTATTGTCACAATATGGTGGCAGGCAATGCGCAATGAAATTCCAATTTTTTTTAAACGTGGAATTTATAAAGTCTGGTGTAATAACAAAAGTGATGGAAGTTATTCTGACATAGGTAAAAAAATAATAATTTCTATAAAGCTTACGTGCTCTATTTATTTTTTCATTAACAAATACAACTCATTCCTCGAACTTCCATCAAAACCTTTTAAAAGCTTTATTTTAGAGAGTATATTTATTTAATAAACGAAACAACTTTAGCGAAATAAAATACGATAAGTCTAAGTTGTTGTTTTTTCAAAACCTCTATTATTTTCCCGACTATTTTTCCTTGAATCATTTTTATATATTAAGTTAAATGTAATAATATCACGATTCGTTTTTGACCCATTAACGACATTTTCTTAATTAATTTTCCTTGGAACTTCAATGTTCATGGCTAAATTGTTCAAGACTATGGTCTTCAATTGTTTCTTTATACTAAATTGAGTAAAAGGCTCATTTTCGCTTAGAAAATTTTCTCGCTAACCGCCGTTAATGGGTTAAAGTTTTCCTGAATACTAGCTAAATCTTTGATTTCATTTTGCGACCGGTGTAGAAAACAAATTTCATAGCCAATTAATTCCGAAATTTTTTAAATAATTAAAGTACATTCTGAAAACTTAAAACTTTCAACAAATAAAGTAGATTTTTTGCAAAAGTGTTTATCTTCAATTATCTTCCTTAACCCTAATTAAGTATAAAAGTTTACATACAACGCCACGTATTTTGTTTGATCGTTGCGCATTTACAATTAATTTTGTTGCAACACATGCATTCGCTTTAAATAGAAGCTTATTTGCAAATTGTCAATTAACTAAATGTTGAAAACAAATAAAACATTGTTTACTAAACCATAGTATATATTTTTCCATTCAGAGTTTCGTAATTTGATCAATGTGGAGTATTTGCATTTTAAATAGTTTAGGTCATTTATGTACACTGTACAAAAAATCTGCTAATTTTGCAGAGAAAAACCATTTACAGAAAAATACTGTTATTTTCCTTTAACAGTTTTTTTTTTGTAAAAACAAATCTATTTAAGTACAAAAAAGTTTTTTTCTGTTTTTAACTGCGTTAAGTAGTAGACTGTAATCGACCAAGTATTTCAATTGTTTTTATAATACCTTATGTCGAAGCACCTTAGTTGGGAGGGCTTTGGATTAGTAACATGAAAGTCCATGGTTTAAACCCGGGATTCAGGTAACTGGTAAAATTTCGTTTCTTTTCCCTACAACACACACAATTTGTTTGTTTAAAAACAGATTTTTCGTTAAAAGTTCAAACTTTACGTATAAAATAAACAGATAAACAGATTATCTTTGCAAATGTTTCGTATAAAAGTTACCTACCTTTACTCTCACACTTATTTTAAGAAACACTATCCTTAATTAATGTACTTGGATGTTTTACAAGAAGTATGTCGGTCGTAATTAAAACTACGTAATTAACTCTACGAAAGGCTTAGATAACCCAAGTTTAAGACGGATAATCAGTCTCATGGAACTAATGCCTTAATTTCAAAATTGTAATTTCTGAGATTGTACAGCCTCAAAAAAATGTAAGCTCGTTTTCACCAGGTGAGAAAAACGCAATAAACACAAACTGAAAGTATCATACAGTTACTCTGTCATTAAATACTAAAAAAATGTTTTTAGTATTTAATTTGTATTTGTATTTGTTTTTGTATTTTTTTATGTTCTACGACTTGAAAAAAATAATTATTATATGGCCAGATTGTATTTTCTTTTCAAATTTGTTTTGTTTTAGTGTTATTACTATTCCATAACCTGGTAAAAAGTGCTTAGATTCTAAAGCGATAATGTCACTGAAATTATTATTTCATAATTATTGCCTTTAAGGAATTATAACCTCTAAATACTGAACCTATAATGCCAGAGAAACTGTCAAAGACGGCTCGTCTAGTTCGGATGAGAGTCGGTTGCTATAAATAAAATTCAGCACTTATGTGGTGGCGACTTTTATCAGACAATATGGGAGTTAAATGTTAGAGATAAGATACGTGTGTTACTTTCTCGAAACAATTTTCGTAACCCAAAAAAAGTAAAGTCAGACGTGCTCGATCAGGTTTCTTCTTCGCAACAGCCGGCACTCCTAACTGGGCAGAGAGCGAGCTTTCCGTTTGTTATAAGCTGAGTCCGTTTTATATTTCAATACACTTATTTAACCCTTTATCGACTGACGGTACTTATATATACTACTTAAACAAGCGACTGTTTGACTTTTCATTGTTCAATTTGAAGAAAACGGGGGAAAATGGAACTTTTTGATAGACATAATCGTTTTTAATCCATTATTATATATACTACTTAAACAAGCGACTGTTTGACTTTTCATTGTTCAATTTGAAGAAAACGGGGGAAAATGGAACTTTTTGATAGACATAATCGTTTTTAATCCATTAAAGTCCATAAAGCTAAAGTTATTCTGTCTAAGACTTTTACTTCAACTATCCTAACATTAAAATATTCAAAGACTAATAATTAAAATAAAAACTTAATTGTGTGTATAAAGGGTTAAAACAAACCGCTATTTCACAAATAATGCGTTTGTCTAATTTCATGCAAATTTAAGATTTATGTAGTGTAAGTCACGCGTGTAAAAAGTGATTATAACTTCAACTTTTAACGTTAAATGAAAACAATTAGTGAAATAGGTGATCTACATTTACGAAAACCAAAGGATGTAACGAGGATTATTTATTTTTAAATTTAAAAAGCTTGTAAGCTTTTTAAATTGTGACTTACACTACAGTTCCATGGAATTAGTCATTTACGGGGTAAATAGCACCTAACCCTTCAACCTAACCCTTCATGTGAAGCTTGTGTTTCAGCCGGTGTTGTGCGAGCTGGTGTACGTGGTGCTGGAGTACGCGCGCACCTCGGTGTTCGTGTGGATGCTGCTGGAGGGCATCCACCTCCACACCTCCGTGGTGCTCGTCTTCCCCGCCGAGGTCAAGTTCGCCTTCTTCCTCGCCATAGGATGGGGTGAGTACGCATCGGTTTGTAGAGTAATATATAGAAGAAATTCAATTATCCGAACTCCATTCATCCATACTCAAATTGCCCGGAATCCGACCATCCGAGTCGCTGATTTCCTGCCTCAAATTGCAATGTAGTGTAGTCGTTTCCGGCTGCCTATTTCTAGCCTCCTTTAGGAGCTTTAACACAGCCAATTGCGCCGCGTTTAGAACCTTGTCAAGTGACGAGGTCGACACCTGAGCGGGCACCCTACGGAACTTCGAGCGACATCGTACGATAACGCCGACGGGACTTTCGACTCCAAGGACGATTTAACGAGCACGTATATTGCAGTGTACTCGGGCACCCCGGTGATTTTTAGAGGATTTTTTTCCACCACCACGAATACGTTTATAACATGGCTAGGATAAGCACAGAACCAAGAACCTTCTCGGTGAGGCTCGTCGCTTACACCTCTCGCACACCGGGGGACCACATTGCAGTTATGTTCGGTTGTTTTGTAAAACAATATTATTGTTTCTCTCGCTTATACCAGACAACATAAGTAGTATTTTTTTAATATGCATCGTACTTATATTAAACTCTACACAGTTACGCTTGGGTTATGTTTAGGTTGTACGTTTTTCAGCTGTCTATTTCTGGCTTCCATGGAGCTTTTAACGCTGCCAAACTCAAAACACAAACGTCCATGCCTATATGCCAGGATTCTTATGCTTGGGTTTTGGGGTTTTAAAGAATGTTTACCAATTCGCCGGAGCGTTCATATACAGTAGAACTCCAATTATCTGAGGTGATGCTGATTATCTGAATTTCAAAAAGAAAAAAAAAACACTTGGCCTACATATTACTGTTCGTCTTTATTGGATGTCATTCCTAGTTTTTTTTTTGTTAGGGGTTAGTATGAAATACTATTGGCGACGGGCGTTATAATTTAGAACCACAGTCAAGTGACAAATTGACACCTGAGTTGGCACCTAACCCAACCTTTAGAAATGATATCGTACGCAAAGTTGGGACTTGGGAGCATATTTAACGCCCACTCCTCTACACGGGGTATTATTCATCGGAAAATTTATGCTGCACGGCCGTTTATAGATTTGCAGTTAGTTTGGCGATGCCTGGACACGAACGTTTGACCTTCCGTATGAAAGGCGAACGCCTTAATTGGCTGGGCTCCCCTCTACCACTTAAATTAGAAAACCGAAAAACTTAGCCACATAACGTCACACTAGCAGACCGATTTAGAGTTGTTGACTAATAATGACATGATTCTTCTTATCTTAACCCTTTCAGTCCCAATGACAATTTGGCACCATCACTTTAGAATTTTTTTTCTGATCGTCTATAGCCATTTATGATATCCAAAAGCACATAATTGGATTTTTCAAACTTTTTTTCTATTAGAAAATATTTTTTATTAATCCCAATAGATGTCAGACCTATTATTTTTTTAAATTATGATCGGAAAAATTATGATGCCAAATGGCATCACTGGGACTGAAAGGGTTAAAGCTAATACAAATTGGAGTTACGAACGAGCATTGATCAAATCCATAGACTCGGTCCACTAATATAACGTCAGGCATCTTAGTTCGCCGGCCTTCTAACCTAGACGGTATTACTACGCTTTGTAATAATTTCACGACATTTCATTTTAATAATAAAACACAAAAAATTACGTATGGCATTTGCAAAAGCCCATTGGCGGTCTTCAATCATCGTCATTTCAATTAATTTATTCACTCTTTAAACTAAAAAGAAAAAAATTAGAACTAAGTCTGTAAATAAAACTTTTGTTCGTTTACTTATCTTTCTTAAATTACATTTTCTAAAACTCAGCAATTTTTATTTTATCTCAGATTTTCCTTATATATCATGATGAATAAATACCATCAGTAAATAGCTAAAAAAATATATCATTTTATTTACACTAAATAAAATAATAAGTAAACTCGAATTAATTAAATTTAATCTTTCTTTGATGTAACATAAGGTACATGGATTGTCTAAAACTATGATTTTGTTTAATTCAAAATAAATATATTTTTTATTATATTACACAATGTCTAGATTGAAATCATTATAACTTTGAACCAATTCAATTTAATATGTACAAACTAACTGGCCTCAGTAAACCATTTTTTACTAGTTTTTTTTTAAACCTTTACTAATTATTTTAAATTTTTAGGTGCTCCAGTTATTTTCGTAACAGTATGGGCATCTGTGATGGCAACGTATTTTTCTACAACTCAGTAAGTAGTATTTTTAGTCTGTCTCAAAGGTTAAAAAATACATTTTAAGGGGGGCGATACATGTAACCACCTGAATTTTGATCGTTTTTCAGAGACGTTATTATAAAGTAAGAAATACATGAATCGTTTTAAAATTCAGTATGTTTATACATTATACATTAAAATAAAAAAAATAGATTTTTTTGTTTTAGTTTTTTCAAAATGGCCGACGTAGTAACTCAGCTCCTGAGAGGCTCGCGGATAAAAGTATCCATCGGCGGGAATTCTAGCTACTCCAAAATTGATCTGAAATAAAAAAAAAATATTTGAAAATGTTCATAAAACTTACATCTTCTAGTTAAACCAACAAAAAATCTAAAAAATTTTAATCGGCAAGCCTCTGAATAAAAAAGTTCATTTTTTTTAGCCTTTTTTCAAAGGTTTTTGGGTAAAAAGCTGTAATTTTTATAAAAAAATTTGGCATTTTTGAGGTTCAACTAGAAGATAATGCTATAGAGAAGACGTGTACCAAATTTTATAAGGATCGATTGAGAACTTTTTGAGTTATCTTGCCCGCCAATTTTAAAAGAGTAGTTTTGGGATAAACGTGCTTAAAGTTTTGACATAGCCCTCAAGCACCGAGTTGAGGTGTAGCATTTAAATGAGTTTTTAATCAATAAATAATGCAAATTTCATTCTAAAAATTTGCAGGCATATTTTTGAGATGTTATTTTAACTATTTATGAAAATAAAAAAAATCGATTTTTACATGTATCGCCCCCCTTAAGGGAGAATGCAGGCGAATGACCGCGGGTTTCCAACCCAAAGGGTTTCCTTGTTATTCCAAAGGGAAAAAAATTCTTTACCTCACTTCTCCATCTGTATTGAATATTTTTGAAAGCAGTTCCTTTTATCTGATGAATGTGGCTGACTAACAGGTCTCTATAGTCCTACTTTTTGAAATGAGTTCGAATATTTTCTTTATATTTTCAATATATAATTTTACACAAAATACTCGAATCAATTACAAAGAGTGGTATTAAAGAGACCTCTGTCAGTCAGATGTATTTATCATACAAAAAAAAGTTTATAAAAATATTCAATACAGCCTGAGAATTATGGCCTAGATTTTTTTTTTCCTTTGGATTAACAGTACACGGATACACTTTGGTTTGGAGAAAAATAAGTGAAGTTGGAAATATGAAACTCACATATTAAAAGTTCAAAAACGGTTGTTTTAAAAACAATATAAAATTATTTTTTATATTATATATTGTATGTTCAACTTAAGAGATTTTATTTATGTGATACTATAGGAGAAATAGCGACCGTTTAAAGATAAGAAGTACGTTGAAAGTTGCGATGAGATTAAATCTTGGTTGAATATTTCAAGTGAATATAGATTATCAAGTTAATGTTTTACTTAAAATACTGTTTTTGCATTTGATGGTAGCATATTGAGTACTATGACATAGAAGTTGTGTAGTCGATCATGTGATGCGACAGTGTGTTAAGATCATTAAGTGAAGAAAACTCACAGTACAGCAGATTGTTTTCATTGTAGAAAATTAGATTAAAACGAATTCATGGGAAAAATGTGACAGTTGTTGTCAAGAATTTAAATGTGTAAAAAGCCTAAAAAGGGCACTATGCAACAAATAGTTACGAAATGGCGTCAGCCAGGATCTGCTGTCAACAATGTTCAAAAACATTCGAAACGGGTCTGAACACCAGTTTCTGGGTCTTGCAATCAATTTAGAATTTTTGCAATAACAAGGTCGATTCTTTACGATAAATAACACCGAATAACTAGTGGGAACTTTTTTTATCGCTCTCAAACCTTGTTAATTCATTATAGCGTCAAACATACGATTGCGCAATAGTCGCAAAGCGTGTTGGTAATTTAGCGACAAGCTTCATGTAGCAAACCTGTTTTGTATGTTTGATTGGCAAAATTTGTCGTATCTTCAGTTGGGCGCTTTTATTTGCTTCACCTAGCATGAAGTATAGGATTAAAGCGCTAGACAATATTATTGAACGTGTTAAAACATATAACAGTTATAGTGATTTCATAAAGTAATTTTAATATACAAACAAAATTAAATACATTTAATAAAGAACTTAAATGTGCTTTAACACGTATTGAAATCATTTTATAAAATAGTTTTAATACAAACAAAATTAAATGCATTTTATATATTTTTAAAAATAATACTCGAGGCATATTTTTTAATAAATTTGCATGTTAATAAAGATAAATTATTCTTGGTAAATGTCTTATCTTTTTCTTTCGGTTTATTTTTAAATAAAGGGAAATATTTTTATTGTTTAAGAACCTTCAGCAGTTGTGAAGAATCAATGTTATATTATATGTTAAATTTCCAAAAAAATTTCGTCAAATTGTTGGTTTTAAAATGGTAATTGAGTCGTCAAAGAAGAAAAAAACTTATAACAAAACACTTTTTCCTCTAAACATAATACTTTTAGAATAGATAAAAGGTTTCACGTCAGGCGCGACTCGTACCCGCCAACATTGAATTATAAGTAAAGCTTGATACCAACTAGGCCAACGAATCTCTTGAGGGATCGAAGCTATAATAGAAGTAAACTTGTAAACGTTAATTTGTCTCCTAAGTGATGTCATTGTTAACTGGTTTTTTAAAAAATTATTTTAAGCTGTAAGCGATTTAAAGAAAAAGATCAAAAAGTGTTATGTAAACGAAACGGTTTTAAATTTTCGAAAGTATGGGGAATTTCCGTAAAAGTGGCCTTTTTTGCAGTGTATAAATAATTGGCAACTGCCTTAATATTTGGACTTCACCCATTTGATGTTGGATGAGATACTATAAAAGGTTAAGAGTAACGTTACACCAGAAAGTTGGAGTAAACATGCATCGAAAGGAAATAAGCTTACAAACTTGAGTTGGGTAAGTTTTCTACAGATTTGGTGTAACATTACACTATGGTAGTTTAATACAGACACAAGTTTTTGCAGTTCACTGCATTTATGTGTTTTTAAGTGAAGTGTTTTTAATTGATAATCAATAAAATTTTATTTATACATTTTACTTTACAATGTTCTGAATGTACACTTTTTTAGGTGTTGGTGGGGCTATGCATTCAGTCGATACTACTGGATACTAGAAGGTCCCAGGATGTGCATCATTGCGGTGAGAGCGCTTTTCCTTATAATAAGACGGAGTCATAAGCCATGAGCAGAATATTTCTAAACATACAGTCCCTGGACAAATTATTAGACGCACAGTAATTTTTTAGTAATGTTGAAAACATACCAAAGAATGCCATATCATTAAAAAAGATGTCGATATATCTATTAAGTATAGCAGATAGTATTTTCTATTCAATAGTTTAAGTTTAGGAACACAAATGTCCTTCTAAAGGTATTTTGTTTATCATTGACTGATACATGAAATATTGAAGTGCGTCTAATAATTTGTCCAGGGACTGTAAGTTAAACAAACACACCCTTACAGAAATTCCTTATTAACTATGATATTTCAAAATATCTACCACAATAATTGTTTAAAATAATTCATCTCAAACTATTCCGTGCAAGTTATTCTTTAGATAAAATTATTTTTAGATGGTAAGAAAAAATAAGAAATAAAATGCACTTATTTTGTGTGAAATGTTTTTGATTCTTATCATTCGAAAGTATTTAAAAAAAAATATCGTTTACTACTAAAAATATTATTTTATTTTATTTAAAAATAGAAAATCAAATTATAAAATTTAATACAAGCTTCGGTTTTTACTCTACATTAAAGTTTTTAGCATTTTTTTTATAAAAAATGTGTGAAATAATAAAAATGTATTTAATTTCGAGAAAGATAGGTTACGTTTCTCTAACAAAAAAATCATTCAATTTTAGTCAATTAAATATCATTTTATGGAGTTGTTTGAACACTCATTACATGAATTTCTATCAAAGAATTCTTTTTTCAAATAGAAACTTTAAAACTCATTTTGATAAGATCCGAAACCTTACATATAATCATTACCCAAAGCTCTTTTTTCTAATATTCTGCAGCCAAAGCAAAATACTCATGAGATTAAGGAATCCAATTTGTCATTTTCAGGTAGATTGTAAAATATTCAAGAATTTTTGTTTAAAATACCAGGCAAGTCAAAATGTGAGAAGCTTACAGTATTCTTTTTTCGAAGAAAATAAACAGTTAAAACTTTCCATCTATGTGTCTCAGAAGAACCAAAACTATGTTTTCTTTTATAACATTACCAAATCTTTTTTTATAATCTCACCTTCTTTTATAATTTGCCAAATACTTTTCAGATTAACTTTGTCATATTGCTGAACATCGTGTGCATTGTATTGATGAAAGTGCAAGTAAATACGTCCAGTGAATTACAGCAAATCAGGTAATTTATTATGTATATTTTTTAATGAAACATGAGGATAACAGCATGTAATGCCGTAAGGGTTTTTATTTTCGTAGGATTTTTTATGTACTCGTTGGAGGGGTGGGATGGGGTACATATATATTCCGGCTTGTGTGCTTGATCAGAGACCTGTTTATAAGCCTTCGTCAAGTAAGACAGACACAGAAAGAATTTTTACTGTCACAGAGAAAGGAAGTACACCCAGGGTGAAGGCGGGAATCGAACCCGAACTTACAGCGCGCAGACTTAATGGTCCAAACCACTCGGCCATCCGGGACCCCCTCGTTGGATTAGTGTAAAGAGATAAGAAGGTGGAGATACTGTTTGGCAAAAAATCAAGACAAAAACCGATTTGTTAAGTGAAGCCATCGATCGCTTTGTAGTAAGCCTAAACAATCGCTCTCGGCGACTCATTTGGTACTATTCTTGAATGGAATTTTTTAGGCTTACTACAAAGACTTGTTATCTTTCCGACTATCCAACATAAATTATATTTAAAATACAACTACAATTAACTTGTGATGGGTCTTATGCTATCCAGTGCCAATTCAGATGTCGTTCTATAAACTACAACTGCGTTAATAGTGATTTTTTTCTAGTTTTAATTGACGCCTTCTGTTTAGTTTAGTTTGAATTATCTTCGCACTAGAGCTACACGGGAGCTATTGGCTACGGGCGTCGTTTTTTAGAACCACAGTCAAGTGACGAGCCGACACCTGAGTAGGCACCCAACGCAACAGTTAAGGGCGACATCGTACGCAGCGTTGGTACTTTGGAGTATATTTAACGTGTACTCCCTCTACATGGAGTATTATTCGTCGGACATTTTTGGCTGCACGTGCCGTTTATAGGTCGATAGTTATTTTGGCGATGCCCGGACCCGAACCTAGGACTTTCCGCATGCTAGACGCCTAACCGACTGGGCTCCCTAGCCCCGACGCCTTCTGTACAACAAAGTGATCATTTAAGAAAAAATTAGCCTTGATACAGCGATTGGTTTGTTCATACTAAGGTTGATTGGCTACATTATAACTTTTTTCACTTTTTTTTCACGTAAAGTATCTACATTCTCTTCTCAAGGGCGAATAACCCGGGTATCCAAACCAAACGTGCCTTTGTATTAATTCAATGAAAAAATAATTTTCTCTGCCACATATTTCTCTGGCTGCATTAAATATTTTTACAAAAGGTTATTTTGATGTGATAAATGTAGCTGACTTACATGGCTCTATTATCCAATTTTGTTAAATTATTTAGTGAAAATTAAAAAAATATATATTCGAACCAATTCCAAAAATAAACAAAAACTGCTTTATTTACCTTACTTATAAAATATTTTTGTAAAATTAGTGTTCATTTACGCAATTGAATAAATAGTAATAATTGAACTATTCTTCTTTATTCGAATAACTCAGTATTATAACGACGGAGAGAATATTATAAGGACTTTATTATAATATGTATATCACTAAATATTTCATTTATAAATTAAAAATAAACTACTCTTTTTGTTTTTTGTATAACAAGCGATATTTTTTCAGTAACAATTTTTTCAAAACTTTTTTATTTTTTTCATTTTTGGAATTAAGCAAGCTTAGTGCTTAAACTCAGTGTATAGTGGCCATTAAAAGGTTATATTTTAAATTAAATATTGTGGATATATAACGTTTTTCAACATCGTTTTGTTTCTTTGTAAAGTATATTATTTGACTGGAATTGTTAAAGATTATACGAAATAACTTTTACGAAAGTCAAATGCTAAAAGTCTAGTAACTTAATATCATTTTAATATTAAGCTCTAAGCAAATATTTTAGCACAATTTGTATTCAATTTACCATTGCATTTATAAATTAATTTTGAAGGCAATGAGCTAGTAATTGGAATCATAATTTGGACAGGGCTCATACTCAGCCTCTCACTCCATTAGGGGGTCATAAATGAAGAATTAATTGAAATGAATAATATAAAAAGTCAAATGAAGAATAAATAAAGGGTAAATAAATGGGGCCAAGGTATCTTGCGAACCAAACGATTGGATTTCGTGTTGTTCTGACCAACCGACCGAAACATCTGCTCAATTGATCTTCGTTGTTTCAGTAGCTGAAATTGCCACTGCTGGGTTTGAACTTTTATATGTTGTCGCGCAACTGAATTCAACAAAAATGAATTAGAAAGATAAAATTGGTATGTTTCACGTTTTGAGTGACAACTGTTCCAGCGGTATTTTTTTTCTCATTATTGGTCTTTCTGGACTTACATTTGTTTTGTAACTACAATATTTTCCTACCTTACTGAAAAGAATGTTGTTATCGTACTTTTATTTCAATAGAACTAAACCTTTTCGCAGTTTGTGGATCAATTTAAATTGCTATCTCACAATTTCGCTTAATTTCTCTGCATAAGACATCATCCAAACCGAAGTTTTCCAGCTTGAATATTTAAAATTTAATCAAATTAAAACTAATAAAGTTGAATGAATAGTAAGAATAAAAGTAAGTTGCCGAACTCAGTAAAGTGAAACTTAAACAACTAATGAAATCTTGGAAGTGCAATAATGAAAACTGGAAAGACTTACGCCATCTAAAACAACCCAATTGCTTGATAAATTCAATCACTAATTGTAAAAAAAAAACAGCATAAAGGTTTCCGTAAACTCTTCTTCTTTCACTAAACTGTTAAAGAAGACTTGTAGTGGGAAATTCTCCAATAATTTTAAACTTTAAACCTTCAATTGACTTATAAATAAAGGCAAAAAAATTCGTGCGTTTTTATTAATTACAGCTTACAAACCAAAGTATTCAAACGGAAATGTTTGTGTTTGATTACGATAATGTAACTTGTTTGATTAAGTGCCTTTGGAAACTATTATTTGCCATTATCTTGTTGATTTTGCGTTGGTTTGTAATTGCGTTACTCAACAGGAGGGCTTAAAAGGAAAACGGGAAGAAGGAGATTATCTTACTAAGGTTAAAAGAATACGTTAAGGGACCGCCTGTTGATAGGAAGACGTGAAGGAGAAAATTATCAAATAAATGTACCCTTTAAAGTTTCAACTGACGGAAAAAAATACTTAGTTATTAATTATAGTTTAAAGAACTCCGTATTCAAATGCAAATTAAATATACTTTATTTACGTTTTGATACATTGCTTATCGAAACAGTTATTTTCAAGTGTTGATTTTCGACTTCATTCCTATACAGGAAAGCAGTCCGAGCAGCCCTTCTCCTGCTGCCACTGCTGGGCATCACCAATGTGATGGACATCATACCGGGGCCCATCGAGGGCACGCCCCTGCAATTTGCCATCTGGTCCTACACGGCGCACATCTTTAGCGCATCGCAGGGATTCTTCATCTCGCTCCTGTACTGCTTCCTCAACAAAGAGGTGGGTTTCGATTCGAGTTTTTTCGGGAACGAATATATTCGGAATCCGAGTTTAATCGGGAACGAATATATTCGGAATCCGAGTTTAATCGGGAACGAATATATTCGGAATCCGAGTTTAATCGGGAATGACTATATTCGGAATTCGAGTTTATTCGGAACGAATATATTCGGAATCCAAGTATATACACTCATAGATATAATTGTTGACTTTTAATTTAAAAAAATGGGGTTTTCCCAGTTATTAAAAGTTATGTTGAAACAATGCAAAGATTTGGCTGCGACTAGATAATAATGCATGGTTACAACAAAAAATTTGTGTTGAAGGCGCAGTACAAATATATTCTTCCAAAATGTATTCTAGCTCCTAAATGTTTTGGATAAATAGATATACTAAACCTCAAAAAATATATATTGCAGTACTTTAAAATTAATTTGAAAAGTTTTTAGTTCATATTTTAGAAAACAATATAGTTTTCAGTCAATCGCACATGGGTATAATGATCCTCGTCTCTAGCAATATCGTCAGTTGTTTTGGAACAATACAAATGTATGTTTGTATGTCATCAACACATTTTTTTGTGTTGAAACAGCATACTATTGTAATGCTGCCATTTTTACACACTACTTGTTCAGTTTTAACCCAAGTTTTTTCTGAGTGTATGGATACTGGTTATAAGCTGGAACGCAGAGTATAAGGTACTAAATTATAAACATAACTAGAGTATTTACGGACCCGAGTATGTACGGTTTAAAATTATTTACCGAATCAAAGTTTATATGAATTTCGATTACGCAATAGATCCAACTGCATCATCAGTCCCATAGAGGGCATGTGCTATCCCTTGTATTTTGAAATAAGTGATATTTTTCCCGAAATTATTCGTCTACGAATATATTCGGTAATTATGGTACCGACTGGAGTATATACGTATAGACGTACTGCATTTCGCAGTAGAGTTTGTTTCGTTACTAAACTAGCTGAACTAGTTCGTTACTATGAAAAATGTGCAAATAGTCTCAGTTTTATTTTTTAGTTTTTCAAATAAAGACAACGTACCAAAAATCTAATTTGTGAAAATTTAACGATGATTTCAGGTTCGAAAAGTTAATCATTGAGACAAATTTGGTCAGACTGGCAATACCTCTGTCTCAGGAACGAAGTTTTCCTACATACAGATATTCTGGAGCAAGTTAGTATAATCCTGAACTAGTATATTAGAGTGCCGAGTATATTCGGTTGACTTGACTATCGCTGCTGGGCAGACCTGCGATTGTTGACCATTTTGAGAGATTGGTACCAATATCGCTACAAGTAGCGAAGTGGAGTCTGAACGCGCGAATATAGTAATCGGTATTAACCGTTTCAGTCCCAGTGATGCCATTTGGCATCATTATGTTTTGTGATCATAATTTTAAAAAAATAATAGGGCTGACAGCTATTGGGATTAATGAAAAATATTTTCTAATCGAAAAAAGTTTGAAGAATAGAATGATGTGCTTTTTGATATCATAAATGGCTATAGACGACCAAAAAAAATTCTAAAATGATGATGCCAAATTGTCATTGGGACTGAAAGGGTTAAGTATAGTCGACTGATGTAGTTGGTAGCTAAAGGCGTTCGATTAACCTTTTCTTCGTGATTCTCTCTTTGGCATTACTCCAGAGTGGCTGATGGTATTCAATAAAGCATTAAATACGGGGACAGCCTCGTTTTGAGCCGTAGTAAGTCATCCATTGAAAATTCCCAATGTATTTCATTTTTAGCCTACTTTTCTTTTTTTTTAATTCGAAAGAATTCGTCTGTCCGTCCGTACCCCCCTTCCAAAATCGGTTCTATCCATCCGATCTTAAAAATTCTTTTTTTGTTAGAAAGCTATGACCTCAGAGACCCAACTTTCATACTTTTTGTCCGTCTGTCTGTACCTCCGGACGGACATAAATCTACTATCTGTCGGCGAATTTCCCATTGAATTAGCATTGAAATTCAATTTTGAGTCATTTAAAACACTGTTGCCAAATCAACAATGACAGAAACTTTATTTATTTAAATATATTTGAAGCAAAGTAATATTTTCATGAATCAGTTTGGAATGACGTCATAAAATGTAGCACAATTTGATTCTTTGATTGTTCATTAATTGTTTACCAAGAAAGCGGCAAGGCATACTTTTGCATACAATTATGCTTAGTTTTAATTTACATTTCATATTTTTTTAATGCAGTTTGGAGTTTCATTACTTTTGTTATTAATAAATATTTAATTATTCTTCGAACTACAAATAAATCGCGAGCAGACGATAAATAATATTTAATTAATTTGCGAAATAATATTAAGGAAAATAGTTGATTTTGGCTTTTAGAAGTTTAAATTATTAGCTGGATGCTGTGTTTCGATTTTTTTTTCTAATATGTATAAATCTAGTGTAGAAACGGCTGTTGATGATATTTAGTGTTAGAAACCTAGTTTTTTCCCGATTAGAACTTCAGTAAGTATTTAAGTATCAGGAAAGTAGGCTATTTTAGTTCTTTATGAACTTCTTGTTTTTAAATAAATATATAAGTTATTACCACTAAGAATTAAACAGCTTAGCGTAAGAATGTGCTAAGTGCAAAAAAAGTCAAAGCGATAAAATGAGCTTTGCACTAAGATCCGTGAAAAAGCGGCACTTGCAAACGGCAAAAAATATTATTAACTTAATGTTTATGAAAAATGGGAAACTTGTTATCTTTAAAGGATGGAGTAACATTCAGTGACACAAAAGTGAGGTTTAGTGAGGTTCAGTGACAGAAAAATCTCAATTATTTCAAAAATGTCACTTAGCACGTTCTGCCACTAAGCTCTTCAATTGAATTGACTTATTCTAAAATGCAAGGTGTTCATTTTTATTTAATCGTATTGGTCGATATTTATGTTAGTGATTATAAAATGTTTTCTTTATTCTTTTCAGGTTCAAGAAGCGATTAGAAAACATTGGAGGTTTTATAGATTTTCAGGAAAATCGCTTTTAGCAGGATGGTCAAGACCTGGTTAGTTTTATTTTTGCATCCAATATTACCCATTGTAAGAAATTTCATAAATTAATTTTGTTTAACATTTGAATTTTATGTTAAACATAGATTTTTTCTTTGAGTTTTGGAAAATGAAAATCATGCTATTTTTATATAATTATTATATCTAACAATTTCAAAATACAGTAAAACTTCAATTGTCCTATCTCCAATTATTAGAAACGATGCTGATTAGCCAAATTTCAGAATTAAAAGTCTATTTAATCTATCTGTTACAGTTATCCTTTGTTGTATGTCATACCAAGTAATTTTTGCGGACTAACCAAAAATAAAATACTAATCATGACATCCAACCTGCAACAAATAAGTCGCGTATAAAAGTTTATTTGCCGCCTATAAATTTTTGTGCTAACTGTAACTGCTTTTGTTTTATGTCATCATTTGTTATTTATCTAAATTATCTTTTGAATCTATATATTACAGTAAACTTTTCATATCTATCATTTGCCATGAATTCTAAAAGAAACCAAACATTCTAAAATAAGTTGAATAAAAATACTATGGTGAAAAGCTCTAACTCAAACTGCGAATAAACCCTTTGATGTTGATTGGGTTGATAAACTAGAACTACTTGATTTCGAATCCCAACAATACATTTAATGATGGATTAAAATATACCCTTTTTCCAATTAACTGCAATTATCCAAATAACTGATTTTCCGAATGCGGGTAAAACTGTTTTGAATAATTCGAGTTCTATTGCACGCAATACATGTGCCCAATATTAACACTTGCAAAATTTGAAAAACTAGATCAAAGCTTTAACTTTAAAAGCAGCCTAATTCCCAGTGAAAATATTTGCAAGTGTGCAGAAACGAAATCTCCCATTTCACCGTTTACATGAAACGAAGCATGGAGTCCAGTTATTCCCTGGTAGATTCCCTATCAAAGGTAAAGTTCCCTGAGTCCCTTAGAAGGTTCCATTTCAATGAGAATGTTCTTTGAAATTCTTAAAGTATTCATTTCAGAAATGGATTATTTCACTGAATGTAATGTGATATTCTCATTGGGGACTGCAATATTGTAGTCAAACCCTTATTTCAGTAATTTTAGTCGATAATTTATCTATTACTATTATTTACTGAATACTTGAATATTACTTAGTATTTAAATATGTGTACTTTATTTATAGAGTAAAAATAGTTTATACGAGAATTTATATATATGGTTTACTATTATCTAATGATTATCTTTATATTACTTAGTATTTAAAATATGTTTACATAATATTTCAGAGTAAAAATCGTTTATACAGGTTACTATATGTTATTTAATAAATACCTATATTTTACTTAGTATATAAAATAAGTGTAATTTTTTTTAGAGTAAAATAGTTTATACTGGGGAATAAACGAGTTATTATTATTTAATAGATACCTATACTTTACTTAGTATTTAAAATGTGTAGGCTTTTTTTAGAGTAAAAATACAGAGTCTATACGGGAATTTTGAAGAAGTTTAAGACAACCATTTTGCACCCAGCGTCTTTCAGATGACACAAATTTGTCGTGAACGTAGATGTTAGTTTGAGTACATGAAAAGTCTGTCGAAGTGACATTTCGTTGATGACATACATTTCTCGTAATCACATTCTGCTAATATAACTTTACATGCTCAATATTACTTAACTTAATAATTAACTTAATTAATAATTAAATAATTTGATTAACTTCTTTATTAAGATTTTTCCATATTCAGTAGGTTCTAATGCTTGAATAAAGTTATCCACTTGCAACAGTACGTCCCTAAGATTTAGATTAAAACAGAAGAAACTGGGGAGTAAGGCAGTAGATATTCGTTTAAGAAGTTTTAGTTCCTTCATTTATGGTTTATTATGTACGTAAATCCAATTATTTTTAAAAATGAAAACTAAATATACTTTAGAACATTTTCAGTAAAAATGTAATTAAAAAAGTCGTCGTGAAAATTGCATTTAAAATTTCAATTAAAATCTTCTGAAATAAAGAAGTTTTTATTTCATTTTATTTAATTATTTTTTTTATTTAATTTATTATTTATTTGTATAGCTATCAACATTATTTAGTTCGGTTTCGTAAAGTTAGTTTATCTTATCATAAATTCTATACCAAATATGATTTTGCATAAAAGGAAATCATTAGTTTAGAGTGCAATTACTTTTCATCTAGTTTAGCCCCATTACTTGGAAATTATTCCCTTTTAAAAAAGGATAAATAAAGTGAAATGTTATCTGGTAAAATATATGAAAAGTATTTTCTAGTTTTTCGTAATGCATCTTGTTGAAATGTAAAGTGTTTTTATCTGGATTCAAGAGGATGTGGCTTGATGGAATATACATTTCAACCAATTAAACTAGCACTTAACTCATGAAAATAGTTTTTTACATTAAGAAAAATAAAGTACATTAAAATATTTCGTTTTGCAATTTTAAAATACATTAAAGAGCTGTATTATTTTACAAAAGTTTTAATGAAAGATGCACTATAAAGTTTATATTCAGCTCGATACGTTATTATTATTTTTTTTTTTATTAACGCATTTTCTTCACACACTTCAACAATTACAACAAACTTTTTAAAACTTCAAGGAATGTAAGTACATATATTTAGCCTTTTACACCCTTGGAAATATATTTTTTTATTCTTCACTTTTTAGCAAATCTCTAACCTCATTTTTTATTGACCTCGCTTCAAGTACATTTCTAAATACTTTCAATTTTCGCTATCATTTTACCATTACCTTTAAGTTTGAGCACGTCATCACATGACCTATGAGAATTTATCGCTCTCTTCCAAAAGTATTATTTTTAACGACCGAACTAACGTTAAGGCACGTTTTCTGTGGCTTTAATTTTTTTTTTATATCGATTAAAACTCAGCCGTTCCACACCATTAGTGGATCAAACAGGCAAGGCAAACTGAGTATGAACTCTATTGAATTTTATTTAAAGTATTACTATATCTAAATAAACGAAAACAAATCTTTGAGACACTTTATCTAAACGATTTTTGTATGGTAGAAATTTGTAACGAACAAAATTTACAAAGCCAATCACCTAAATCGGGTAAAATCTAAACTTTTGGAAGATCATTGGACAGCAAACTGTTTTGCCAAAATTGGGGAAAATAAAGGTAAATTTTAATAATCATCCCTCACCACAGCATAATGTTTGGTTAAATGACCAGACCTAAAACTTTGAGCAATTCATTATACCTTAGTGTAGTGTGCTATGTTGAGCAGGTGGATTTAGGATTCTCATAACATCAGAAGTGCGTAAATTTAAAAAATGAGCTTATAAAAACGTGTAGTGTTGCATGTCTGCACAGGTCGGTCACTCACTTATCATATAATCTAATCCGAATAACGGTGTGAACAAAGGACATGACTTTGTCAAATAATAACTTTATGCTGCGGCCAGTGTTATTTAGTTAAACTGGATAGTATTGTGGACAAGAAACCTCTAGTAGTACTCGTCCACAATGCCCCATATTGAAATATGCTTCATCAGCTACTGCGTTTTTCCCTAAATAAGGAGCAAAAAGAATAAGGCCCACCAGAAATAGATTATGAGGGAAATGTTCATCACACTTCGATATGTCCAAAACGATTTGATTCACTGGCCTTGGCCAAGTTTTCAGAAATTTATTTTTAAAAATTTTATTTTTACACTAAAAAATTCATATTATAGCACATATTAAAGGAAATTAAATTGGCGATAAGGATATAATAGTGTTATATAAACAATGCATTTTGTCTTTTCGAAATTTATTGTTTTTTAAAACAGAAACCTGGGCCAAGCCTTCCTTTATGAGGGAGGCTTGACCCATGGTAAGGGAGGCTTGGCCCATACAAAAATGCATAATTTTTAAGTGCACAATAATAAATATTTCACATTATTTTTGCAAGCATTAAATGTAAAAAAAAAATTTATAATTCGACACTCTGGAATCATTTAAAAATCATGTTTACCCTAATTATTGTTAGGGGTAATACATTTTTCTAACGTTATCTGTATTAAAAATACTCTAAAATTGTCCAATCAAGTATTTTTTTATTTATGTTAAATATATTTGATTCAGTTTGTACACACATTAAAATTCACAAGATATAACTGCCTTACTTCGATTTTTTTAACGGCACAAACTGGGAAAAGTCAAAATCAAAGCGCACTTTCAAAGCTACTCGTTCAGTGCCCCCCACCCCATCCCCCCTCAAAAAAAATCAGATAATAAGATTTATATTAATCTGGAGCATTGTTAGACTTGAATTGATAATTTAGTTTTTGGAGAAAAAGTTTGAAATTTGGTCATAACTGACAAGTTAGGTTTAGTTGAGGTTTTGGTTTTATTCTAAACAAGTATAAATCTTGATAATCAGTCTATTACCTTCATAAAGTTATTATCATACGTTATTATAAACTGTGTATGTGATAAACATTATTTATAGATTTTCATAACTATTTAACTTAGGGCGCCTTGGTCCAGTGGCCAACCCTCTTTTACATAGAGTGGGCCAAGCCTCCCCACCTAGCCATTTCATAAAGAATGGCACATGGTGATTTGAAGCCTACTTTATTGCACAAACTTTATAACTTAAATAAAACCTTAATATAACAGTATTTATAAAATACCACCATAATTCAATTGGTTTGTCTGAAAAAATATTACAAATTATGTCGAAAATGTTTACTTTTTGGGATGAGAAACATCCTCTTTTTTATTTTCTCCTCACTGCTAAGAAGTAGCTCAATGAAACTAACAATGGCCGTCTGCTGACAACAGAAGTTTTGAGTACCATCTATTGAGAAAACGCTAGAATATTTTTAAATACTAAAATTTAAAGGTGGGCCAAGCCTCCCTTATGGCCATGGCTCCCCAGGCTCCTTTATATTTATATAATATTTTAAAAGGCTTGTAAACGAAACCCTTTTAAAATTATAACATATAAAAATACATTAAATCTATGGAAAAATATGATTAGTCATGTACTAATGATAAATAAAGGTGGACAATTAATTTTTTTCTGAGTCTTTTAACATATCTCTGAAGTACAAACACTTACATAGTTTTTTTTATGAAGGCTTTAATTTATGTATGAAGCATTAGATTACGTCAGTAACTGTAAATCACAAATGCAATCAAAATTGTAAACTTAATATCTAGTATATGTTTTGAAGCTTTTATTCAGTATTTATGATCTTTTAGCATATTAACAAAAATTATTTATTCAATCTTTTCTGTGTGTCTGAATAATTGTGAACAGATTTCACTTAGGCAAAGTTATTTTTACAAAAAATTATGAAATATAATATTATCAAGTTAAACTTTTAAAATGCAGTAATATTTTTTTGCAGTAATATATGGCTAAACTCAATTTCAACTTCAACAAAAATGCCTTGCCCAGTAGCAGTGATTTTTTTCTACCTTCAATATAAGGTACTCGGGGAGGACGCTAACATCCGACCCTTCACTGCCTTCTGTACTTTAGACGCCATTTTAGCGATGATCTAATGATCACGCCCATAATCTACAGCTCCAGGGTTACATTGACAGGACCAGAACTTCTCCTAACAACAACACATCTCATAACTGACGTGCAAATGGCATTAGATTCAATATATCGGAATAGGAACTCCAATCCGTCTCCGAGCACGGCCTACTGAACTACTAAGGCCGAAGAAGCTTTCCCAAACACGCTCAGGGACGGAAATTTTGACGTCATAGTTCCGAGTGACGTTGTTCCGAAGATGAAGACAACCTGTCTCGAAACCTGTTCGGAACCACTCGTTCACGGCTGGCCACAATTTTAGGGTTCCGAATGCATCCGAAATGGTTTCTCGATCGGCACTGGGAACAGTGACGTCAAAATTTCCGTCTACGCTCATGTTTGGGAGAGCTTCTCTGGCCTTGTTATTGAAGTTGGCCGTGCTCCGAGTTGTAAATTATATCAAAGATCAAATGTTCGCTCGTGGTCCAAAGTCTTAATGCTGCGTACTATATCTCTTTATGGTTGCTTTGTAGCTTAGGTTTGGTTTCAACATTTCCTCGAAGTTGTAAATCGCGTAGCCCTTTTGCCAAAATAGCCCGCATTAAGCTCAAGATTGATGTTATTTCAGCAAACAAAAATAGCGTAGCTATAATGTGACGTTTATTCAACTAAACCTTTCAGTGTTCTATTTCAACAGATTCTATGCCGGTTCCTCGCATCCGCCCCGTGACCGAAGAGAACGCCGTCTCGCGGCAGAACGACAAACTGAGTTCCGAGGAACCCCCAGTTGGCCCCTTATAGCAGGAGGTTCCGGTGACCACTTCGGCCGGACAGAAAATTCCGGACAATCCGGTCGTCATCTTCCACAGAGACCGGGACTGCTGCGAAGTGGCTGCGTAATTTAACTGCTTGTCCAGTTATAAGAGTTGACTGACAATATTGACATAAGAGAATATTCCTAAAGAAAACAACGTAGGTTATTGGCGCAAAGGTAAATTATGAGGCGTAATTGGCTGTTTCAATAGCTCCTAAAGGAGACTATAAATACACAGAGGGACACGATTTACCAAAAAATAAAGGTTTATAAGCGGGTCTCTGACCAAGCACACAAACCTGAATATATATGTCTACCAACCAACCAACCAACCAAAAAATAACAAATATTTGGGACCCGGTTGGCATAGTGGTTAAGATCGCTGACCTTTACGCCAACATTCTGAGTACTGTACCGGGTGCGGGTTTGATTCCCGCTTTCGCCCTGGTGTAATTTCTCTCTCTGTGTGTCAGTAAATAATTCTTCTGTCTTACTTGACAAAGGTTTATAAGCGGGTTTCTGAACAAACGTACATACTGGAAAATATATGAGCCAACCTTCCTACCTACCAAATATCTACACAAATAGCTGTGTACCATTTTGAAGAAGGTGGGACTCTTGAGTTTCCACAGAAACATGTAGACTAATAAACTACACTGCTCAAAATACTTACGGGAGCACTTTGCGTACTTTTGTTAACCCTTTCAGTTCCAACTTTTTGTTTTTTATTCTAAAAATCTAAAGTTTGTGAAATAGATTCATTATGCATCCAGAATGAAATGGTAAAATACAGGGAAAAAATCTTAATTTTGTAACTAACATTTAAGGGACGGGAAGGGAATTAGAATCATAACTTTTGAATAAATTATACTGATATTTTTTTTCCAAACTTTATTGTTAAAAAAAGCTAAAATCAATTTTTAAACATCTAAGAATGCAAGAGTGAAGAATGTAGGGTCAATTTATTTCATCAAAATTTTTTAGAGTGAATTATTTTACCATGTTTTTCATATTTTCATTTAATTAAAACAAACATTATTTAATTGTTCAAAAGACATGATTCTTCCATCTAGTGATACATAAGTGCGAGCTCAATTTAGTGAAAAAAAATCGCAAGCTGATGATTCCAAATGGTCTCATGGAATCATCGCGGGTGAAAGAGGTTAAACCATGCGCTTCCCTAATTGTTTTAAGCAGTGCATTTGCTCTAATAATCTACGTTGTTTTCTTCATGATTCTTCGCATGCATCATGCATCAAAGTTGAAAATATTTTCGGAATACTGACCCACTTTTCAATTTTTACATTTTTTCACATTTGTCATAAACTATTTTGAAATATGTCGATTGATTTGACGACTTGTAACATGGATTTCGATACATGTTATCACTCAAAAAGATAGTCTGTAATATAATTATCCCAGAAGGTACCCAAAGGGATCCAGATATAAAATCGTTTTTGTCCAGAGCACCCTGATCTAAAAAATCTGTAAAAATATTAGTATATTTGAAGAAATATTCACCTATATAAAAGCTAATGTTTTCTCAAAGATATATAAAAGAGATATAAGCAACACATGGAAAATATCAATGCGTTATTACAATTTATATTGTACATAAAATCTTTATTACCCAACTTTTCTTTTTTTAATTCGGAAGAATTAAAACGTGGAAACAAGGTATTGACATGCAGGAGATTCCCGTTGCACTTTTCTAAAAATGGTTCTATCCATCCAACCTCAAAAATTATATTTTATTAGAAGAGAATGACATCGGATAATTATATTTTACACTTGTCTCCACTTGTTTGTACGTGCGTAAACTTTATTTATAGTTAATATTTCAAAGGATAATTTATTTTTATATTATATAAATTAGTTTTAAATAAGGTCAAGCGATGTAGTATAATGTGATTCTTTGTTTAGTATTTGTTTACTAAGAAATCGTCAAGACGTTCCATTCTTTGCATAATAATCTGGTTAGTTTTAATTTACATTTCTTGGTTTGTTAATGTAATTTGAGTTGCTTAATATTTTGTTATTAGTAAGAAGTTTAAAAATATCGAGTTTTTTTACACATTTTTCTGTCGATACTTTTTTAAGAAGAAGGTCATATCATTTAAGGTGCTCGGAACGTTTTCCAACGTGCCAAATATCACCTAAATGGATGCTGGGATATGATACAAGAAATTTTACATTGTTACTACTTGAACCGCAAATAAATTTAGCAAACGAAGACAAAAATATTAAATTTGCTAAAGTAAATTAATGAAAAAGCTATCTTTGCTTTTTTAAAAGTTTAAATTTTGACAGAATGTTATATATGGCGATTTTTTCTAAGATATGAATCTTGCCTTTGAGTGGTTCTAAGTGATAGAGTTCTGTTACAAATCATTTTGCTTTTCTTAAGCATTTTCAGTAAGTATTTAAGTAATAGGAAGATGTGCCATTTTAGTTTTTTGGAAATCCTTGTTTTCTCAAGATTGAAAATATCTTTCGTGAGCGAGCAAATAATACTAGCCTACCCTTTTTGAATAAATGATTAATATCAAATTTGAAGAGTACACTAAATTATTCATCGATTCAATACAAATGTAAGGTCTTTCTCAAACATTCACAATCCTGTGTAAAAAGTTCACTTATCTGAAAATCATAATCTCTTGTAATGTCAAGCTTTTAAGAAACCAGTTCCGAGGAGTGTAAATCTTTTGTGTAGTATGTTCTATGAGACAGTTACTGTTACAAATATACTTGTTTTTCCGAAAAGAATTTCATGTAGGATTGAAGTAACAGGAAAGTAGGATGTTAAGTTCTTTCAGAACTTCTGATTATTTTTATTAAAATAAACAAAACTTTCTGGTCATTTGGCAACCTGTATGAAAAGTGGCAACAGCGTATAAATAAGTGAAATGAAATTTTAAATAAATCAATTTAAACGGGTATACCATCGACGGGCAGGTTGATAGTATTCCGTCCGGATGTACATACAGATAGACAAAAATAGCAAATGATGTATCTCAGATGGCATATATCTGTCTAACAAATAAAAATATATATTTTTTTTAAAGCAGAGGGGACCGAATTCGGAAAGGGGTACAGACAGACATCTCTACCATGTCAATACCTACTAGTTATTATTTTTTTCAAATTATTTCAAATTAAAAAAAACTAAAGTATGAAAAAAAATTTGGTCTCGCATGTTGGTTTGCGTTTTATGAGTGGATTGGTATTAATTTCTTTGAAAATTGTTTCACAACTTATTAATATGATGGAAAATCGAAATGAATGTATACTATAATTTTTTAACATTTTAATGGGACTCACTCAAAATTTGTATTATCGAATATTTAATAGTTAAAACTAATGTATAGTTATAACTACACTGTATTGTGTGAGTATTTTGATGTTAATATAACCAAAGTATTTTTTATGTCTACAAAAGTGAAAGTGTGAGCTTAATGTACCATTATGTACTCAAAAAAATTATAATGAAAATTGTACATTGAAATTGTTTAAATATTTAATGAACTAAATCACCTTGGTGATAAACTTACTGTTTTTCTGTATTGCTTTAACGATGTTGTGCCCTCAAATTGAAATATAAAGCGTAGCTTTAATCATGTATTAAACAAATTAAAATCAATTTAATAAACGCACAAGTATTTTCTAAACAAATGCATCAGCTGAATTTCCACTTAGTGTTTCACTTATGTACAAAAGTGTTGATAAGTTTTGTCAAATATTTTATCTGTAACGAGGTCAATTTGAATCAACCTTGTTAAAATGAACCACCTTAACAAAGATTGGCAAGAAAATTCACCACGTGAAAATTAACTCTCTCTTTAAGTTTTACAAAATTAATTCTCTCTTTATGTTTATCTAAATAAACAAAATATAAGGCAAAAAATATCATATTCCTGAGCAATTTATTTTAGGAAAATTAAATTACAAGAATTTAAATCACTTCAAAGTTAACGTTATTATCTCATATAAAGGTGTTAAGGGTATTCACAGAGTCGTCGTTACTGCGTTAACATCTTCGATACCGAATAAAAAAGTTAACTTTAGATTTTTTTAAATTTTGTTTTTTCGCGTAGCAAATTTTCTTGAGGACAGTCGTTATAATGAGTTCAATTTGAACACTATTTTTTGTTAGACATAATTTTTGTGTTTGCTCAGGATTTGCTTTGATACTTATCAAAATTTATTGGTTGTGTTACCGACATTTTATTGCGGATATTTTCATCGCATAGAAACACAAGTATTATTTTCTATCTTTTTGTGTGGAATTAATAGCACATATTTTAATATGTCATGTATCAAAACACATAAATATCTAACTATTATATATATTTATAAATATTTCGTACTCCTATTTATTAAAATTATGCATGTTTGTGGTAAATACTAAGCTTATAAATTTTAAAACATTTTCTTTGTCGATATGTTTGTAAAAAAAGAAACATGTAACATTGTACCTAATGTAATTGATAAATTATTTATAGATTTCATATATTATTAATGAGCCCAAAAATTTATACTTTTTAATTAAATGTCTGTAGAATAGAAAAGAAATTTGTTTAATGATATTATTATTGTAGTATGTTTTCCATTATAAATCTAGGGGAGACCGGTCTAGTTTTCACATAACCCGACATGTATTACCCGGTTTAATTTTCCTGGCCTGCCGAAAAAAAAACGTTGGGCAAATTTCCTTTTCTTTAAAACATTTAACACACCTACAAAATATTGGTCATTTTTATGTACATTTTATAGTAAACTAAAATAACAAACAAGTGTGTATCCAAAAAAGAAGATAATATTGTAAAAAATATCAGTTTTTTTTATACCAAACAGTTAATTTAACACATTTCAATAGCTGCCATTACCATCTGGATCACAAAAGGCTAAAGTAAGTTGTGTAATTTATCTTTTTGTGGAGACATAGTTTGGTATTAGTTTCTATAGGTTTCCTAAAGTATGGCTCAAAGTCGTGAAAATATTGGGAGTTATCACATGCAATAAAGTTTGATGAGATTGCTTCCCACATTTTTCGATCGACAATTGACTCCAAACTTTGATGTAACATGACACATTAATTTTCAAACAGAGCAAAAATCCACGATGCATGGTGAATATATAAATTCTTGAACGCTTTCCTGCCTTGCATTCTTTCTTGAGAGTTACAAGAAAGGAGCGACGCATATTGTTTCAGAAATGTACGAACTACAGTCACTTTTCTTTTTATTACTCGGTTAACTACTTTCACTCTAGAACGAAACTTTTTTTAAAATTTAGAACTTCATATATGATTATATGTTGCTCATATATTAAAAATAATGGCATATTTGACACGCTAAGTTTAGTTTATATAGGAAGGACGGAAAACTTATTTCTACAAGGCATTGTTGAAATTCGTACCTTGTAAAATTGTGGAAAAGCTGCCCCGTTGCCTTTTTTTGACTTTAATAGTACCTTAACGAGTAGAAGTTCTTTTGAAAACAAACACATAGCTACGAAAATAAAAGAATCACCTTTTAGTACATTCAACGATAGTTTAATAATAGTACGCTTAATTTGAGTTTCCACATAAGCTTCAAAAGTTACTCAACGTTGATAAAATCACAAAAGCAGATATAGTGGCAATATGACAGTATCAACGAAACAAAGATTGCTGTGGGTGACATATGACCTGTTGCGTCATAAACCAATCCACCCGTTGGCGCCCTCCGATGGCTTATTTATAATACAGGGCCAAGTGGAAAACTAGCCCAGTCCTCCCGTATAAAACGTAAATTCTTATTAAACAATGTGTGTGTAATAAATTATCTTATTGTTTACTTAAATGTGCAATGTTTTCTTTAATAAAGTTTCAGTTCAAATATCCGGATGTCTCTTTCGTCTGTATTTTTTTTTAATTATCTCCGTAATTATAGTTTGGTCTTTTATTTAAATACACTGGTGGATAAAATTAAGGGGATAAGTTACCCAAAAATTGGTCAAAATATCGAATTTTCAGTTTTTTTTCTTATTATTCACAATATCTTTCTAAACAATTTATGAAAGTTTCATAACGATATCTTTTGTAGAGAAAAAGTTATTAAACATTTTCTGGAGTCATTCCTTGAAGTTTGAATACGAATTTCGTCTGCTTTCAACCTTCTCTGTTTCGCGTTTTTTCAATTCTTGTGATTAATAAAGTTAGAATTTTGAAATTTTTAACCGGTGTTCTTATATAAATTGTGCACAAAATTGTGCATGGAATAAGGTATACTATGCATAGTTTTTGATTTAAATGTTGAATTCAATAATTTGTACATTTTTTGTGATTTTTTGGGATTTTCAGTATAAATGCATGTTAATTTTTTTACTGCTGCTCACATTTTAAAATCCATGCACAGTTCTCGAAAAATAGTTCTAAAAACAAACTATAAAAGTTTGGTAGAGTTATTCCCGAAATTGAAAGAGGGGTAGCATATTTAAAAAATGACAAACTCTTTGTAAATATTAGTTTTTATTGCTGTAAATGTTTATTTAGAGTAAACATATAAAAACACTATAATTTACAAGTTTATGGTATTATTTCTAAAAATTATGTTTTGGGTACCGTATCCCCTTAAGAGATTGAAAGCATTTTCAAAAATATCTAGAGAAATACTGGATAAAAATAGATAAAATTTGTTATGGATATCACTTATTGTATGACAATAATGTATGCAAAGCAAAAATTGAAGTGTCATTCATTGGCAAGAGTTATTTCCAACAATCCAATACTGACTGAATTTCGTATTGGAAGACGGTTATGAAAGTGAAGCTTGTATGGTGTGTGAGTGCATGGTGTTAATTAGAAAAAAAGGAGTGCTTGTGGTAGACCCTCCCACTCTTCCAACAGAGCAGTTTTTAACTCCAGAATTGTTCTGGGGGGGCGGGGGGGTCGGCGTATCGCTATATCCCTCCAAAGAGAAATCCAAGCATCTTCAATGGAATTAAGGTAAGGATATTTGGCTGGCCAATCCATTTAATGACTGTTTCTGTTTTCCAGATAGCCAGACCAAGACCTATGTGGTTGGGACTTGTCGTCCATGAAAAGGAATTCAGGACCTACAGCAGCCCTGAAACGACGCACAGGGTTCTGCAATCTTCTGCCAGTGCCTATGGGTATTCACGGAATCAGTGTCAAACACATGGAGCGGTGTGCGGGTATCTTACATAATCCCTGCCCAAACCATCACTATTCCACCAGCATACTGGTCCCTTTACATGATGTTGCTGGGATGATATCGCATCCCAGGATCCCTCCATGTGAATATTTGCCGAGAATCAGGTTGTAGACTGAATCTGGACTCACCTGTGAAGAGAACATTAACCCATTGAAGTTGGGTCCAGTGTTGGTGCCGTATGCACCATTGTACACGCTCTCTTTTGTGGGAGGAAGTGGGATGCAATAAGCGGGCCTCCTGGTATGCAGCCCTATTTCACCTAGCCTCCTTACCTGGCAACTGCATTCCTTGAAACTAATATTCTTGTGGCAGCAGCGAAGTCCCTGGGCAGTTGTGTCGCTATAGACTTCCTGTGGCCCTTTAAGTACCAAATACTGGTCTTCATTGGGAGTTGTAACTATCGGCCGACCTTGTCCAGGTTTTCGGTACACTGTCGCATTGTTTTGAAACTGACTCCACAAATTCGGAACATCACTTGAAGTGACACCTAATTAATTCCCTAGCAACCTGAGCTTTGGACGGCCCTGCCTCAAGTCCACCCACAATTCTCCACCTTATATACTTCCCTCTAAACGAACATGTTCCCTCATTTCACTTAAAAATAAAAAACCAGAAAGATTATTAGAGAAAACAATAAAAATCGGTACTGAGCTGTAGAGTGGAATAAGCTGTGCAGCTGGATGGGGACAATAAACCTCCTGCTGACTTAGCAACGCCCACAAAAATACGTAAACACAATTCAGCGACACCAGCGCCATAGTGACATTATATGGAAACCAACTGTCCAGGTTATATGTGATATTTTCAGAGAAATGTGCAAAAAATGCTTTTAATCTCTTAATTTTGTCCACCAGTGTATTTAACCTTTTCAAACGTATCCAAAAGTATTTTATTTACTATTCTTTTTTAATTTTTAATTTTTAACGAAATTCAAGACATCAATTTAATATATATTATATCCTTATACACACTGGTTTACTTTATAACGAAAACAATATCATATATATCGAAATCAGTATCGGAGTCTTTCTAGCGAATGTTAATCAGAATTTCAAATAGAAAATAAACACGTAGAGAACCTGGTAATGAGGCCGTAGTAGCCTAGTGGTCAGCGTCTCGGTCTCGGGATCGGAAGTCCTGCGATCGAGTCCGGTACCACTGAAGACCTACCGAGTATATGCGGAGTACGTGCTCGTAAATCTGTTGGGTCCGAAAGTTCTAAGTTCCCATACCAAATCATACCTCTGGGGGTGACAGCCAATTCTGGGGATCATCTAGTTGGCCTCTGTCTCTAAAAATTAGATGGATCCACTTATGTGTGTGTGTTGTCTGTTGTGTCTGTCTTACTTGACGAAGCTTTATAAGCGGGTCGCTGACCAAGCACACAAACCAGAATATATATGTCTACCAACCAACCAACCAACTGGTAATGAATTGTAAAAGAATTTTTAAACATAACATATCATGTTGTTTTATTAAATATGAATACTTGTTAGTCAATAGCAATGAGCAAGTAATGAAACCAAGTGTTATGGCAATGTTGTGACTTCAAATCTGTTAGAATTGAAACTAAAATAGATGAAAAAAGTGCAATGTTAAACTAGTAACACCTCCGCAACTTGAAACTATTTAAATAAATTCCATTTCGCATCAAATCCAATAAAATGGCACACATTCAACTAAAAAGAAAATCAGTCCGGATATAAAGAATTCGCAGGTTTTTACGAGAGAAACACATTTTCGTGGGAATATATATTCATTTGCAATTGATTTAAAATGTGGTTTGGAATCCCTCCGTAAATTCAAACGGGAATTTAAAATACGTGTTGTGAATGGAAAGTGATATAGCTTCTTGCGTAAATGGTTTTGTTGGTTTTCCAGTTTATTCCTTACGCGTAAGACATTTTTATATTTGGACTGAAGTCAAAACATGATCATTTATTTAGCTGTTATGTGTCAAATTAAGGCCAACAAATATTATAGGATAAATTCCAAATTTCATTAAAAATTCAAAGTACAAGTATAGTTAATATTTAAAAACACCAAAAAATGCATATTTAATAGCATCAGAAGAACATGTTTTATACCTATACATCAAAGTTTGAAGGATAATTTGTATTTGCGATATAACCCAAGTTTGTAATGACGTCAAAATATATATTCTACAATGTGATTATTTGATGGTTGGCATTATTTGTTTAGAAATCGGCACAATACGTTATATTTTTTGAACAAACGGAATTTTTAATTTCAATTAAAATTCTTATTAATAAATACTGATATTTTAAAACAAATCATTTACTTTGATGAGGCTTCTTTTGCTGTGTTCTGTTTTTAAATAATATTTAAAAAATGAATTCTTGTCGTCCTGAAGGTGAAATCTATCTAGATTCAACGTTGTTGTATGTTGATATGAAATGATTTGCTTGTGTTTACAAGTGCGAAATACTACATAATTAGTCTTCGAAATACAAATAAGTTTAGAAAAAAGACAAATATTGAATTATATTATTAAAATCTCCAAACAAATAGATGAAAATTTATAAGTTAGACGCTTTAAGTTCAATGCAGAACTAAATGTCTGTGTTAGCACTTTTTTCTGATATTGTGGTGAATTTTTGTATGAAAACGATTGGAAGCGATAATTTCTGATATGCACTTTATTATTAATTAGTATAAAAATATTTCGTGATAATTTTGGGACTATTCCTTTTATAAATTGTTAAATATAATTTTATTGTAATTTCTTATGGGATAAAAATTAAATAAACAAATCGGAATTGTTTGTAGGTTTGTTAACACAGGTTTCGCAATTATTTAAAGACATATTTTATATATACTATAATGCAATACTAACAAAGTAACATATCTTTCAAATTTAAAAATTAACATCTAAAATGCCTAAAAATTAACATCTATTATTCACTCAAGTTTAACGCCAAGTAAAATCAAAAATGTTCAATTTAAATGAAAAATGAGTTTATTAGTTTTTTTTATTTGATTAAAGCTTGTTAAAGTAAATTATATACTTATAATACTGTGAAAGTTAAAATTCGTAATCTAAATGCATTATTGAATGGAGTTTTGCTGAAATGCATTGATGACATGTAGTGAAATACTACGTAAACACATAAAATTAAAATTATTTCTTACTAAATATTCAGTTACATGTATAATTTATATTATATCCCATTAAAATAATTATTATTAAGACGACTTTAAAATATATATGTAAGTGAGTTAAGACTTACAAATTATCGAATTTCTCTGAAATAATATATTTTTTAATGAAATAATGAGAACATTTTCGAGATAGTTGAAAATTCATTTAATGGAGCTATTAACTAAAAACGTGTGAATCAAATTTCATTAACTGTAATTCAAAAAAGAAAGAAGTTTGTAACATTGGACTTTTTGCTTGTTCATTACAAAATAGAAATTTGATATAGTAATGTAGAATTAAGCTAACAATTTGGTTAGCTGCAATAAAATCCAAGAATATTTGCAGATTGATTGATATGTGAGTTATTTGAAATCGCACCATATATAAACCATACTTTATTTGAATTTATTTAATGCAGAAATATTAGGGTTCCATTTTGTCAACTCTGCCAGTTATTCTTCCAATTTAAAAGTTTAAAACGTATTTAATCACGGCCAACTTCAATAACAAGGCCAGAGAAGCTCTCCCAAACATAAGCGTTAGACGGAAATTTTGACGTCACTGTTCCCAGTGCCGAAGATCGAGAAACTAGTTCGGACGCATTCGGAACCCTAAAAATGTGGTCAGCCGTAAACGAGTGGTTCCGAACAGGTTTCGAGACAGGTTGTCTTCATCTTCGGAACAAAGTCACTCGGAACTATGACGTCAAAATTTCCGTCCCTGAGCTTGTTTGGGAAAGCTTCTTCGGCCTTAGTAGTTGAGTGGGCCGTGATTTAATAAGATCGGTTTTTGCAGCGAATTGTAATAAGCACATTACAACTGTAAATTTGCAAACTCTTCTAAGATACTATAATTTCTATGGAATTAGGTGCTAAATTCTTTTCAGCGCATTCAACAAAGACAAATTTCAGAATTGTAGTACAAACATTTTTCAGCTGTTTATTTTTAACAAAACACCCCCATTGCATAGTACCAAACATTTATCGTTAAAAAACGACTTTTGTAAACCTTCAAACTCCATTGGGAGTATTTCGTATAAAACTTCCATTCTCAAAATGCAATGCTGTGTTTTGAGATCGAAACGCAACGTTGAAAATGGATTGTGTTTACTGCGTCATCCAAACGTCTTTCAAATCCTCACATCTATTTTATGGTAACAACAATACAAAATTAGGTTTGAAAAAGAAGTTAAGTTTGATATTTGAATGAATGTTCATTAAATTTAAAAAAAATCTCCATTTTTTGCATTTATGTCAAAAAAACATTGTGTTTTCACTAGTGTATTCAATCTACATGAATAAACGGATATCTTTTAATTATTTAAATAATTGCATAGTTAAAAATCAATGTGTTATTTGTTTTCTAACGATGCTTTTGTGGTTAGAAATCGGCTATTCGCCCATGAACTGATAGTCATTGCATGTAAAAAAAACTTTGTTTTTACAGTTAAAATGTCAATTCGCCTTAATAATGTTTTTTTTACGTTTAAAACTGTAATTCTTACAGGAAACTGAAAATTTTAACAGACAAACTTTAATTTGGGAAAAACTTAATGTCAATGGTTTTCCCCTGTGAAGTTCTTAAATAAAAAAAATCTCCATTTATTTGCATTTATGTCCAAAGGTAATTTAACAGTTTCTCCCTGCTAAAATAAAATACCCCAAAACTAGCCCTCGCGACCGAGTAATTACTTAGTCGCAGAAGGTTCAGTATTGGGCTCGCACGCAAGAATTCGAAAGTATGAAGTGTTGATAGCTCCTTGCGTGTCAGCCCAATACTACTGAACCTACTGGAAAAGTTTACTCGTCTGAGGCAAGATTGGTAGTTGTGTGAAATGATCTCAATCAGTGTATTTGCTGTTTCAACGGGGATGCTTTGATGGATGTGAGTGACTCGTTATCCAATAAATACGTTATTAAGTTTTTAAAACATTAACGAAAAATTGTATTTCGACAACAGTTTACATGAGGGTCTAAGTGACTCTCGCTAGCAATTTCGACCCTAATTTAAATTAACTAACAGAAATGTGTATGTGAGAATCGTTCCTAGAAATGTCAATATCAAGCTTCTTCTTAAATGAATGACATTTCCACCCGTCAACACGATATCCTTCTTTTCACATAAGAGTCGCCCCTGTCTTTCGTTTTCTTGCGCCATACCAAGGAAATATCGTTTTTCTGTTTTGTTTATAAAAGCACTTCTGAACGCCGCCATTTCTATCGGAACTTTACCTGCAGTCCAAATGATCGCGGCCAAGTCCAATGTGCCCAAGAACCCATTAAAAAACATATCAATATAATCAATAATGTCCAAACCAGCTTCACTGTTAGCAATTAGATTCCCTATCATGACAAAACAAGCAAAAAAACTGCATGCACACAGAATCAATGATATCTCAAAAAACACGTCTTGTAACTTGTTCAAATATGCGACACATTTCGCTTTCGATTTCAGCATTTCAAACTGGACTGAGTAGGTAAACTGTGCAGATGGGCATGTCTGGATTGCGTCAGTCATTTTCCTGAAGTTTTCGCACCATTGGTGGCACAGTCTGCAAAACAGCAGTGCCACCAAGTGGTAGAATGTAGGAAACATAATAGATTGGAGAAATATGTGAATGAAATTCATAATGTATCTTAACGTTTTGTCGTGTATGAAAATGCTATAAGAATAGAATTTGTATGACGCACTATCCATATCAGATGAAATGGCTATGGATAGAGACAGCGAGTACAAAAAAGACAAACCCCAAATGCTACAGAAAGCAACATTAAGGATTTTCTTATTTGCTTCACGTTTGTTGACAGTTTGTCTTTGCAAAAGTAACAGCGTCAAGGACTTTCGTTTCCCTTTTAAAAATAAACATATTGGTATACTTGAAGAGTAGGCGGCCAGTAGGCTACGACTAATTTCCAATCAAGTTTAGAAAGTCCATACAAATAAAACATAATCATCTGGTCCAAAATAGCAACAATCATGTATATTAAAAACAATTTAAAACCTATATTTGTAGTCTGATTATTTCTACAATTTTCAACGATTCCAATACGTGTTAAAAAATAAAATAGGAAATCAGTTTTACAAATCCTTTTTTTGGTATTATCCATACTAATCATAATGTTATAATGCATTTAAATTGCATTAATTTCTGTTGAAGAGTAGAATTTTAACGCAGCATAACATCATACAACAATAGCATCTTCTTGAGACGTTAGTACTTTAAATGTTTTAAACTTCATCAGTTAGAACTGTCACTGTAAAATTATTGTTTAATTTTCTTAGCAACTATCATATGCGAAGTATTTAAGACAAAATGATATTTTTTTTTTCATTTATAGAGAATTTTTTTAAGTGCAACTGATTAAAATATTGTCGGCTGTTACTGACTTTTATTTATCCAATCGCCTCCTCGTCCGAGTTTTGAATCCATAAAAGACATTTATTTCACAAAGGCTGAAAAACACTCACCGATCGAAACATATCAAATACACGTAAATGGTTTTCACTGTGAAACTTTATTTTATTCAAAAAATAAATACAATAGTTTTACATCAGTAATGGTCTCATTTAATATTTACAGTTACAATCAACGGATACGACAACAATAATATACTTTAAATAAAAAAGCACCATTTTACTTACTATACCACGCAATTGCAACAGTTTGTTTTCAAACAAAAGTAATTTTATATGTCAAATTACTTTCTTTGAAAACAAAATATATTTAATATTCATAGCACCATCTAATATTAATATATAGTATATAACAATATAATTTATATTAATATTGTCATTATATTATATTGTAGCGGTATCGCTACATCATCAGAATGATTATATAATTCTTTATATAAATAACTCCTACATGAACATTTTGGAATGCAAATAATTTACATTTTATTCAAAACTTTTACTGCTTACGCGTTCGATTGCTAGGTAACATAACATGTTGCCAATTGCAATCTACAAAAAGCTTTGCAACATTTTATATGAATGTAGAGGTTACAGTACTCCCCTTCCGAGCAACATAGTTGCGATAAGGAAAACATGTACTCACTGAATCAGTTAGCCAAATACATCATAGAATATACAACATAAATTCCGTATCTGAAACGCATGGAAGTTATTCTTATCCCACTGCGTGTGTTTTATCTTGATCCTCCTCGATGTTCATTCCATGCGACGCCGGTATTGTCTTCTTATTGTTAGATTCGAATCATTCACTGAGTAACAAATAGCTATTTTAATCCTGACGACAGAAACATTATGTCCTTTCCTCATTCTCACCGTATAATACTTGTAATTTCTTGAAATCACCGGAAAAGGTCCTTCTTACGGAGATTCTAAAGGTTTCTTGACACGGTCCACTCGAACAAACACATATGGACACGAGTCCAAATCTTTATGAAAAAATAACCTTTGTTTTCTTTTACATTGATTTTTTATTGGCTTTAATTTTTCCATTTGTTTCGCAGTTCACTGGTGAAGGTATCAGGCTCTAGTTTAGTTTTTGGTTCCTGAAAGAATTCCCCTGGTAGCTTCAGTGATTTACCATAAACCATTTCTGCAATGGAACAGTTGGTATCATCACGTAGGGATGCACGTATACAAGGAATATAGTTGGTAAAGTTTCGCTCCATTTGACTGAATCGTGAGCTCTAACGGCCGCTTTTAATGTTCTGTGTTGCCTTTCAATTTTCCGTTGCTTTGAGGATGGTACGCAGTTGTTGTTTGCATTTTGATTCCACAAATTATACCTAAACTTATGAAAAGTTCTGATCTGAACTGACTTCCTCTATCTGTGATCACACTGTATGGTAACGCCATAAAGCGAACAAAAATCCAGATTCGCATATAAAATGCTTTTGTGATTTGGTTTCCGCGGGTGTAATATTTTTTTCTATCGGTATTTTAACTTCAAGTAATGTATTTTGTGGAAAACATTCATTCGAAATTGTGTTGGGGTATAAACGGTCGAATATTTGGAGTTGAAACATCACACCAGATCATTTTTCCAGATGGTAGCGGGTATTGTTTAAAATTTAAATTTTTGCTACTATTTATTAATTCTTTTAGTTCGGCATCATTGATTTGTTCCTCTCCAATTTTGTCATAATCGACGTCCGAGATTGATTCAATTCTAGACATAGAGTCTGCCACAATATTATCTTTCCCAGCTATATATTTTATATTTGCTGAAAATTGAGAAATATACTGAAGATGTCGCTGTTGTCTTGGTGATGCTTTATCATTTTTTTGCTTTAATGCAAATATAATTGGATTGTGATCTGTACATATTGTAAATTCTCGTCCTTCTAGCAGATGTTTAAACTGTTTGATGGAAAGATAGATACTTAAAAGTTCTCGATTATATGTGCTATAAGCCTTTTGAGCGTCGTTTAGCTTTTTGAATAAAATGCTATAGGTTTCCAATCTCCGTTTTCATATTGCTGTAGAACAGATCCGATTGCAAAATTAGAGGCATCTGTACATAAAGCTAATGATAGATCTGGATTTGGAAAGGTTAATAAAGCAGCATTGGCTAAATCTTCTTTGCATTTTTCGAACGACTTTTTGCTTCTTCAGTCCATGGGATTTTTCTTCGATCTTTTTTAATTGAACCTTTAAATATTCATTTAAGGGAGCTTGAGTACTGGCTGCATCTTTTAAGTATCTTCTATAAAAGTTAATCACCCCTAAAAATTGACGAAGTTCGTGAATAGTTTCAGGGAGCTTGTAATTTGTTATGACTTCTACCTTTTCTGGAAGGGGTTTCGAGCCGTTTGGTGTTATCAGATATCCCAAAAATTCTAATTTGTCCACTCCCATCACTGATTTCGATTGGTTGATGCGCGATTGGTAATATGCTTTAAGTAAATCTAGTTTTGAAAATATCTTTTTATCCTTTAAAATGTGATGGAAGTCCTCAATTCTTGGTAATGGGTAACGATCTGGTACTGTGACATCATTCAAGCGGCGATAATCTCCGCATGGTCTCATACTGCTATCTGGTTTTGTGACTAGGTGAAGTGGACTTGCCCAAGGTGATTTCGATGTTCTTATAATACCGTTTTCAAGCATAAAGTTGAATTCTTGTTTGGCTATTTCTAATCTTTTGGAATCTAACTGTCTTGCTTTCGAATATAATGGTTTACCGTTAGTATTTATATAATGTTCAACATTGTGTTTTGTTTTAGAAATTAGCAAATCTGGTTTTGTTATTTCTGGAAATTGTGCCAAAATATCAGAAAATTTTATATTTTTGTTCAAAGTGCTAACATTTAATTCTTCAACTGATGATGTAATTTCACCAATAGTTTCCAGTATAGTTATACCATCAATTAGTTTTTTTGTTTTTAACATCGATCAATAAATTATACCGGTTCAGAAAATCTGCACCCAAAATGCCTTTGTTGACTTTGGCAATGATAAATGGCCATTGAAAATCACGGCGAAGTCCTAAATCAAGTGTCAAAATTTTGTGTCCGACACGTGGAATTTCAGTGCCATTCGCAGCATAAAGTTTAAAGTCGTCATCACTTACTTTGTTATTGCTCATGGCAGGAATTAGACTTACATCCGCCCCACTATCGACCAAAAATTTTATACCAGTTCTTTTGTCGGTTACAAAAAGTCTATAATTGAAATCACGGCTATTGAATGCCGCAGCAGAACTGGCCGCTAATTCTGATTCTGCTGCACAGGTAAGTTTTCCTGATTCTTCCAGTTACATGGTGCCTTACATTTTTCGGGAAAACATCTTGATCCGAAAGTAAAGTGGTAATGACACAGCTTACCATCTGGGTTATAACGCCTCCGACTCCTGCTTCTGCCTCCAGAATACGATCTGCTATTTCTTTTAGTACTACGACTTCTTTCAATTGGTTGGCGATGGAAATGAAGTTCTTCAATCCGTTGTTCTAATGAAGATATCTTGTCCACTAATTGTGAAATGGTGTTTGGAGACAAGCACGTAGTATTAGCTTTAGTTGAATGAGCCTCATATACCTCATTTTGTGAATTCATGTCAACCATTTTATCAGACATAATCGCCAGATTATCAATACCTTCCTCACTAACAACCAATATATGCTTAATATGGCGCGGCAATTTTTCCATCCATAATGTTTTTTAATACAACGTCAGAAATGTCATTTGTCGCCAAGGATTTCATTTTTTGCAATAGATGACTTGGTTTCCGTTTGATCACGTCCGGGTCACCAAAAGAATGTAGCGGTATCGCTACATCATCAGAATGATATATAATTCTTTATATAAATAACTCCTACATGAACATTTTGGAAGCGCAAATAATTTACATTTTATTCAAACTTTTACTGCTTACGCGTTCGATTGCTAGGTAACATAACATGTTGCCAATTGCAATCTACAAAAAGCTTTGCAACATTTTATATGAATGTAGAGGTTACAATATAACATAATCCTTCTAATGCTTCGCTATGAGAATCGCATCTCTTTTCCCTATATTTTGTTTGAGAATCGTTATTTCATCAAAATGAGACAAAATTGAAAGAAAATATCATCCGATTATTTAATTATTAAAGAATTAGTTAAAAAAAATTTCAAAATAGTGTCGCCATCTTTAGAATATTTCTGGCATTTTAAAACTGCAAAGAATGAATAATTGAATATCCAGATGATACGTTCCTTCAAATTTATTTTATTTTGCTTTTAAGATTCGAACGCTGCTAGAGTAAGGAATGTCAAAATAGTTAGTGCTATTATGACAAAAACAAGAAAACTTTGCAATAATAATTGTTCGTTAGAACCTCTTCCAAACCCGATTTATACGCATTATAAATCAATTCTCCTAACGCGGCTTTTAGCTAGTTCAAAATTAAAGTTTTAACTATCAAACATAAACCATTTTCATTACTTTTTTGCAGATTTAATTAATGCTCTTAATCGCTTGCTAAATTTGATAGGAGTCCGATGAATAATTATGAATTTTCTTTTGCTGCAAAAATAGAACCTATACTTATCCTAACTTTATTTAACTTGTTATTTTGAAAATTATAAATAACCTGTATTTGTTTCCAAAAAAACTTTCTTTGTCACTTATTTAATAAATAACATTTAGTCGAAAAAATTGCAGATTTCTTTCATAAATGCAATTAACGTTGTATACTTTACGTTTCTAACTATAGCTTAAAAATTAAACAATTCTTCATAAATTGCATTTTAAAACTTGCTATTCGTACTTTGATTTTAGTTTACATATAGCCGTCAATATCGAAATGTTTAAGATTCAGTTATTAACATTCAATACAAATATGTCTAAACAAAACACTGATCGAAGCTTATTCAATACGTTTGAAAGTTTTTCTTTGAAACGTTATTTTGTTCAAAAAATATTAACAATAGTATTATAAAAGTGCTGTTCCTGTTTAATATTTACAGACATAATCAATGAATATAAAAATATAACCAAAAGTCTTATTAAAAATATTTTTTTTAGGTTGGTTCCTTGAATAATGTAAAAACGTTGTTTCAATCTTTTCTTTTCTTTCAACTTAATGTATTTTTTAAGATATGTAGAAAATGAGGCTTAATTTTCTTGAAAGGACAAATTTTTGTAAATGTATACACACAACACATAGAAAAAATAAAGTAATTGTTTTTATGTTTTAAAAATAAGTTATTTAAAATTGTATATTTATATAACTTGCTATTTCATTGCATGCAAGATAATTGATATAAATAATTATTCAATATGTTTCATTCAACTTTAAAACTGCTCTTTAACTGGTACATTTATTTTGAACAAGCTATATAGCAACGACAATGTTAAAGTCAAAGCTAAAATAAAATTTTAAAATAGTATGAAAATGAATACTTAAAAAAAGTACTTTTTTTTTCGTAAAACTTATTCACCAAAAATATTTTGTAAGAAAAATATTCTTTAAAAATTGAATCTAATTTATAAAAGGACTTTTTTGGAACAAGCATACAAACTACCAAATTGATTTCATAGTTAGTTTTTGCTAAAACTTGCCCGCAATGAAATGTAGTATTAGCCCCCTTCCTCCCATGGTATTTCAGGGGTGCGCTTGTTCAGTTGTGCCAATAAGATTAAAATAGCAAGTAAAAAAAGAGGTTGAAAACGTAGAAAAAGAATTAGATGATCAATCTTCAGTTGAAGTTCCTTTCCACAACGATCAAAAGCAAGTTTCTCAAAGCTAAATAGTGAACCAGAACCGACTTTTTATATGGAACACAAAATTAACAAAAGAAATTCACCTTTCTCCACAACTACACATTATCGAATCAACCTACTTATCAGGATATTCTTTAAAAAAGGGTTTGAATTCCTCTTTGCTTCCGGAATTATTGAAGAATGTCACTCGCAATAAGCTGCCCCATTGGTGTTGATAGCGAACCCTCACGGAGAGTTTCGATTATTATCGAATTGAACTCTACCACGAAATCTGACTCTTATCACCTCCCAAGAATGAATGAACTTCTTCATACCACGTAAGAGACCAAATAGGGGAGACCGGGGCTAGTTTTCCATGTTTTCTTCTTTTTGATTGTATACTTTTTACTTTTTTTTATTTTGATGTAAACAAGATGTCATTGTCTTCCTTACATCGCTTGTCTAGAAATTAGCATTACTACTTTTCCAAAAAGTAAATTTTACTTTTTTGCAGCAAGTGGTTAAATGCAAGCATGTTGAGCTGGAAAACGTGCCTCGTATGCGGGGTAAATTTTCCCAGACTGCTAAAAAGTGACGGGGCAAATTTTCCAACTATTTTTTAAAAAGATTTAACATATTTGAAAAACATTTTGTTATTTTTTGAGTAGATTTATAATTAACTAAAATAGCTCAAAAGAGTATACCCAGAATATAGGTATTTTTTTAAAAAGCCAGTTAATATTAAACCTAACTATTTTAACCAATTTCATTAATGGTCATTATCATCTGGATCCCTTTAAACTTACATAAAACTTTTCCTTTTGTGTAACTATACTTTGGTGCTCTTTTCTAGAAAGTAGTCTAACTATTGTTAAAAATTACAAAAAAATTGATTGCCTAATGGTTGGTGCTTTTAAAATTTAGCTTCTAATAATGCAGTTTTAGTTTTATGCCAAATAACCATTTTTTATAAACCACATAAAAGACTTGCATTTTTATCCAATTTGGAAAACCTTGACAATTTTCAACTTTCATTAATATATATTTTTCTATCGAAGTTAAATAAATTATGTTTTACATATATCCAATTTCGTTTTTTTTTCATAAATCGTAAAATTGAGTGGTAACGTAATGAAAAACTCTTTTATATCAAAACATTTATTGTTTTTATCTCTAAAGATTTTAGCTGTAAATTTTAAATGAATTAATATCTCTGAATAATGATATTCATTTTAAATTAAATGAATATCTCTTATATATTTCAATCAAAACAACTTTTCAGTGGAGGCAATATTAGTGTATTTGATATGCTTCGATTGCTGTTTTTAAATAAATTTTTCGATCTATAATAGATTGTAAACCTATAGATTAACTTTGCCTGCAATAAAAGTTATCGGAAAACATTTTAAACCCTATATTTTTATCATGATTGATGTGAAAGTATAAAAAGTACAAATAATTTAATGGAAGCGAATTTAAATACCGTCCATGCAAGGGGACAAATGTATTTTATTGATTCTAAACTATGAAGATATACTGGTTGGTAACGCTTTTATTTATTCAGTTGCACATTTGAAAATTCACTGTGATGCAAAATCTGTGAGACTTAAGTCTTTCGTGTTTGATATGCGATAGTAGCTATAAAGACCAAACAATATCTTTTAAACGACAAATCTTATCATAAAAATCAACCACATTTAAAACTAACAAACGTTTAAAACTGATGTTTTATTTTAATAGTGAAATGCTGCACTAAATCATACTTTTGAATAGAAAAAAAATATATAATTAATCTTAAGCACATTATGTTACACATGGATATATTCTAACATTGTTACAAATGGATAATACCAAGCCTTTGATTTGCAAAACTGATTTCCTTGTTTCCTTTTTAAAACTAATTGGTCTCTTTGAAAGTTCTGGAACGAGTAATCTATCTGCAAATAATAGTTTCAAATTTTGTTTAATCTTCATGACCGTTGTGTTTGTTGACAGAATGATTATGTTTTATTTAAATGAACTTTCTTTTTTGAACTGGAAAGTATTTATAGCCATACTGACCGAATACTCTACAAGCTTGCCAATATATATTTACTTAATCAGCAAAAGAAAATCATTGAGGATTTTGCTTTTACAAAGACTAATTTCCAGCAAACTTAAAGCGAAAGAGCTATCTCTTAATGTTGCTTTCTGTAGCATTTGGGGTTTGTCTTTCTTGTACTCGCTGTCTCTATCAATAGCAATTTCATCTGACGATACGGGTACTAGCTATTACACATATTATACATATGATATTTTCATACATGAGAAAACGGCAAGAAACATAGTGAATTTTATTCACATTTTTCTTCAATCCATTATTTATCCGACATTCTACCACTTGGTAGTACTGCTCTTTTGTAGTCTGTGCTGCCAATATTGCGAAACATCAAGAAAATGATCAGCGCAATCCCGGAATGTCCATCTACACAGTTTACCTATTCAGTTCAGCTAGGATTGCTCAAATCGAAAGCAAAAAGTGTCAGATCTTTGAACACGTTACAAGACGTTTTTTCTACGATATCATTGATTCTGTGTGCATTCAGTTTTTTGTCTTGTTTCAGCGTAGTTGGGGGTCTAATCTTTATCGACGAAACCGCTTTGAACATCGTAGTAATAATTGAGATGTTTTTTACAGGAATCTTGGCCACATTTGACTTGGTCGCAATCATTTGGTTTGCAGGTCAAGTTCCGATAGAAATGGCTGCGTTCAGAAGTGCTTTTATGAACAAAATAGAAGAACGCCATTTCCTTGGTCTGGCACAGGAAAATGAAAGACTGGAGCGACTAATATATGAAAACACGGATATCGTATTGGCTGGTGGAAATGTCATTCACTTTCGAAGAAGATTGATTTTGACATTCCTGGGAACGGTTCTCACATACACATTTCTTTTAATTAATACAAGTTGCACAAAATAATTAAAACAATTATTGTGGCACAAAATTGTCCTTCAGATTGAGCTGTTTCAAGAATATAGTTGCAACACAATGTATCGCAATTTACCTACCCGTTATGTTTTTAGCGTCGGGGAAGTTCTTTGCCTTAGTACTTAATTTGCTTACTTTCATGGCATGGACATACAAAATACACCCTCTCGTTCATGGTTTTCATTTCAGAAGAAAACGATATTTTAATAACCATTATAATACTATGTTTCGAAATGTGTTTATTGAATTCTTCAATTATAAGCATGTTCTCCTATTCTTTGGTTCTTTTCTCACGGTCGTAAATAAGCGTTTAGGGTGACTTTTTTAAATGCTTGCAGTGTGTGTGTCCAGATAATGGGGTAGAGTAAATCTATTTAATTTGTGAAAGCGACAGTTTGGACGATTTTTATAAGCAAGCTTGGTGCATGACCTTATCAAGATGGATCGAGAGGAATTTATTACTTCTTTGAAAACGTAATGAAAGAAATCTTTTCCCCATACTCCTGATTTATTGGTATACACCCCATGGGAATGACTTGGATCTCCTCACAAAAAAAAGAAAGAGGAGCGTCCCATGAGACAAGAATTGACCAATGGAAGCAGCAGGATAATTTTTTTACGAAAAAAAAATCCAGTAAAAGATGTGGAAAAACAACAACCACCATTAAAACTGCTCTGATCATTACAAAGATACTCAGCCAGTTGAACTTTCTCATTATAATGCCAAAATGTACATTAAGCCCCTGCAAAAAAGCGTTTCACTTCTCCGAAGCTCCTGATTGCCACTAAGTCCCAGCTGCGGCATTCACAATGCACTCCAATGCCGATTGCCCAGTAACGCATCTCCAGTTGCCTGCAAGACCACATCTGTGAGTTAGTTTTTTTTAAAATTTAGTTTACCAGTCATTAGAGTTTAAGATCTCACTTGCCGTACGTATTTAAGCACTCTCTATACGGCCTTACACGGATAGGCCACGCCTTAAAGTGACGTATGCCGAGTGACGTAATCGAGCTGTAGTCCAGTAACCAGATCGTCAAAAAGGGGCGTTTCAGGAAAAGAACAAATACAGGAATTATTTTCTCAACGGTTTTATATGTTTTTGCGGGTGCTGAATCCGAATATCAACTTTGTGAACAAATTCGGGCATGGGAACATTAAAACAAATCGAAAAAATCCAAAAATTGTACCCCTTTTTTGGGTTTTTTCCTTCTTGCAGGAAATGTATTGATTTCTCAACAAAAACCTCCATACAAAAGTTAAAGTACTCTACACAAGCTAAATAAAAGTCAATTATACTATTTATGTCAGACTAATAGTTTAGTTGCTACAGCGCGCTGAAAATCAGGCAAATTCCGCCCGAATGTGGAAAGTCCAAAATTTTCACTTGCAGCTCGAAAAATAGTATAGTCGAAATAGAGTTAAGGGTGAAATTAATTAAGCCAGAAACTATTTTTGTTACAATTGGTAGGAAACATGCTTTGAATTAACATATTAAAATTTGCAACCCGAAATGTCACGCAAAATACGTTTATTGGCCGCCATCTTGAAAAAAAAACGTCAATTTTTTTAAAAAATAACAAGAAACCATAATAAGTCGAGTTTGATATCAAATTAAAGGAAATGTTATGTTGACAAAGAATATACTATTGGTTTTTTAAAACTTATATATTTACAAAGATGATTTTGGAAGGAAACGATGAAAAATGGCCGAAATTTTTCCCTACACGTGACGGAACCGCCCCTTGTAATTATTGAGATGTCCAACAAAAGTTTGCTGCTTTGTGACTCAAAGCCATGCATCAATGATTAACAAACAGCGAGTCCCTAATAATAAGCAATATTGAACAAACCCTCATGAAATGTACTAAAAGAATGGAGAAGGAATGACTGAAAGTCAACATGGAACCTGGATCATTCGAAATGCAGTGAAATAACTTATGCAATGAGTTTGCTGACCAGTGTTTCCCGTTTACCTAACTCATGCAAGAATGACGAAAGATTTTGTAGGTATAAACAAGGTAATGCAATTCTTTATAGACCACAGTCCATTTACTGATATTTCAAGTGCTTTGTGGAATTCTGTTCATTGAATAACAGATAGTGCAGACAAGGCTAACGTGACATGTTCGGGATAGATATTCAAAATAAACTAACATACCTTTTAGAGATGGAACTTTATTAAAAACTGACTAAGCAGTTACGAAGAAAATAGCCCAATAAAGGCAAGTAACTGTAGTAGTTGATGATACCGATATTTTAATGCTACCTTCTACACCTTTCTTCTCTTCTTTCTTTCCAATTGCTTAAACGACGCTTTTTCAATATTATGGAAAGCCATTTAAAAGAAAGGGATCATTCTCTGTTGTTCATGCAGAATGTGATACAAATAAAATAATCGTCAAAGAAACCTTAAAATAGCCCAATAAAGGCAAGTAACTGTAGTAGTTGATGATTCCGATAATTTAATATCTCTATCTATTTCTTTTTTATTAATTTTTGAAAACAGGGAGTCCTTTTCTGGACACCCTGTATTAACACAATTCTTGCAGAAAACGAATGAGTCATGTCTGGAATTTGATATGAAACACAGTATTATGTTAGTTATGTTTATTACGTTATTATATGTTATTAAACTTTATTATGTTCGATTTAACCGACAGATAGCGCTGCAATACCATGTGTTGGATTCCACGCAATAACTATTGCTGATTTAACTGAACTGAAATCTACTGAACATTTCTGACCACATATCCTTCTTTTCGGTATGTACGCATGCCTAGTTTGCACCTTTATTATGTTAGTTATGTTTATTACGTTATTATGTTATTACACTTTATTATGTTCAATTTAACCGACAGATGGCGCGGCAACACCGTGTGTTGGCTGTATGAAAGAACTAGGCATGCGTATATACCGAAAAGAACTATACGTGTTCAGAAGTGTTCAGTAGCTTTCAGTTCAGAGAAATCAGCAATAGTTATTGCGTGGAATCCAACACACGGTGTTGCCGCGCCATCTGTCGGTTAAATTGAACATAATAAAGTGTAATAACATAATAACGTAATAAACATAACTAACATAATAAAGGGTTCCATATCAAATTCTAAACATGACTCATTCGTTTCTGAAGGAATTGTGTTAATATCTATATCCATTTCTTTTTTATTAATTTTTGAAAATAGGGAGTCCTTTTCTGGACACCCTGTATCTCTATCTATTTCTTTTTTATTAATTTTTGAAAACAGGGAGTCCTTTTCTGGATACCCTGTATATAGTACAGGGATAATCATTTTTAAGGACATGCCTGTTCGCAACGAAAATAACGAACGTTTAAACATGTTGTATGTTTAAAAATTACAAACTATTTCCAATATTGAACTTTTCAATCATTCGCCTTTTATTTTTTATTCTGAGCTTACTATTTGGTTCATAAATTGGCTGCAAAAAAAAGATGTTTTTTCCATGTTTTAAGATTCTAATTTTATGTTTAGAAAAAAGTGTCTCGTATTAACAATTTATAACTCTAGTAACTAAATCCACATTTTCAATTCATACATTGGGTTGATGAATTCTTACTGCTCCAATTATTCTTTAAATAAATGCAATTTTTGTTTACCGCAGTAATTATTAAATGGGACCAATATTGTTTTAATGCTATTGTATATATTTTTTGAACACAATAACGATTCAATGAAAACTATGTGTTAATACATGCGCGTTTTACAATTAAAAAGATGTGTACTTGCAAGAAAACTAAGCCTCATAATTGTACATTTCATGATACATATATTAGGTTGAATGGAAAATAAAAATTTGAAATACAATTTAAACATTATGCACCCACCTGAGACCCCTGAACCAAAGAAAAATATTTTTAATAATATTTTTTGTTATTTTTACGTTCATTGATTATGGCTGTAGATATTAAATAGGACCAACACTGTTATAATGCTATTGTATATATTTTTTTAAACAAAATAAAGTTTATATGAAAACTTTTAAACGTATTTAATAATCTTCGATCAGTGTCTTGTGTAGGCATTTTTCTATTGAATATTTTTCCTTAAATCTGAAACTTTTCAAGTTTGAAAGCGATATTTAGCCTAAAATCAAAATATGAATTCCAAGTTTTAAAATTTAATCATTGAAGAAATGTTTTAATTTTTAAGCTAAGGTTAGAAAGTAAGTACCAATAATTGTATTTACGAAAGAAAGTTAATAAAAATGGGAAATTAAGCTAAAAGTTATTTAATAAATAAGTCACAGATAATATTTTTTTTTCTCAACAAAATCAGGTTACTTTCATTTTTCAGATAGCAAGTTAAATGATGTTATGATTAGTTTCGGTTCTATTTTTACAGCAAAAAATACATAATTATTATTCGGACTTCAATCAAATTTAGCCAAAAATAAAGAGCATTAATTAAATCTGCCAAAAAATATATAATGAAAATGGTTTATATTTAGAGTTAACACTTTTAATTTTTGAACTAAATAAAGGCCCCTTTTTCGAATTCCAGGCGAGTAAATGGTGTTTGGAAGCGGTTCTAATGAAAAGTTAACTTGTTTGTGACATCACAACACTAACTGACTCATAACTAGTAACTCATAACTAGTGTAGCATTGAGTTCACTAGAAGTGTTTGAGTCAAAACAGCAAAATAAATTTGAAGGAATTTATCATCTGAATATTTAAATTAGTTATTTTTGAAGTTAAATACCCAAAATATTCTAAGGATGGCGACACTACTTTTAAACTTAATCATTTAATAATTAAATAATTGGATGATGTTTTCTTTCAAATTTTTTTAATTTTGATGCAAAAATCATTCTCAAACAAATTATTAATTGAAGAAAAGATGCAATTCTCATAGCAAAGCAATACTTTCACGAAAATGAGGATTTCAATCCTAATGCACTTAGCTGTATACACTCTTAAAACAAAAGAGTGAAATCCATTCCTATAGGGGAAGTACATTTTCGGCACGGAAAGGAGTGGAAATTAACTCAGACTGAGTTAAAACCGCTCGTTTGTTTTAAGAGTGTAGGGCTTACCATTCCTCTTAAACTCTATACGAAATTGCGTGTCTCATTTCACCCTGTTACCAACACGGCTTTAATGTTTTTTGGTAACATTGATTCAGCCATTTTTAAAAATGATGGACGTAAATGGACAGTAAAGGAGTTGAGGATGGACGGTTTCTAACTGAAAGTTGCAAATATGTTTGCAATGCATTCCTTTATTATTCTTTATCATAAATCTAATAATAATAAATCAACCTATGAGAATGTAGTAGTTAATTTACCCCCTAGATTATAATAAAAAAAGCTCCAAAAAGCGTCAGAAATAAAAGGACCAAAAATCTAGCCCCTACAGACTCTTTATGGATATGTTGGACCTTGTAAAACTAATTAATTGATACTGAAATAAGTTAATAAATGTAGGTTTATGTTTAATTCAAAATGAGCGCTTTTGACATAGCACATACGTATTCGCTTTCATAAGAGTAATGCCAAAAGTCTGGAAATTACTTTCATTTTACAATGCGCTATATTGCTAGGGCTAACCAAATGGAAGATTGGCTTTCTTCTATACTGAAGTTTTAATCGATCAATACACATTCTTATCCAATTGTGAAGCATTCGCAATTTTCAATTTTCATAACTAGATATTTTGTTATCGATATTTTCGCTATAAATATTAGATGAATTAAATTACCAGATGCAGTTACTTAAAAAAAAATAATGTAACAAAAATAAAATATTTTTGAATAAAACTTATGTTTTTTTTTGTCGCGTCGTATGATTGTAACTGTAAATATTAAATGAGACCAAGACTTTTGCAAAACTATTGTGTTTAGTTTTTGTACAACATAGCATTTCAGCGGTAACCATTTAAAAGAGCATTTAATATGTTACAATCCATGCTCTTTAATTTATTTTTCGATCAATTATAGATTGTAAACCTGTACAACTTTAAATTTCTACTGAATAAAATTTATTGAAAAACATGAAAAACCCCTTACTTTTATCTTGATTGTTGTAAAAGTATAACAACTAAAGAAAAGTTATTTTAACGAAAATAAACTAAATAGTGTCTATGGAGGGATATCGTAAATGTCTTTTATGAATCCAAAACTCTGAAGATACATGGACTTGGTAACAGCTTTAGAAAGTTATAAGTATCACTTTTGAAAATTCACTCTAAATAAATATTGAACAGCGAGTCTTAATTACTTCGCGTTTGATTGCGAAAGTTGCTGTTAAAACCAAACAATTTATTTGCACAGACAAATCAAATTCATAAAATTTTATTATAATAAAAATTAACTAACGTCTAAAAGAGATGATGTTTCTGTATGTTAAAATACTGCATTAAATTATATTCTTTAACAGTAAAAATTAAATTAATATGCATTCTAACATTATGATACACAGGCATAACACCAAATATTGGATTTTTAAAAAGGATTTTCTAATTTACTTTTTAAAACTAATAGGTCTCGTTGAAAAACCTGAAAATCATGAATCTACAAATATAGGTTTCAAAATGTTTTCAATTTTTGTGACCGTTGCTATTTCCGACAAAGTGATTATGTTTTATTTAGATGGACTTTCTTTTTGGATTGGAAAGTTTTCACAGCTGCACTGGCCACCTACTCTTCAAGCATGCCAATATATTTTTACTTAAACGTCAAAAGAAAATCATTAACCATTTTACTTTTACGCAGATTAACTTCCAACAAACTTGAAGCCAAAATGAAAATCCTGAATGTTGTGTTCTGTTGCATTTGGGGGTTGTCTTTTTTGCACTCGCTGTCTTTAGCAATAGCTATTTCATCTGGTGATTCTTACATATTCTATACATATGGTATTCTTATACACGACCAAATGTCAAGATGCATTGTGAATTTTATTCACATTTTTCTTCAATCTATTATGTATCCGACATTCTACCACCTGACGACGCTGCTGTTTTGCAGACTGTGCCACCAATGGTGCGAAAACTTCAGGGAAATAACAAACGCGATCCAGGAATGCCCAACTACGCAGTTTACCTACTCAGTCCAGATCGCTATGCTCAAATCAAAAGCAAAAAATGTCAGATGTTTGGACACATTACAAGACGTGTTTTTAAATATATCATTGATAATGTGTGCATGCAGTTTTTTTGCTTGTTTTAGCATGATAGGGATCATAATCTTCAACAGCAGAGCTGTTTTAAGCATCATTCTAATGATTGAGATATTTTTTTTAGGATTCTTGTCCATATTTGACTTGGTTTCGACCATTTGGATTGCCGGTCAAGTTCCAATTGAAATGGCTGCTTTCAGACGTGCTTTTATGAACAAAATGGAAAAACGCTTTTTACTTGGTATAGAACAAGAATACGAAAGAATGGAGCGACTAATACGTGAAAATACGGATGTCGTGTTGACGGGTGGAAACGTCATTCATTTTAGAAGAAGCGTGATATTGACATTTCTGGGAACAGTTCTTACTTACACATTCCTGTTAGTGAATACAAATAGAGAGAACAAAAAATAACTATTGCAATTACTTGAGTAAAAATTTTTTTTTCAGATCAAATTGTGTCAAGAATATAATTGGATGCATGACAATTTGCCCAACCGATATTTTTTAAATTATTTTTTTGCGTCGAGGAATGTTTTATCCTTTTACTCAATGCGCATACACTCTTTTTATGAATGCAAAAACAAAAAACTATCTGTAGTTCATAGCTTGAATTTCAATGGAAACCGATTTCTTCATGACTTCAATTGTTCTTTGCAATAAAGTTAATGTGTAATAGTTCAATTAAAATGTTTACTACAAAGTAAAATGCATGGATTTTTTTAAAGGCTTTAGTTTTAACGTGCATGGTAACACTCTTTTACTACGTAAGAACATTGAATCGCACGTATTGCAACCACTTTTACGAAGTAACGTTTCAGCTATTGTAAACCTGCATTAAAAGTGAGTAACCATACATAATAAAAACGATGCAAGAGTACACCCAAATAAATTAAGAAAGATTACACCACAAATGCAGTGTAACGTTACACTGCAAAAAAATGAGTAAAAACGAAGTTGAAGTTAACGAACTTCAGTTAATAAAAAAATGTCGATATAAGTGCAAGAAGGTACTGCATACTCTATGCAAATGGACTTATGCAGGTTTATTACAGATTACGCGTAAAGGTTCTTACTATTAACTCCCAACTAGTAACATAGGTTTTTCTGTTGTTTTTTTAAACCTCAGTCAAGGATCGATGTTGCTATATAAACTTTTCATACTCTCTATTTAACTCTATTTAAGGGGGCCGCGGGTCTCCAAACCAAAGTGAATCAGTGTTAATCCAATTGGAAAAAAATGATTTTCGAAACCACATTTCTCCGGCTGTATTGAATTTTTTACAAACGTTTTTTTTTAAGAGTCTCTTAAGGTAATAGATCTCTATGCAATTCCAAAGGGGAAACTTTAGCCCCTGTTTTTAAGTAAAGTATACGGCATATTGTCACGAAAACTTACCAAGAAATACAGAAAAAAGTTATTTTGCCATTAAAATAACTAATAAGTATAATTTTAAAGTATTAATTAGTTATAATTAAAACAAAGTGTTGATAATTATTCACAAACTACAGATGGCAGCACTAACGGCATGTAAATATCTAAACAATTTTTTTAATTATAACTCATTAATATCTTTAAAATTTTACTTTTTAAATATTTTAATGGCAAAATAACTTTCTTCTGTATTTTTTTGGTAAGTTTTCGTCAGTCCATGTCGCATACTTTAAATTAAAAACAGGGGCCAAAGTTTCCCCATTGGAATTGTATAGAGATCTGTTACCATACAAGGCCCTTAAATGATAAATGTAGCTAACTTACAGGTTTCTATAATCCCACTTTTTGAAATTGCTTCGAATGTTTTTGCGTAAAATTATTTATTGAATATTAAAAAAATATATTCGAACCCATTACAAAAAGTGGAATTATAGAAACCTGTAAGTTAGCTACATTTATCACATAAAAAAACCGTTCGTTAAAATATTCAATGCAGCCGGAGAAATGTGGTTTTGAAAATATTTGACTACTTATTATAGCTAAACATTTAAAGTTTAGACACATTTTTCACTTAACTGAAGTCTATAATACGTTTCTTGTTATATTCTTATATTTTGCATTATTTAATCTAAATTTTGTATATATTGACGAATGCAATGTTATCACGAATGAACATTTTAACTGTTTCAATTCTGGTATTTCCGATTGTTGTAACACCATATACAAACATAAACTATGATGCAAGTTCTGTTGTAATTTCTACGTTTTGTTTTTAAAATGATATTGTTGAAAAAGCGAGTTTAAAATTCACTATTTACCCGTTATTGGACATTATTAACCTCTACCTTCAATTGTTTACCACCAAAATGTACTTAAAATACAAATTGAATGCCTTTACAAAAATGCACATCCTAAACAAAGAATGTTCGCAAAGTTTTTGGTAAAAGATAAATGTATCCAAATCAAAAGTATAATAAATTTAAAGAACCAGACACTTCGGAACGAAAATAACAAACGGTTCTCGATTGTCGATTCCTATGTTTTTGAATTATTTTAAATATGTACACCCATAATTTACAATCTATTTACGATATTTACCTTTTTAATCGTGTTTTTATTTTATATTCTAAAAGTTTACTTTTTGTTTTATAGATGACTGCAGATAAGTGTTAAGAATATAATTTTATGGGTTTTTAAAAAAATGCTCTCATATGCTCTCTTTCGTTTTTCATTCGGTTCGTATATTGTATCGATGAAAGTTTACATATTCAGTTACCCTATAAATTAAAAACTGCAATTGTGTAGTAACATAAACAAAATATTTTTTAACAATGCTTTTTTTGTGTCCATTGATTATATATGGTAATTTTAAGTAGAACCAATACTTTTATCCTCACATTTAAAGATTTATTAAATTCAATAACCGGTTCAATGAAAATCTATTAACCGTATATTTGATGTACTTCGATCCGTGTTTTGTTTAGTTAATTTTTTTATATCAATAATACATTGCGAATCTATGATTGCATCTTTCCACTTTTAATAAAATATTTAATAATATTAGAATATTTTATTAAAAGTGGAAAGATGTAATCATAGATTCGCAATGTATTATTGATATAAAAAAAATAACTAAACAAAACACGGATCGAAGCACATCAAATACGGTTAATAGATTTTCATTGAAACGAATATTAGAACTTGCTCTAAATGTCATGTTCAGCAGGCCTCTCCCGAACATATTCTGGACTGCGTCGGCCTTTCCAGAGATGATGTTTTCCTTTTTCATCTTCTGGTTATCGAATTTCTTCGGGTCAACGATCTTTTGGACTTGGTCTGACTTCGTCAGACCAAGGAGGATTAGTCACAACAATAATATTAGAAACGCTATACTTTTATCGTGGCTGTTATAAAAGCACTAACACTAATTTTTGTTTGAAAAAACTTAATGCAAATTATACCTGCTCAAACTTTTTGAGGCTTTTTTCATATATTCAACGTTTCAAGGATAAATGATGGTTGGAAACATATTAGAAAAATTTCAACAAAAATTACATTTGAAAAACTACTTTTATATATTGATCAATGAATCGTAAAAATTTCTAGTTTAACAACGATATGTAGTTAAAATTAAATTATGAATTTTAAGTTTAAAAATTTTAATTGTTGGAAATTAATTGATTTTTAAGCTTTATTTCGAAAGTAAGTAACAATACAAACGAATTGCATTGTCTAAAATGTTTAACTCATTTCTCGAATTATACATCCACAAATTTAAACTAAAGATATTAGATGTAGAAGTAGCTGGCGCATGTTAAATTCATCGCTGTTTGCTCTAGCTTGTAAGCTACGATACCGCTAGAAGTTTGCGTTAGTTACTTGCTTTGATATCGGTTTTTTCATTTAACTTAAAATCAAAGTTACTAGACCTGTATATAATAGCCAATGGTGCAGCTATTGGAAGACGTTAATACAAACAAATGTTACGTTGGGTGGCAGCCCAGAATTCAGTCTCGTCACTTGACCGTGCTTTTAAAATACGAAGACTTCATCAATAGATCTCGTGTAACTCTAGTGGGATGTAAAGTCAAGAAAAACAAACGGACAAATTAGTTCACTTCAGCTCTTTAGTTTTATATTAAAATTATTTGATAAAGTCTTGCATGTTTGTTAATATATTTTGACATAAATGCCCCTGTGTAATTTGTGCAGGTATCATTCACTGTATTGTTTTTAATACACTTTATATTAAGAAAATTACTAGATTGAATTATCGAAAAATTATAATTAAGATTTGAATTTAACATGTATTAATATAATTCATTACAGTCCTGACAAATAGATGGCAGCATGATATTCAAATTCCCTTTTTACCTATCCATTATTAAAATTACTACCAATTCACCAATTAATAATATATTTTTACAAATTAAAGTTTGCTACACACAAAAAGTCATTTGTTTTACGCATACTTTAAATACAGTCTTAAAAATATTTAAATGATCATTATTAAATAAAATGACAATAAAAATGGAAGAGTAGGATATTGCATATTTTTTCATAACGATATAAGTTTCATTTAATTGTTTTTATATCACACAACATATTTAAAGGGCTCCACAAGGATGAAATTAACGCTACTATTAAAGTTTGATTATACATATGCTATTCAAATATCAATTAACAATGACGCCGACTTCATTATAGTTTCCCCGTGTTCTTGGTTTAACCTTCTTCGGATATGTCAATTGTTTATGCAGGTTTTCCAAGGCGAAGAAAACAATTAAGAAAAATATTAATATAACAGTGACCACATGTTACATTTTTAAGATTGTTCGATTTTATATTTGTCCATTACCCCTAAATGTGAATCTGTCGAGGTCTAATGCTGGCGTCGCATACAATATTATATTTAATATAATTGCGCTTGTTATTGGCATAACTTTTGTCTGTCATTGAGAAAGACGAAGCCATAATCATTATTTGGAAATTTTGACTTTTATCCTTTTCCAAACAAACCTAACTAAATTGGTTTTTATTCCAAAGCAACATTTCTTGTGCTTCTTTTTACATAATTTTGCAAGTGATTTAAAAAAAAAAAATAATACATACGAAGCACGTGATAATTTAAACTATGGGAGAACTAGTTTTTACGGGCTCTTTGCATTAATAACTAGCATTAACGTTAATGGGACACTTTTAGCTCTCACATAAAAAAAAAATTTAACTTTAACAAAAGTTGCTATTTTTTTCCTATTTTATTTAAAATAAATTCTAATTAAAATGATCCTTGTTTACTTTACAAATATTTTACAATTTTCCCAAATTAATTTATATAGTAAAAAAGCCGTACATTAAAAAAAGGTTACGTTTCTATATGCTCCTAAACTTAAAATCTACATGAATATTGGACTGGAATTTTTTTTAACCACTGAGATTAATAATTCGAAGAAAAAAACTAAAAAAAACTGAAAGAACTGGAATAGCCTAAGTTCCTGTTAATTTACTGCTCATCGATATTCGATAGTACAGATTGGCAGACAGACGAAAAAAAAGTACAAAATATAGTGTTTGATGTCCTACCTTTCTAAAAAAAAATTTAAAAAATGGGCTATACAAATACAAAAATTGTCGACCAACAACAGGCCAGAGGCCCAGCAAGGTTGATCCAAAATAAAAATCTAATACATTACCAGTTTCCAATGAACGTCAAGTTTCTTTTTAAAATCTTCTACTCTCTTCGAATGCATAACATAATCTGGTAAAGCATTCCACTCATTGACAACTCTATTGTAAAAATAATGTTTTCTTCTTCCTTCTAAAGCTCGATTTATTCAATTTCTGATCATGTCCTCTGGTCTGGCTATTTAAGGTAAAACCTAAGCCCTTCATGTCTCCCTGTTTTATGAACTTGAATAACTGTATGAAATCACCCCTAGCTCTCCTGTTTTCCAGAGAATACATGTTTAAAGATCTTAATCTGTTATCATAATCAATACTAATCAATACCTGTTAGTACTAACTTAAAACAGACCATCATAGGACAAATGGACGGAAAAGCGTACAGACAGACGGTCACAGAGTATAAAAGATAGATATCTGCTGTCATACCTTTCGAAGAAAAAATAATGTTTAAATTTTGACAGATATAACTTAAATTGTTGCAGACAGCCTTATAATGGACAGATGGTCAAACGGACGAATAAGCATACGAAAAGACGGACACAAAGTGTAAAAGGTAGATCTTTATGATATACTTTTCGAAAAAAGGTAATAATTCTTAAAATTTGACTTTTAGAACAGGATTTGAAAGAGGCGTACGCGCAGACAGACAAACGTAAATCACCAAAATGTCAATACCTACTTTCCATTTCTTTTAAATACGAAAATAGGCTAAAATTGGAAAAATGTGAATAAACAAATAACCAAATAATTCTTTTATAAACAAATAATTCTTTCTTAATAAACAAATAATTTACCATCAAAAGAATCAACAAATCGACAAATTCCACCAGTGAGAAAAACGAGCGACCTTTTTGTGCTGGTGCAGATAACGGGCCTACACCATTGCAATACGTTTGAGTTTCAAATTACTTTAATTATTTTTTTAAACACTCCGTGAGCCGTGGATTTAAATGAAATCATTGCAACTCGTCAAACACGTGAAGACCCTGAGAAAAATGTAACTTTCATTCAAGGTACTCGACACCAATTAACAAGTAACGCATTCGAACAAATTCTTCCGGGTACGAAGGCGATTCTCATTTGCACTTTCACCTATCCCCTTATTAACAATTCGGTGTTTCAGAGCGACAGTGACTCGTGTACTTTTGACTTGCAAAGATGCAAATCCTGCTGCTTATTTAAGCCCATGGTCAACTACGAAATAACACGGCTACTAGGGTGTATCGAAAAAAGCAAATTTTTTATGATGCCTTTAGGGTAGAGCGGAAAAGTTGCCTCTACACATAAGTAACTTCTACTCAAAATTTCATCACCCTAGGATAATGTCTTCTGTTCTGGCAAGGGACGTGAAATTTCAAAAAATTTGTCAAATCGCCAATTTTTAATTAAAAAAAAAACAGTCAAATGTCACAGCACTTTGCGGTAGTGTGTAAAAGTTTCACATAGGTATGGTTAATTACTGCGCAAAATTTGACGCCCTACGTACAATGTCTTCTGTTCTGGCAAGGGACGTGAAAATTCAAAAAAATTGTCAAATCGCCAATTTTTAATTTTTTTTAAAAAAACAGTCAAATGTCACAGCACTTTGCGGTAGTGTGTAAAAGTTTCACATAGGTATGGTTAATTACTGCGCAAAATTTGACGCCCCACGTACAATATGTTCTGTTCTGGCAAGGAGCCTGAAATTACTCAAAGATGGACAAATACTTTTTTTTCATTATTTAATTAACATTAAATAAACATAAACCAGATATGTCATACTCGCATAATGTTAGACATAAGAATTAAGAAATAAGTATTCAAAATTAAAAGTATGAAAGTGTGTGTTTTGTTAGGTATTTAGGTTTTGTACATGTACATTGTACTGTCTCTTGCACATAGTGCCACAGGCGTGGCATTTCTTGATTTCAGAGTGGAGCGAATCTGTCCCGTTTGTTATGACCACACACTTTATTTGAGGCCTCCGTAACCAATTTTACTGTTCTTTCCACAGCTTGTGTGTGGCATGGGAACTTTGTAAAAGTCCAGTCAATTGGTATTGGTTCTTCCAGCATACTTTTCAAATCTTCTGTAGTCACATCATTCAGTATTGGTGGTGGAGTTACTTTGCTGGACGACCAGTCAATTGGTTCGAAGTCGTCGTTTACTTCGAAGTTTATTTTTGGAATATCAAATTTTCTAATCCCAACTTGTCCAACCGTCTCACATGATTCTCTTGCTTTTTTGACTCTTCGAATGCCAAGGGCTCTGATATGTGTTCTCTCATCAGTCAGCATTGCGAGCAGTATGTTTTCTGGGGATGCGAAGTAAGCATTCCGAGAAATCACTGGGTCGATGACATTGAGGTTAACTTGATCCAATTATCTGAATGACTGAATGAAATGGTAAATATGCCGAGCTCCATCCTTAATTGAATGATGGATTTGGACGCTGAACCAAGATGGCACATACACCCTGATAATGAACTCTACTATGGTACGTAAGTTGTCTGATGGTTCTGATGTAGTGGATACATACATTCTTAATATCCTGTTGGCTGTTGTCAACCAGCAGGACATGTTTAAGGGACCTGGAGAGCGCTTAGCAAGACATGGAGGACACATCTCTGAACTAATGGCGAGAGCAATATTCCTTGGAAAGTTTGATATTCCAAAAATAAACTTCGAAGTAAACGACGACTTCGAACCAATTGACTGGTCGTCCAGCAAAGTAACTCCACCACCAATACTGAATGATGTGACTACAGAAGATTTGAAAAGTATGCTGGAAGAACCAATACCAATTGACTGGACTTTTACAAAGTTCCCATGCCACACACAAGCTGTGGAAAGAACAGTAAAATTGGTTACGGAGGCCTCAAATAAAGTGTGTGGTCATAACAAACGGGACAGATTCGCTCCACTCTGAAATCAAGAAATGCCACGCCTGTGGCACTATGTGCAAGAGACAGTACAATGTACATGTACAAAACCTAAATACCTAACAAAACACACACTTTCATACTTTTAATTTTGAATACTTATTTCTTAATTCTTATGTCTAACATTATGCGAGTATGACATATCTGGTTTATGTTTATTTAATGTTAATTAAATAATGAAAAAAAAGTATTTGTCCATCTTTGAGTAATTTCAGGCTCCTTGCCAGAACAGAACATATTGTACGTGGGGCGTCAAATTTTGCACAGTAATTAACCATACCTATGTGAAACTTTTACACACTACCGCAAAGTGCTGTGACATTTGACTGTTTTTTTTAAAAAAAAAAATTGGCGATTTGACAAATTTTTTGAAATTTCGCGTCCCTTGCCAGAACAGAAGGCATTATCCTAGGGTGATGAAATTTTGAGTAGAAGTTACTTATGTATAGAGGCAACTTTTCCGCTCTACCCTAAAGGCATCATAAAAAATTTGCTTTTTTCGATACACCCTAACGGCTACGCAACTCATCATAATAATTTGCCCTCTAGCGATATTTTCGTCGATACGTTTCCAAAAAAAAGCTAAAATGTGATAATACTTCCCCATCTGTGTAGTTGTATTTGATTGTATGTATTTTTTTATGTTCTTTGTGTCAGTGTTTCTATTCCTATCATGCAAATAGACTTTTTATGGCATGACAGTGTAAATAAATGAATGAATGAATAAATGAAAAAACAAACAAATAAATAAACATAGTCAAGTGACGAAGTCGACACCAGCACTGGCACCCGACTGAATGTGAAGCGACATCGTACGCTGACACCATGGAACATTGAACTTGTGCACAGATGAGCACGTATAGAATGAACACGTTGTGGATTTTTTCCAGCACTAATCTGCATAAAAGACAAGATGACTTGTGCTGGTAGTAGGATACGAACCACCGCCCGTCAATAGGAAGGCCAACTCTTTATCCGAAATACCATAAGTATTTTTAGTACTGTCGAATGGGGTCACTTCGGCTCAAGCATATTAACATCCTAGCATTGACTTTTTTCTTTCTTTTTTGACTCATAGATCAAAGCAGAGTGGATACTAATTGAAAAAGCAAACACATTTTGTAATAAGGAGAGAGTGTATTAAGGTAAGAGTGTATTTGAGAAGAAGTCAATAGCTGAAAAAGCTTTAGCTAAAGTTACACCATTCGACGGTACTTTATTGGATTTTTCGTCATTATAATGTGTTTAACTATAAAGTATACATAAGTCATTATTACACTGACACACATATCGACGATTGTCTGATTACACGTGAGGCGACGTGTATGTCTAATTGCGAGTACTTCCTAAAAAAGTGTCCACGCATGCTCGTGTTATTAACTTCGGGTGGACCTTGGGTTTCCGTACCCACACCTGAGTGCCAATGGACACTGGGTGTAGTTGAGTCATCGCTGGTTCCGAGTTTCTTATTCTTACAGTTTTGATTAGAAAAGGGTTGTTTTTCATTGCGAACAGGTTTTCTTCGTTAGTAATGTTTCTTAAGAGGGATTGTGAGTTCCATTTTTCAAAGATATATTTTTGAAGTTTTAAAATGCTAAAAATAAACAGCAGATGGCGACATAATTGTAAAACTCTACCAAATAATAATTAACTAACCGGATGTTATTTTCTTTTCCATTTTGTTTTAAATGGATGGTATGATGATTCCCATACCTGGTGAAAATGGGATAACATGGCGAAGCAATTTTTTTGCAAAAGTTGTAATTTCAAAACTAATGCATTAGCTCTATGTCACTGACAATCCCTCTAAAGTTTTAGTTAACGTCGCATTAGAACTTCGCCATTTGCGATTGGGGAAGAGTAATATTGAACAGTGATCAAGTGACGAGAATGACACCTCCTTACACTGAATTGCTTATGAAAATGAAATATTAAAAAGGAGATGAAATTAAAATTGATGGGTATATTATTAAAATATAACGTACAACAGGTAGAAAGAAATCATACCTATACATATACCCCCATATAAATATTATAATAATAAGTACTTTCTTGAGGTTCAGTAGTAACAATAGATTAGTTAATGTTTTACCGATCCTAGGAACAGTTTCAACGGTCTAAAGGCGCGTTATTATTGCGCGTTAGTGAATGCTTTCTCATAGAAAGTGCGGGCTCGGGAGCCCAGTCGGTTAGGCATTCGCCTAGCATGCGGATGGTCCCAGGTTCGGGTTCGGGCATCGCCAAAATAACTGCCGGCCTATAAACGGCCCGTGCAGCCAAAAATGTCCGACGAATAATACCCCGTGTAGAGGGAGTGCACGTTAAATGTCCTTCAAAGTCCTAACGCTGCGTACGATGTCGCCCTTAACGGTTGCGTTGGGTGCCTACTCAGGTGTTGGCTCGTCACTTGACTGTGGTTCTAAAATATGACGCCCGTCGCCAATAACCCTCGTGTAGCTCTAGTGCGACGATAATTCAAACTAAACTACACTCAGAGAAAGTGCAAACTCAGCAAATCCCTTTAACTTTCGGGCTGTTTGTCCACTCTTTATTATTTTCAACATTTTACCCTTGAATTGAAAACATATTCACTTCTGAATTAGACATCGGCTTAAAGATTTAAATTATATTTAAGATTTTAAAAACAAAAAAGAATACATGTAATGACTAAATAAAAAGAAACTCAAAAGAATATAATAAAAACCTTAACTTTAAAAGAATAATAAATATAATTCGGAAGTCCAATTATCCTCCAATTAATTGTACTACGTATATAATAATAAAAAAAGTTTTCCCATGAAAAATTTCCATCGTTCAAATTGTTCACGTCCAAACGATATTCATTGTGTCGAGAATACGTTATGTTGACGAGTTTTAAATAATTTGTATGGGCCACTTGACGTCATATAAACATCCACGTAAAGTTGTAGATGTTTTATGATCACCCACACATTTAGATGTTCGCGACCATTGTACGATGCTTTGAACAAGTTCTACAACAACTTGTGGTTAAGTTTTGAGAGCTACTGCTTGTTTAGATAACTAACAAGTTTCGTTGCCGACTCGGCGACACAACGGTTAGGGAGCTAGCCTCGGGTTCGAATTCCGGTAAGGCATGGATGTTTGTGTTTGTCAATAAATGTTGTTATTTGTCTATGTGTTTGTGTTGTATCTTACTTTGAGTGTCTCTTGTGCCTGTGTCGTTTCTGGGGTTGAGTGCAGTAGACCTGAGGTCGCAGTGCTTGGCGAACTTGCCGCCCGCCAAGAAAGTCATAACAAATTTCGTTTGTGTATTGAAGAATCAGCATGATAAATATAATTGGATATTTATGAATAATGCCTGAAATTGGTTTTCGACTACGCATATAAATTGATATTTAAAGTTCAAGATGTTGACATTGAAAATAACAAGTTAAATATAACGAAATCATTTTTTCTTTCATATCTCCACACATGAAGGATTTTTGTTAATAAATAAACACTTATGCGCTTGGTGATTATTTCTAATGTTTGTTGGGTAATAATTTTCTTATTTTAGTAGTTTATTTCTACGTCATTTTAGGGAATTCGCAAAAGTAAACAAGATCATTTAGAATTGCCTAACGATCTTTTGTAATTTACATTGATAAAAAGTTGCGGTTTTGTCGAAAGCCTCAATGACACTATAGATTAAAAGTGACGAACTAATATTTAAAAAAACTGCAGTGTTTTATTTTCAAAAAACATACTTTTGATTACGGAAACAATAGCCCAATGGAAACTTTAACGCACATTTTGCTTCTGTAATAACTTTTCACTAAATAAAATTATATTAATTTTTATTTCTTTTTCAGTCATTGGCTATGGTTCTTTTGATTGCAATTATTGAATTATATGATTTTAATGTCAGTTATTTAAGTGGGTTATGCTATTGAGCCACAAAGTTACAATTAAGAACTAAATTTTCATTAGTTTGTGGTATTGAACGTTTTGAAATGGTGGAGGAAAATTAGGGGAATTTTATATTCTTGATAAATGACATGAATTCAAAATGTTAGAAATACAATTTTGTAATTAACTAATACTTTACAAATTAAAGACTGCTTGAACTGAGTGGCACAATGCTTAGCATGCTCCGTCTTCGGGCCACGACGTTGAGGGTTCGAAATGATTAGTGGAAATGGCCGAGCTTGGAAAAAAATTCATTGCATAATACTAATATATATTTTCTTTTTTTTGTATAGGAAATACCAAAACAATATTTCTTTCGAAAAACAAAGTAAACGAATCAAGTCAGTGGTATGTTACAAGAAAGAAAATCTCGAAACAGACAACATTAAAATGCACTCCTTAACCGTCTTTAAATTTTAGCAACTGGAAATAAATAAAAAAACACATCAATCACAAGTTAGCTTCTTCATGACCTTGAGTTCGATTAATCCATTATCTCTTTTTGTATTTTCTAATCCCCAACTTTAAATCTGCATAGTTGCTTCTTCTGTTGCAATGCTGTCCTTGAAATTTCTTAGCAAATATATCAACGAACAAATACCATAAATTAATACCCCTTCCTGAGCACTAAATAAGACTTTTTGTGCGACCATCCACCATTTCAACGTATTATTTGCAGGGCCAAAGAGTTGCCAACCTCCGAATGTCAGATACAAAGCCACAGAGTTGTTCGTCATTCAGGATTACCGAAGATAAACCAGATCCTTGAAAAAGGATTTTAAGGAATTGCCCATTACAGTAATTGTTAAATTTTTAATGGAAAGAAGAATGAATGGACATATTCTCGGTATCACACCAATATGGGATCCACACAGGCTGGCGAAGTTCTCACGTTAGTCAGATGGACCCATCACCAACCCATGTAAATTCTAGTAACAATTATTGTTGAGCAAATATAATGGTTTTTGGGCAGCACGGGTTTAGCCGGATGTAAGGGCTAGTTACCTGCGGACCACCTTTTTAAACTTACCTACAGTTTTTATCCGTTAAAACGCATCAGATATCATAGTTAAAATATTATATTGGCAGATCACCTGACCTCCAATGCTAACGCGGGACGCGCATGGAGGCCAAAATAAGAAGGCGAAACGGCCAGTGTTGCTGCCACTTTAAGGAGAAAAATACTACGAAAAAATACAATTTAATTCTAAAATTACAAAAAAAATATCGTAAAAATACTAGCTGCATTTTGGAATCTTTTTAGTGACTTTAAACCCTTTTCTAGTATTTTTTTTGTAATTTTAGAATTAAATGGTATTTTTTCGTAGTATTTTTCTCCTTAAAGTGGCAGCAACACTGGCCATTTTGCCCTCATATTTTGGCCTCCATGCGCGTCCCGTCGTTAGCATTGGAGGTCACGTGATCTGCCAATCTAATACTTTAACTATGATATCTATGGTTAAACGTTAACGTTCCCACTTTACAGTACATGAATACATTTGTTTGTACATTTCCACCCAGTAAAGTCACAAAAAATTTACAACTACTGCCAAACGGAATATTTCTAATGGTAAACTTTAAATAAATATACTGTGTTTTGTAGTCAAAATTACGTTTGTCTCCGAAGATTCCGTTTGGCGGGATTTATGTTATTATATTGTTATTGTTGTTATATATGTTAATGATATTGTTATTGTTGTTATATATGTTAATTATATTGTTATTGTTGTTATATATGTTAATTATATTCTTATTGTTGTTATATATGTTAATTATATTGTGAATACATCATGTATAATTTAAATGTAAAATTATGTTTTAACGATAATTTTAAAATATTGTACTACAAACTAATACGAAACGATTATCTTATAGTAAATTTGGCCTTACTAAGGGTTACTCTGTTCGGCAGATGTGGTTTGAAAATTGTTAGTATTGTTTCTATGTGGGGCCCATTCACGCGAATAGCACATGAGATGCCTAAGAAGACCCCTATAGGATTACTACCTTAGGGGTGTACTATACGGGAAGTAAAATTTGCTCAAGTAAAATTTAAAAATATATATATTAGAGCCACGAATTAGTTAATGTTACGACGATTAAAGTGATATAAAAATGATGTTAAGACTTTCAGCTCCACGTAAAAGTAAAAAAGGTTTTAAAAAAAATTTAAATTTCTATTAGAAATGTAATAATGATTTTTAAAAATGTCAAAAAAGCACATAGAGAAAAATCAATCGAAAAAAGTGTACATTCTTATTTAAATTGTTTTGCTGGCTCTAACTAATAAGATGAGAGGAAACATAACCTCATTTGGACAAAAAGTTTTAAAATTATGTTTAATATATTAGGGCATTTCCACGCGTGACTTACACTACATCGGACGATTTAACAAATTTAGTTTGCGTAGTTCATAATTATTTTCTACTTATTCAAAAAAATATTGTACGCCAGTTTATCCCTGAACATATACTATTTTTAGAAATCATAAAAAAAATATTTTCATTTAGTATTTCACTAAAAAATAATAAAAATGTCATACTGTGACTTACACTACATGAAAGGAAGTCGAGTTTTGGTTATCATTTAAAACTCTCATTTCTTCTTCATAATGCAGTAAATCAACATTCTACCAGTGCTTAATTTAAGTACAAGGTTTAAAGCTATATAATTTAATTGCAAAAAAGTGTGGAAATATCATGGGAAATAATTTATTAACAGTTTTGTGCTTGACTTACACTACATTCAATTTGTGACTTACACTACATCATGTGAATTGTATCACAGATATGGAAATTAGGCAATCATAACATAACGTATTTAAATAATTTTGAACATGGTAAGTTAAGAATTGCATACATGGTAAAATTATAGTTAGAAAAAGTTACACAACGTCCCCTAAAGTTGGTTTCTGGTAATTTCTTAATTCTTTCTTCAATAGAATTGTCTGAAAAACCTTCCTTCTCAGGCCACGCAAAAAGACTTCCTGACCATTGCAGATGTTTCAGTTTTATTGAATAAGCATCTTTACTTAACTTTTGCCCCACAAAATATGTAACGATAATTTTCCTACAAAAGGAACTAAAGCTCTTATTTCAGAATCAAATTAATTTTCAGAATTTTGCTGAGAGGTATTTCCTTTTACAACATTTCCATTTGTTTAATCAGCCGTGTTGTTTTTTGGGGATTTAATGAAATATTGGCAGTTTTAAGTAAGTATTTGTCTAATTTTAAAAAGCAGAGCAATTTTGAGTGTCAGGAATCGGAAATATTTATTTTCCTTTGATGAGCAAATATCATTTAATCTACCTACTTCGCCCTTTATACAATTGTCAGAAATGTATAATAGTGATATGTTTGGGCAGATTTTTTATGCAAAGTGCAGAATGTGGGTCAATTTTCCTGGAAGGTGTGGCTGCTTTTATCCCCTCCTCACTGTATCACCAAGTCCATCAAATGGTCCTTTTTCATGACTAAAAGTAAAGATGACCAACATTGGTGGCAGAGAAATGCCATTCAATGTTGTCTACCGGTTGGAACATTACAATAGAGGTGGTGTATTTTTAGTTAAAGTGTTGTCCGTAAAGTCGTTTTTGCTTTCCTTTTCTTTAAAGGTTTGAAATTTTCCACATGCTTAAAGTCTTTCCTTTTGCTCTTTTTTTCCTTTTAACTGATGATTTAGCCATCTTAAATTAAAATTATCAAAATATAAGAAATCTACAAGTATTATAGCTAATCTATGATAGATAAATCAAACAGAAGCACTACAAACACTACATTGTGACTTACACTACACAGCTAAAATGTGTTATGAATAGAGAAAATGCTTTTTATTTTAAAATTAAAAAGGTGTGGAATTACGCAGAGGTTACTATAGAAAGAAAATATCGTAAACATTTTGAAGTAAAGCTTTATTTTAAAAAGTTATAGAAACTTTTATATCTTTTCGTGACTTACACTACAGTCAAAAATGAGATTTTTATCTTTCTAATTAAGAATCTTTTAGTAATAAATGCCGATTAATAATGTGTTTTTAAGATAGTTCTGATAATCTATTTTAATATTTTTTCCAAAAAAAATCTGATCAAATGTGTTTCTTACCTTAAAATTCCTGGGCTCAAAATGATGAAAAAACACGAGACCATGCTTTCAAAACAAAGCAGCCATTTTGAAGCTGCTGTGTTGCCAAAGGTGAAACAATAATAGTTGTTGATACAAAAAAAAATAAAATTCAAACTTTTCTAAAGCACATATAAAAGTTACAACTGTAGAAAAAAAATATTTTTTTTTTCAGTTGTGGTATCATTTTACGTGGAATTAACCATTAGAAGAAGAATTTAAATTCATCGACGATAAGAGCTGGATTTTAGCAACTTCACTTTGAAGCTGTTTTAGTATTTATCACCTTGCTAAATTTGTAATGCATTTAGATTTAGCAAGTATGATCTCTTTTAGGACTTTTTTCCTGAATATGATTCAAAAATCCTAAATGCGACGATAACTGTACATGTAGTATTAGAATTATAAAAAAAAATAGTTTCGAAGTCGAAAGCCGATTTTATTTACTAAAATGCTTAGTGCTTTTTGCTTTGCCTGTTATTGCACATGTGGAATATGCCTTTGCCATGGAAAACGTGTCGCATTTATGCAGATTGCCTTATAAATAAAATAAATACAGGTAATTTGAAACTCTATTCTGCGATGCAAATTTTGATCAGTGACAAAACAGACCTTGTAAACAACCTCCATATTGTCACATTGTCATTCAACTGATAACTATTGAACATATTGAGTGCTATGTATCAAATACCGAAGGTCTGGGTAACCGTTGACATGTAACCAACATATCCCAACTAGTTCGTGAACTCTTTTCTTATAAAAATAACGCCACGGATTATGCATATTAGTGGACTTTTATTCATGTACTAACTTGTAGAAAAAAGGCCCTTATGTTACATTCCAGCAATGAAGGTTAGAGGGGTCAATATTATGACAAGTGCGTATTGTTCACTGTAATATCTGTATTTGACGATCGTAGTGTTAAGGGTGAGTCAGTGATATGACATGATGTGACAATATGATAAGTCTATGATGTCAATCTTATGTATGCATTAAATAAACTATTAAAAAATGTTCAATATGCAGTGCTTACACATGTATTTAAGATAATATTGCTAAAAAAGTTATGTATTTTTGCAAATTTAAGATGAAACAAGAAGTTCTAAAAGAACTAAATAAGCCTACTTTCCAGTTACTTTAATATTTACTGAACTTCTTATGGAAAAAAAGTAGGTTTGAAACAGTAACTATCACCTAGAAACACGCTTCTTTACAAGATTTATACACATTACAAAAAAATCGGCAAACAAAGCATCCAGTTGTAATTTAAACTTTTAAAAGCCAGAATCAACTATTTTCATTAATTTTCCTTCGCAAATCAATAGTAATATTATTTATTGTATACTTAATTTATTTTCAATTCAAAGAATAATTAAATATTTATCAATAAAAAACACGAAACTACTCTAAGCTCCACTACAAAATAAGCAATGTAAATTAAAACTAACCTTATTTTTATGCAAAAAATATATTGCCGTGCCGCTTGTAAATAAATACTGGACAATCACAGAATCACATTATGCTGCATTTTATGACTTCAATCTAAATTAATTTAAGACAAAAATAAATTTACTTTATTTATTAATATTAAATAAAGTTTCTCACGCAATTGTTGATATGGCAACAGCTATTTAAATGCCGAAAAAATAATTTCAATTCTAATACAATGGGAAATTTCTCGATAGACAGTAGACAGACGTCAGCCGATATGTACAGACAGACATAAAGTAGTAAAGTTTGGTCTCTGAGGTCATACATTTCTAACAAAAAGAGAATTTTTAAGACCCGACGGATAGAGCCGATTTTGGAAGGGTTTTAAAGACGGACGGAGAGACGGACATCGTCAGCACGTCAATGCCAACTTTTTCAATTTTTTTAAAATTATTTCGAATTAAAAATCAGAAAAGTAGGCTAAAACTCACGCTCGTAGACAGATTAATATAGGTTGTGAGCAGGGCCGGATTTAAAGATTTGCCGCTTGTAGGCTACGATTTTCCACCCCAGCACAATATTCTCCCACTTCGGGGAAAGGTAGCTGGTTAGCTGCAAACTAGCTGTGCTGTTTAAAATAGATACACATATTAGAATCATCTATGTACCTTTACACACTAAATTGAAAGCGAAATAGGCGAATTTTTTTTTAAACTGTTCTACTATTTTTCTTTCAACTTCGAAATCCGGGAGGAGGGGGTTCACTTGCCCTCGCAGCGACCATGTGTTTGCTACGAAATAGTCGTACTATATATAAGTTTACGGTATACGCATCAATGTAAATTATTTGTTTTCTTTCTTAAAAATATTTGTATCTTTATAATAAAGCGGCATTCGGACTAAAAAAGTTAATTTTTCGTAAAATGTGTTGCCCCAAAAAATTTGCCGCTCTAGGCTACAGCCTACTTAGCCTATTTAGAAATCCGTCCCTGGTTGTGAGGGGTCGAAAATTTGCTTGAGGACCCCAAAAGTGGAAAGTCGGTCCATGACAGAATCGTAGTTGTTGCATGGGAAACATGCCTTATTCTATCCTCCAAAACTGCATCAACGGACATCAGTCTTCCTTCTACTAAGTCACATTATCTAAACTAGACAAGGAAGGATAAGATCTGCATATTTAAGGCATAAGCTCTATACTTTTAATCAATAGTTAAGCTCTGATTGCGTAAAAAAAAAGAATAAACTGACACCAAGGATGCAAAAAGTAAAAGTAAAATGTCATTGATATTTCAATTTATCCACTACTAATGAATTAACTACTAACCATTTAGCCTCGAATTACAACGGTAATGAATGAATCTTGATAGATTATCGCACAAGAGTCAACTTTTAATGTGATAAAAAAAGTATCAATATTAGTTAACTGCTGCTGACATTGTTACTTTAAAAAATATTGCTTTGAATAAAGCTGAATAGATATTATTTTTTTTTAAATATTTACCTTTCATCTGATAGTCCAGGCAACGAAGGCTGAAAATAGGGTATAGAGGGAAAGTTTTGGAACACAATTTTTGACTTTGTAACTTTGTTTGGACTAGTTAGTAGGTGAACATATCAAAAGTCCCCGCCCCTAGCCCCTGAGCCGAAGGAGGGAGGGGGAGTTGAATGTACCATTTTTCGGTTTTTTGCTTATATCTCGAAAACTATGCGTCCTACCGATATAATTGCAATACACAAAATGAAAACTTAAATTTGCTACAAGTTTCACCCCTCAAGTGTTTTAATATCTTGTATAGTTTTCGAAATATCCGCTCTTGAAAGTCTGTAATTTTGGAGAAAACATTTTTTTATCCACATTTTTCCTCTTTTTGACCGGATAACTCTTCAATAATACACCGAAACACTTAATATTGACCCTTGAGTGGTAGAGAATTTAATTCTTTCCAATAATATATTTTACTTTACTATTTTATCTATTTTCCTTCAAATTTTAAAGCAGTTAAAGCAAATTTTAAAGCAGTATTGAGCGAAGAGGGACTGTCAGTCCCATAGAGCTAATACATTAGTTTTGAAATAAAAATTTTTACAAAAAAAATTACTTTGTCATGTTATCAAATTTTTACAAGATATTTGAATCATCATGATATCAATTTAAAACAAAATTGAAAAGAAAATAACATCCGGTTATTTAGTTATTAATTGTTAAAGTTTTAAAAATAGTGCCGCCATCTACTGTATATTTTTGGCATTATAAAATTTCAAAAATATATAATTAAATAACTAGATAACATTTTCGTTTCAAATTTGTTTCATTTCGATGTTATGTTGATTCCCGTACCTGGGAAAAAAGGGCTAACATGGCAAAGCAATACATCTGCGGAAGTTGTGATTCCAAAACTAATGCATTAGCTCTATGGAACTGACAATCCCTCTTATGTACACTTATTCTATACTGAATGTCTAAATAAAACCCAGATACTCATTTTGTAGGCACGCTGTTACTTTAATATTTTATCTATTTTCATATTCTATGTTATCTATTTAATTTCATTCGTCGGACCCCAGTAGGAAAACAATCAGATGATCCGCCTGTTCTTCTTTATCTTCGGAATCAACTTGAGAGACCCCACTGAGGCAAGTCCCCTGGCAATTTTGGAATGCTGAGGAACTTTTAAGACTTACTTTTTTACAGCTACACTTTGAGCTGGCACAGTGCTTCAAGCATCTGCAGAAAATTATTTTCAAAATATCGTCAGGCGCTGTTGCTAACTCACTGTGCACTGGGACCAGGCAGTTGTTCTCAATCTTCCACTCATACATCTGAAGAAGCAGGTCATTTCCCAGCCACAGCTGAACTTTGTGGAATGTTCGGAGGAAATGCTGTTTTACTGTTCCCTCGGTGGGAGGTAGACTAGCGATATCAGTCTTGATGGTGGCCACTGATCTTAAGAATCACTTATACCTGTAGTCATTGCGGGAGGCCTCTTTCGTCGGAGCCCCATACCACCTCAAGATGCAGGTTTCGCCTGCATTTTGAACCTGATCAGTGGTTGAGGAAAGGTCCGAATAGACCGCTGCTGCTTTCTGGACCTCTGGCGACTTCAGATACAGCTTCGCAAATGTGACCTTGCTTTTTCGAAATGCGGAAGATGTAGTGTCGCATCCAGTAAATGCGTACAAAAATAGCACGTCCTTTAAACCCAGTTGCTGAAGCTCTTGGGACGAGAAGAAAGAATCCTGTGTCTTCCCACGTGCAGGTTTTATGAAAGTAATGCCCTGACGCGCATCAGCTTTAGCCATCAAGAGGACAATAAGGTCGACATCTTCACCTACAATGCCGACAGCTGTTGTTTTCGACATTTCCACAGCTGTATCCAAGTTGATCCAATTGTGCCCAAGCTTCACGTTAAGTATGTTGATAATGATGTATGTTGATGAGACTGCGCCAGCTCAAAGTGTAGCTGCAAAAAAGCAAGTCTCAAATGTTCTTCAGCATGCCAAAATTGCCAGGGGACTTGCCTCAATGGGGTCTCTCAAGTTGACTCCGAAGATAAAGAAGAACAGGAGGATCATCTGACTGTTTTCCTACTGGGGTCCGACGAATGAAATGAAATAGATAACATAGAATATGAAAATAGATAAAATATTAAAGTAACAGCGTGCCTACAAAATGAGTATCTGGGTTTTATTTAGACATTCAGTATAGAATAAGTGTACATAAGAGGGATTGTCAGTTCCATAGAGCTAATGCATTAGTTTTTGAATCACAACTTCCGCAGATGTATTGCTTTGTCATGTTAGCCTTTTTTCCCCAGGTACGGGAATCAACATAACATCGAAATGAAACAAATTTGAAACGAAAATGTTATCTAGTTATTTAATTATATATATTTGAAATTTTATAATGGCAAAAATATACAGTAGATGGCGGCACTATTTTTAAAACTTTAACAATTAATAATTAAATAACTGGATGTTATTTTCATTTCAATTTTGTTTTAAATTGATATCATGCCTTCCCGTATCTTGTAAAAATTTGATAACATGACAAAGTAATTTTTTTGCAAAAGTTGTGATTTCAAAACTAATGTATTAGCTCTATGGGACTGACAGTCCCTCTTCGCTCAATACTGAAACTGCTTTAAAATTTGAAGGAAAATAGATAAAATAGTAAAGTAAAATATATTATTGAAAAGAATTAAATTCTCTACCATTCTAGAGTCAATATTTAGTGTTTCGGTGCATTGTTGAAGAGTTATCCGGTCAAAAAGAGGAAAAATGTGGATAAAAAAATGTTTTCTCCAAAATTACAGACTTTCAAGAGCGGATATCTCGAAAACTATGCAAGATATTAAAACACTCCAGGGGTAAAACCTGTAGAAAATTTAATCAGCTTTCACTTTGTGTATTACAATTATATCGATAGGACGCATAGTTTTCGAGATATAAGCAAAAACCCGAAAAATGGGACATTCAACCCCCCCCCCCCTCCCCCCTTCGGCTCAGGGGCTAGGGGCGAGGACTTTTGATATGTTCACCTCCTAACTAGTCCAAACAAAGTTACAAAGTCAAAACTTGTGTTCCAAAACTTTCCCTTTATAACTCTTCGTTGCCTGGACTATGAACATTTATTGTACGTTTTATTTTTAAAAAGTAAATGTGGCGAAGAGGGTCATTTTATTCGTTTAATTTGACCATCTAATTTACTGTTATGGCATCAGTTGATATTTTTATTTTTGAAATATATTGAAATGTTTCTTTCATTGTAGCTTATTAATTTAATAACCCCAATTTAGTCATTGAAAAATGCAATAAGTAAACATAAAACTTTATGCTTAGGGGAAAAAAACTTTTAAAAAATTGTTTCCTACTTATTTTGGCTGTCTCCCGATACAATTTCTTTAAAAAGTTTCTTTTCTTTAGGTACTTTAATGATTTTCTTTTTGTATTTTTAAGCATTTATTATAACAAAAAATGCTATTACAAATAATATCTTATAAATAAAGTCCTCCAATTCATTTTATGATGTATTTTTTAACAAAAAGTGGATGTTCCCATTTTCTGCAATTTCTGTTATGTGTAACCTCTGTTATCGCATGTAATTTTTTGCATTGTTCTCCAAATCAGAAAGCAATGGAAAAAAATGATACTTATAGTTGAACAAGAAGCATCATTATTAGTCACTTACATTTTAGAATTTTCGTGAAGAATATCAATTATAGTAAATTGATTTGCATTTTCTTAAGTACGTTTTTGTTTATCTCTGTAGTAGAAACCTTAAACTTAAATCCTGGCATTTACACGTGAAAATGAACGATGGCGTAGTCATGGGCGTAGTAATAACTAAACCCATGGCTCAAAACAGCTGTTAGATTACAATCTGATCATGTGACCACTTTACCGAAGAATAAAAAACTTAGAATCATATCAAAAGAGACAATTTTAAAAAATAAATAAGTAAAATTAATTTTACGTTTTCATGTCATTAACATTCCGATCATTCACAATTGACGTTAAAACTAAGCATCTTTTAATAACTTAAGACCTGAAAGTTGGCTGATGGCTATCTTTGTATGTTGCGTGTTAATTGGGATAGAGTTCTAAGAATAAGGTTTTGACAACGCATAAACAGATTTCAACGTAAATTAATCAAATGCCTATTATTTCTAATGAAGTTGAATAGAATATTTTACATTCGAAGTTCTCAGCCAATGGGGAATTGTATAATATTTTTGGCTTGCTTTAAATCGACTGCATATAGTCCCAAATTGTAAAAAAACCAATTTATTACATTTGTCTGATACCTCTTTAGTTTTAAATTTGAATTTTAAATATCTACTTTAGATATTAATCTCAAATATGAAGTCACGTGATACTTTCCGATTGACGCAGATAGAGTCTTGATTTGTAAACAAATCGGCGGCACTTTCTTTGAAAGTGTTGAAATTTGGTAAAATTGAGTTTGCGCAATAACAGTCAATAAGCACTAAATACGTCACGATCAATGGTAAGCACGCATCACGTATCCGGCTCTTTTGAGTGATTTGAAAAATAAAATAAATAAATTGTTTAATATTTAACCCGATATTCAGATTCCTGACAGCATTTTCTGTAAAGATAATAAATGAAAATTAGTTGCAGGATGTAATTCCTGATTTTTTGACTATTTAAAAAATAAATGCATCCAATGCTTAAACTCGTTTTTTAATTTTTGCACTTATTATAGTTAACAAGATAAATAAATAAACTAACAAACCTTGCCTAGGAAAAAATTTGGAATAAACACATCAATGAAACGTAATTAAATGGTACAATTATTGCAAGAATGTTAAATTAAGTTTATTTTATTTTTCGCAATTATTATTATAATGCAGCATTTTATTATTGTTATCATAACAATTATTATTGATGTACAACAAACAGTTATGTTAGATAAGTTTTGAAACGTTTCTACTTCAGTTTGCAGGCAGGGGTTTGGTGAAAACTAAGGAAAATCAAATATATTTCATAATTCTCAGAGTTCTTCTCTTCTGCATGATTTCCACGAAATTTTTCTTCTTCTGAAAGTAGGACCCGGTTTTTTTCCTTAGTTTATGCATCAGTTTTTGCAGCAATAATAATAAATTTTAAAAATTTAGAAATAAGTTTATATTGATATTCTAATTTTTTCAGCTGGAAAGGATTTTAAGGTAATCTTATAAAAAAGAAACCTATTTATGAATTTTTCAACAAATATGTTATTAAAAACATTAAATTTAAAATTTATGCATAGAAAATACCACACATTTTTGCCAATTTCTGAACGTTGAAAGACACAGCATTTAAGGATTTAATTGTAGTGCAGTAGAGTAAAATGCAGCACCATCCTGCACTAGGTGAATTCATACACCAGATCTTATCAATTATCATGCACTAGATTGATGGAACCTGTAATTTATGTCACTAGTTTTCTCAATTAATCGAAAGTCGTTTTTCCACACAAACCAGCTCAAGGGTAAAAGAAAGCAATCTTGAAGTAATACGTCTGGCGAAGAGGAAGATTATCTTAACATATCACAAGGAACTATTTACTGGCGTAATCTGTTCCTATATCGATAAATATTGGTAACTATATTAGTATAATGTTGGTGAAAGCATATCAGTTTTCTGCTATTATGCATTTTTACACCCTCATGATCAGGATTCGAAATCAACGGTCGCCAGTCGCGAAATGCCACGTAATCCTACAATTTTGCGATTTCCAACTAAATTTCGTAGCAATTATAGCGACTTGTTATTTTTAAAAAATTCAACATTAACCGTTTGATGTGGTTTTCAAATATCTTGACAAAAATAATGATCTTAAAATAGCGATACTCTGGAGTACGTAAAATCTAGGAACTCCGCGGTGATCGTAAATTGTGATTCTTAAAATTTTGGAATTCCAGCTCTCTTGAAATTGAGAAACTTTGTTGATTCTATGCGTGTGCAACTATTACCATCTTAAAAATAATACATTGTTAATGCAGACTTGCGGAGTCTTGCAGAGTCATTATGGGCAAATTCCATAAAATAGAATTTTTTCAAAAAAATATTTTTCTCAAAAATGCTCCCCGAAAATGTGTATTTGCTCCTGCACTGTTAAAAATTAGGCACTTTGTTTCACCAAAAATATGGTTCCTAGTAGCTGCAACGGCTGTGTGGTGAAACGTTAAACTATATTTTTGGTATTTGGTTGAACCATTTCTCAGATTTTTGTTTCCAAATCCAGAAAAATGGTTCACCCAAACACCGAAAAAAAGGTTAAACATTTCACCACATAGCCGTTGCAGCTACTAGGAACCAATATCATGGTGAAAGGAACCAATATCATGGTGAAACCAAGCACAAAATTTTTAACAGTGTAGTTTTTAAGTTAGTAGCACAAATTACCCCATATGTTTTCATTCAATTTCTATTCACTGCTCACGATCAAAACTATGTTGCATATAAAACAGCAGATTTTCGTACAGTATATTGACAAGCGTCAATGGAGATATATCTATACATATTTGCTGTGCTACCTTGTATTTCAAGAATATAAATAAGATGCATCGTATAACAAAAATGAGGTGTGACGTCATTTGTGAATTTCCATAAAAGATTAAAATCACAAATAACGATTAAATGACGTCTGTAAATCTTTTCGGTCAGAAAATATATTACCACCGCATTCTACCTAATTAACTTTTTTGAAGGTGCGCTATCTAACCTACAATAAAATTTTTAAACGTTAAAAATAAACAAAATATTTTTCATCGAAAATCAAATAATAATTATTTTTCGGTTTTCGATAAATTCATTTGTATTCAATGTATGCAATTGAAAATATGTTAAAAAAAATGGATTTAAACATATAAAATTGAAACTCTATTACCTTCAAAACATAAAAAAGCTAATTGATTTTTAAATACCATTTAAAAAACAAAAGACAATGGGGAAACATCACCACGAGGAATAATTAGTATTAAGACGTCATATATTCATTAAAAAATGCTTAAATGTAAATGAAAAATTGTCTTCTTCTGAAAAAAATAATGAGAACCATCAAATAATCTCATTGTGATGTATATTATGACGTCAATCCAAACTGATTGATATCGTAAAAATAGAGTTCAACTATTTCTAATTTAATATACAAATAAAGTTTATCTGGCGATTGTTAACAGGCAATGGAGATGTAATTCCAGTACAAATGGTTGCCTCATGCCTTTTAATTAGATATTAAATTAAATTTTTCCGCAATTTTACTCAATGATTTAAGTATTTTGAATTCGTTTTTTTTATGAGATTTTTAATGACTTCTCGATTCAATGAGCTGAATTTTCGTACGCATCACATTTGTTTGTGGAATTCGTAGTTAGAACTAGAAAAGTAGGTGACTGACAGACATAGCTTTTATAAAATCTTCTACTTTTTATGTTATAAACGTACACTGTTAAAAATTTTGTCCTTGGTTTCACCATGATATTGGTTCCTAGTAGCTGCAACGGCTGAATGGTGAAACGTTCCACCCTATTTTTGGTATTCGGTTGAACCATTTCTCAGGTTTTTGTTTCCAAATCCAGAAAAATGGTTCAACCAAACTCCGAAAAAAAGGTGAAACATTTCACCACACAGCCGTTGCAGCTACTAGGAACCAATATCATGGTGAAAGGAACCAATATCATGGTGAAACCAAGCACAAAATTTTTAACAGTGTAGTGTAGCAGCTAAAAAAATATATTTCGAAGCTTTTTGGTTGAACATTCGTATACTATTTTTAAAGAAATGTCTAAAAATATCATGAGCATTTTTAGCACTATAATAAAATGAAATTATCTTTAATTATACATAAAGTCATAGTTTGATCAGTCGATCGTAAATATCTTAGCAATTTTTATATCATTCTGTTTCCCTACATGTATAAAAAATACACGAAAACCACCATTTAATTTTGTTTTTCGAGAAATCAAGCTGGTGCTTAAATTACTACCATACATATAATACGAGGGCTGTTTGTTTTTCAACCCCCGAAGGAACAAAAAGACGGGTCAAGATAGAAAAAAGATTTTTTTTACCAAAAGTAAAGTACAATACTGCTTATTTCTCCATATAATCACCTTGACGATTAAAGAATTTGTTATATCTGTAAAGAAGCTTTGAAATACCATCTTCATAAAATGTAGCCGCCAATGATTTGAAGGGGGTTGTGACGGTTTCTTTGAGCTCCACGTCAACTTGGAAGCGCTACAATCCAAGCCACTATGCTTATCAATAATTCACTTATGGTAAACCTTCGAGTTTCCTTAAACACTTGGTCAACTCGCTGAACAATACTGATGTTCATGAAGAAGGGGACGAATGAAGCAAGTCTGTCGCTACAGACGGTATTGTTCAGCGAGTTGAGCAAGTGTTTAGGAAAACTCAAATGTTCACCATAAGTGAATTATGGACTAGCAGTGGCTTGGAGGACAGAAAAAAATTGACGGAAAGCTTTCAAATTTACTTTTTTTAAACGAAACCGTCACAACTCCCTCCCAATTATTGGCGGCTACATTTTGTGAAGAGGGTATTTCAAAGCTTGTTTACATTTATAACAAATGCCTTAATCGCCAAGATGATTATGTGGAGAAATAAGCAGTATTGTACATTACTTTAGGTAAAAAAATCTTTTTTTGTATTTTAACCCGTCTTTTTGTTACAGCCCATCGGAGGTTGAAAAAAAACCAGCCCTCGTAGAATCCGTTTCTGCCAGCATTTTGCTATTGAAAGCTTTGATTATTTTCTTAAAAACTGTATTCTTCACTGTATTACAAACATCTATAACACTTTACTCATATCACGGAATCCATAGTAGCAAAACAAAAATAAGTTCATACTTCAATAATTCTTAAGGGGACACGGTACCACTTTCAAAAAATCTTGAATTTTGACATATTCACTATAAAATTGATGTTTTATTACTTCAATCTCTATTTAAAAACAATATATGACAAGACATTTTTTTAAATAATTTAATTTTTTAGGTTATTTTTAAAAAATTACATTTTTTTGAACTTTTTTAAAAGGCTTTTTTAAATACAAATATTTTAACCCAATTTTTTTTCTCATGTACTTTGAACTGTTTTACATGTGAATTGGTATCCAAATTTGATTTATCTTCATTAGTTGTTTTATAAAAAATATTTATCTAGAAAATCCCAAATTATTTTAGCATATTTGAAAAAATTCGACTTTAGTATTTTTTAAAACAAGTATTACTTTATTACTTTTGAAAACAATTTTAATACCAATTCTTAATGTTAACATATTTGACAGACTGCATACAAAATTCCTTAGACTTCTATCAATAATTAAAAAAAGCCTTAGCGTTTTGAAAAACTTGTCATCAAGGAAAAATGAACACCGAGAAAAACACATTTAAAGTTTTCATTCGTTTGGATTTTTATCCTATCTTTCCTCATAAAAAGTGGAATAACTTTTTTAAAATATAGCTAGACTTTTAAAACTTGGTAGACTTATTTAAAAGATTTAAAACTTTAATGTTAGCACAAATGAAAAACAAATTCGCAATTTTTTTCATTGTTTCCTTAAATGCATTCAAATTTTTTCTGTACCATACAATTGTTGTAAAAAAATATTTGCAGAGTTCATCTTCAATATTCAACCACTAAAAAATTCAAAGTAATGACCTTGTATATTTATCAATTTTTCTGCATGAAAACTATGAAAAAGCTACGATAAAAGCATTTATTTATTTTCAAAGAAATAAACACATAAAATATCAATACATAAAAAATATAAATATACAGTTAATCTAACACAATCTGCAATACAAAATCCACTTGGGTTATAGGACTGACCGCACATCACAGTTGAATATGAGGTTTGAATGTAGTACCAGTAGAAAGACAATGAGAAGATATCATATTTGATATCATGGTCCCCAAACAACCATAAAACGAGCAATAAATCGTCCTATTGTCTTCGATATGTACATAAAAATGTAGAAAAATTTCTTGTTGTACATAAAAATATATATTGTTTGGGAAAAGCTGTTATTTAATAAATTTTTAGTTATGGGTTGGGTACATATATATTCCGGCTTGTGTGCTTGATCAGAGACCCGCTTTATAAGCCTTCGTCAAGTAAGACAGACACAGAAAGAATTTTTACTGTCATAGAGAAAGGAAGTACACCCAGGGCGAAGGCGGGAATCGAATCCGCACCCGTTACAGCGTGCAGACTGCTAGCTTAATGGTCCAAACCACTCGGCCATCCGGGCCCCAATTTTTAGTTATAATATATAGTTAAATGCAATAAGCATAAGTACGTTATTTACAGCTCGGACGCTCTAACATTTTGCCTCTTTAACTGGTTCTTTCGAAGGAAGCTCAACATTGCTCGGATATGAATTCCGAGTTGATTCATGGCTTAAGGCAATGCTCGAAAGGGGAAAATACGAGTTAACTCGTCTGCAGTCAACAACTGTGATAATAAACTCCGAGTGTCATACACTCTATCAACCATACTTGAAAGTAAACCAGAATGTACTCGTGCATGCTCAATGAAACACTTTATTTTTTCAGAGTAAACTCGTACACAGTGAACATGACTTGACAGAAAATCCGAATAAACTCGTGAAGATCAAACGAAACAAACTATGATTTCACTCTATCACAGTTCTGTCCTATGAACACTTATATTTTTATCACAATAGGAGGGCAGTGAACATATCTTTCTTGTAAAAGCTTGCACCAGAAGACGCGCGTCCAATACATCTCCAGCATTTTATAAAATTCTCCAGGAAATTTCCCGAAGTGGCGTAAAATAGTAAAATCGAAGAAATGTGTCCATTTTAGTCTCTAGAGATCCCAGGCATCACTTGAGGGGCTTGATCCTCTTCAGAAGTGGTTCCACTAACCACAGGAAGGAACAGATGACGCACATGACACCCAGCGTGGTGAAAAGGTGGTCGTAGGAGCCCACTTGATCGCGGAAGTAACCTGTTAAAAAATCATGGATTAGAATAAAGTTTAGTCAAAGATTTTTTTGTTAAAAATTATCTAAAAAACTAAACTCCTTGGCGCAACAGCCCGTTAGTGGGCCAAGGCCTGCCGTGTCCATTCCAGCTTACATGACCAAGGGCTCTGGGGTGGTATGCATATGTCCCGGTTTGGCATACCGATGTGCCCTCCTAAATAACATGTTACAGTGCACAGAGATGAAGAACAAATTCATTGCTTTACAAGTGAAACGTGATACGTGTAAGCATTTTTCGAACGAAGCTTACACCACAATTTAATTACAATATTCGGATTTACCAAACGGTTTCTGACATCCCCAATAAATTTCTAGCCCCACAGCTGATGACCTTCACAAACCACACGTGTTCCAATTTAAATCGAAAAACAATAATCACCCATTTCAGGTAGGATTACAAAACTGTATTTCTTTTTATAGGGTCCTTCGCGTCCGAACTGATATACTAGTATTTTATTACTACGCACACACACACACACAGTCAAGCTGTTGAATATTAAGCAGGTGTTTTGTCTATCTCTTTTTGGCGATTTTATTGAGGCGGTTATGGTAAACAAGTTGGGACGTGAGACTGCCAAATATGGTAACCCTTGACCCGATTAGTTCATTCATTCATTCTTTTTCTAGAACCGGACAAGTCAAGGGAAGAACGACTACCGAGAACGAAAAACACCACAACAATAATTAAGTGACATATACTATTTAAATGATGTTTTTACGCGTTTTAACGTAATAGACCACAGAGCCGTTGGGGAGAAGCGCAGATGCCCAAAACGATTAGACCGAGTTCCCTCTCAGTAGGGGGGCCGGGGTGACCGTCGGCATCATTTACGGGATAAGTTTTTCGCCAAGAAGCCAACGACCAAAACTCGGGGTATTGAATTATTTGCGATTTGCGCTTAGCCCCTAGTCTCAGAGATGTTGGGACCTAGGGCACGTTTTGAGAGGTTTGTCCTTCACGAGGGGTTGTTCTAGACATCCCCCTGCCAACCGAACAATTAGGACATGGCAATATACATATTACTGACGCCTATTTCCTAAACGTTTTGAGATGGCTACGGATTCTTCACGTGCTGACTATTTTCAATTAATTACCGTTACTTTAAAGCGTAAACATAAAATTTAATTACTTTAATGAGAATATATCAAATAATCAATTTTTACATGCTAAAAGAAAAACGCAGAATAAGTAATGGTTAAAAAAATTGTTTTTGAAATAGCCATTCCGTCACCTCTACTATATTTGGAAAATGTTATAATCAGCTTGTGTTGTAAAATAAACTGTACCTACCTAGTACCTACTATAAACTTAAACGGAACCATTACTATGGTGGAACTAATCACAATTTTTTTACAGTGTACAATAATACAAAGAATCTTTAAACTTAGGCCCACAAATCACAAATAAACGAGTATTATTGGGGATTAAAAATCCACACAACTTGTGAGAAAAAGAATTTAAACGCAATTAAACAAAGTAAAATTATGCGATAAAACTGCTATGAACATTTCGTTGGCAAAATCAATGCACATAATCATTCATTTTAAATTGTCTTCATATTAATGTGCAAATGTATGGGTTTATCAATTTTTTTTTATCTGAATGTAGCTTCAGAGGGATATTTTTAGTATTTCTCATACTTTGAGTAATGGAAAAAAACTATTTAAAAAAAAAGATATTCTTTCTCTGTTTTAGCTTCCACACTATTTTTATAACGTAAAAAGTGGAAGGTTTTATAATCGTTCAGTCCGTCTGTCTGTCTGTCCGTCCGTCTGTCTGTCCGTCCGTCTGTCCGTCCGTCACCCACTTTCACAGAAAGAACCACAAGTCCCACAGACAAGTGGGACACGTCATTTTGAAGCAAAAAATCAGATTAGGCTACATTCCAAATTTCATTAAAAAATTTAAATTAGAAGTTTATTTAAAATTTAAATAACTAAAAATTTAATCTACATTGAAATAACATGCAAATTCCATTTTTATTCAATATTTTCACTGTTGCCATTTCGTTAAACGTACGAGAAACTTTATTTGAAAAAAAAATTTATTTATGTGATATAATTCAGTTTGGATTGTTGTAATATCACAATAGAGTTCTTTTGATGGTTCATTATATATGTATGAAGAAAGATGCATAGAAAATTCTAACTTGGCATAAAAATGTGCAGGAATGTGCGAAGAATATTACATATTTATTCTTTGAAATATAAATTAATTTTTGCAAACGATAAGTAATAATTATTGAATTTTCGAAATAAAATAAATGAAACTAGCCAAATTTGGCGTGTAAATGTTTAATATAGAATTAATGTTGTGTTTGGCGCGTTTATTCCTGTTAAACACAAATGTGTGGAAGCGGGTTAAGTGACAGATTCTGTTACAAACCTACTTGTTTAGGTTCTATGCAACAATTAATACAGCTCGAAAACGTACAACCTTTCTATCTATCACGAGGGAATCTGTACCGTGGGGGAAGTCAACTTCCTTTCAGAATTGCCAGATGTAATCCCATGACCCCTTGCGGTCTCTCAGTGGGGAAAAAGGAAACGGAAGTGGGGTTTTTACTTCCTGGGAGAGATGGACTTCATTAGAGTAGAGAGAAGATAGTAAGAGACGGTCTTGACTTAGGAACGCGAGATGCGTGAGTGGTGTGTCGAGTCCGCTCCCGAACTCATGTATAAAAATGTATTAATTCTGTAAATAGTAGATGTAACTTTAATTACCATGATAAAACGGAAAACGCTACCAGTTGACAATCATTTCCCTACACGACGTCACAGGGTCTAACACGATTTCGGAGGTTTTGCGGAATAAAACACTAATTTTTTCAACAGTAAATTTATATTATTTTGCATTTTTAAAAATTTAAAATGGACTACTAATTTTAAAAAACTGACAAAGCTTTTTTTTTCATTTATAGCACACAAATATTGTATTGAAATATTGTCCAAAAATATTGTATTTTTATACATCAAAACCTCAATTTCTATTTAATATCCAAGTGTCCCTCATCAAATTAAAAAATTCCAATAAAAAAGTTAAAATTTCAAAATTCCTAGAAAAACATACTTTTAAACATACTATCACGGTTTCAAAAATATGCTTAGAAAAAAAATATATATACATGTTACGATTGCGTCCAGGAATGAAGAGGTCGGCTAAGCGGTCATTCCTAACTGACCGTGGCAAGTGTCAGTGACTCGCGCGTGATTGAAGAAGGGAGCGCTCCCGTTACACAGAAAAGCAACCTTAGCTTTCTTTCACTTTGGAAACCGAAAGTGTTGCGCCGCGGCAGACATTGACCCACATTTTCGATCGCTACCGGGTCAAGACTCGGATGTTATGTTCGAGAAACTCACCGCAAACACGGAAAGGTTGCGATATTTTAGGAAACGACGACTGGGCGACTGAATGGTCACAAGGCTCTGGCCAGACAGAAAGTTCCGGTTCAAATCCCGAAATATAATAGTAAATTATGTTTTTGAGAGAAGTTTCAATAAAAATCTAAACATTTGCTATAGACATAATATTTTTATTTTGCCGAAATATTTTCTTCTTGGCATCAATACCAAAATAACCCAGACATGATTGTCTCTGAAGTGAACACATTTTTGCAATAAAACAATAATTTAAATTAGGATGTGTTTTTAAATAATAAACCTTGCTTTTATTTGTTTCAAATCACTAAAAAGTGCAATTACCGAAACTGTAAAGCCAGAATTATGTATGCCCACACCGCGATCATGAATGTCAGCTCCGTGGACAATATCGTCTACTCCAGTGGACACAGTAGTTATAAAAATGCGTAATTGCTCTTTAGAAATACACTAACGAAATTGCTCATGAAGTATTTTAGAAAAGTGGATGAAAGGTTTTAGGATATAGGTTTTTTTCCAAATTTTCATTAGAATTTTTTGTTGCATAATTTGCTCTAATTTTTACCCTTTAGATTGATTGGCAAATGCTGACCAGTGACGAGGGAGATTGATGGCATAATATAAAAGTTTACATTAAATAAAAATTACCATAATCACTGTTATTAAAGGTACATCCTTGTAAGGCCGGGTATGTAAAGTCGTAATATTACATACCTAAATTACTATCTTATGAATTCAAGCATACAATTAAAAAAATGTTTTTAAATTCAATTTTTCCTTAACAAGATTGGAAATTGATGATAACAATATCGTAAGAGAGTAAGACTCCGACGGAAATTACCTCCATGGACACAAGTTTTATCTGTTGCGGATGTGTTCTTTTTAAATTGCAACTTATTGTTAAAATCAACCAGTAAGCGACCCTTGAACTAGTTTCTGACCTACATTCAAGCTGTTGTCGGAAATAGAAAATCGACTTTGGAAAACGAGGTATTGGTATGGTTATATTGGTATGGCTTTGGGTATTTCTCGAAATTCACAAAATTTCTAGTTTGATTGCGTTTGTAGGCTAGTAAGCACAAATTTCTGAATAGACGGAAATAGCCTACTTTCCTGTTACTTGCAAACTTATAAAAATTCTAATAGTATGGACATACAGAACGATCCAAAGTAGTAAAGAATGGTATCTGCTCATAACTTTCAAATGAAAAAAAAATTTAATAGGTCGGTTATAAAAGAAGTTTATAAGTGTAGAAGGGCTTACAGACGTAAATCTTGCTACGTCAATGCCAAATTTTCATTTTTTTGTTGAGTTCAAAAAAACAGTCTAAATATTTAATACCTGTAATTAGAACTTAGGTCACCTTACTCTTTTTATACTATTAAAGTATATTATAAGAAGTATATTATAAGAAAAAAATATTCGAAAAGTTCATCAGTCCACGTGAATGTTCCACGAAGTAAATTAACCACGAATGAATGTTCCACGTAGTAAATTACAAATATTTTAACTAGTTCGTTGATAATTAATTCATCTCATATGCTTTCACAGAATAGAATTAAAAGATACTTCCCTGAACTCATATTACATATTTTTTTGAAAATTTTATAGGATTTTTATTTGGAAGCCTCAATAGAACTTTATACATGAGTTTTGCTTTCACCACGTCAAAAAGGCACACGTTTTAAAGCACATGTCCAAAATCAAATTATATAATTATTCATATTGATTTCAACATCAAATCAGGCAACAGTGGACCATGCTTTGAATTTAAATTAATATAATATTTAAAAAAAAATGAAGGTCATGCATTCTTTTATTTAGACTCGTATTTTAATGTCATCTAAAAATAGTATTTCTATTACTAACTGCGTCTAGTGTAGCTGAATATGGCTCACGTTCTTTAAGGAAACCTCTCTTTTTTCTAAACTATTGTGATCACATCTACGGTGTTGGATGGGTGATTTTTTTTAATGTTTGTGATAACGGATAGACCCATTTTATTTGAACTATGATCTGCACTGTAAGAGGATTTTTTCTATGATTCATTTAGAAAATCTATGAATAAAATCCGTAGGTACTGATAATAGGTACGAATAGGATAGTAGGTATGAATTCTTTGCGGATGTTACACTGTTAGAACCGTCCGTGAAAAAATAATTCAATTAAGAATTTATTTTGTATTCGGTGGGATTTTTTATATGTTTCGGTAGGAGAATATTCTACGACAGAGAGAGTAACTAAACAAATATCAGTCATTGTGTAACCGGATTTGTGTTCTAAGTTATATTACGATTTTTTAACCTTCTATAATAATAATAAAAGAAATAGTCTGTGTGTCTGTCTGTGGATCGTGATTCGTGAAAGATCTACTTACTGCCCCCAGGAATTCGAAATTTCTGAGGGCGATATATAGATTTCCTTTATACATGCGTGTGCACCTAAGGCCTAATTTTCTCATATTCGATTTTGGATTTCTTAATTAATATTAATATTTTCAAAACATATAAAACGGACCGAAACAGGGGCTTGAAAACCCCTGGGTCAGGTCGGAACGGCTTGACGTCATCCGTCGATCAACGTGAAAATCCAGTACGAAGAGCCCTGTTAAAAAAATATTAAATAATTATTTTTAATTTTTATTAAATTTTATCTTCTTTTTCTTTATTCCTCAAATTCTTTAAATATTTCTTTCAATTGTTAATGTTTGCTTTTGTATTGCGTATGCGCCAACATGAATTCGAATTTATTTTGCGAATTTCGTTTTGAAAATTTTAATACGTAGGCATTCTCTCTCCTCATAAAAAGAAACAAATTTTCGATTAAGTTAACGGTCCCAACAAGGCGGGACTATACAGCTAGTATACCTGTACTTAACGGTTAGAACAACGTGTTGCTTGGTAATTACTGTTATCTAACCATACTTGCTTTAAATAGTTTCAAACCCGGTTCGTGTTATTCCAGATCAAATAATCCTCATTTGAATAAATGCATAACTTTCACATCTGAGTAGATAAAAGATGGCCGCACAGGTTCAACAGACTGGACATCAATAACGACATCACGTATTCACGTGATAGACCACGTGCCAGCATAACCGGTGGCAGATCCTTCATCCAGAGCAAGAATGGCCTAAGACATAAGTCCAAAATGATGATTCACAACGAATCCCGAAACGAATCAATGAAATCACGCACGTTTTTCTGATGCTTTTAAGTTTCATTGTGCCAAAGATCGGATCACGACCAATATGATGTCGAAATCGGCTCCATATTAGCTTAGCTACTCTAGACGTAACTTTACCAAAGCAACCTGTGAGACCCACTAAACAGAAAATAAAGTTTGTGATGGATAGCCATTGCGCCATTTTCACTCGGAGGTTTGAGTAGTAGAATTTCGTTTTTTATCAAACTCAGGGTTGTACAATAAAACAACATTTCGGAGAAACTCTGAATGGACGTTCGTTGAATAAATTAATGAAGAGAGTGATTACTAAAGTTTCGCTATTACTTAATTTTTAGATTGACGTTAATTTGAAAAATAGATTTTAACCTTTTGGTTTGCTGTCGGATACGATTCTGTATCTAAAGATGGGTTAAACAAGTAGTACGCGATATTGTATGATAACCTTTCAATATCCAATTGATATCACAACGTGTGGTATAAAAAAAAATCCCAATAATATCCTAACCTCTTCACTCCCAGGCTCAATTTCTCAAGTGAGCTGCCAAAAGCCCTCGTATAGATCTATTTCGACGATAATTCAACTCAATTCAGTAACTCTCGAGTTAAGAGAGAGTTATCCTGCGCCAACTCGTTATGTCCCGACGTAAAGTTTTAAGTAATACTTAAAAATGGGCGTTGTTTTACTTTTCCTTGTTCCGTTGTTTAAAAAATATATGGCAGTAGATGTGACGAAGCTGTGTCGTCAAATGACTTTTATTGTGGTGTGTTGCCGGAAGTTTTGATCTCACGTCTGAAGTGAAGTGAAGACAATTCAGTGGACTACTTAAAAGAACTTTTGATGTGTGCGGGTCTCTCTTGCTTGGTTTTCCATAGACGTGTTCCAGAAGGATTCTAGTGCCGTGTTAAGAAGACGTTCAAAAATTCAGACCGTTTTTTGCAAAGCCAATTTTCATGTCGTGTTACACTTTGCAAGTTGTTTTTACCACCTGCCCTTTTGGGAGGTTGGGATTTCTAGTTGTACTGCATTTATAATGTCTTTGAGATGTAAAACTAATATTACTGTGATATTTTGTACATGTTTTCTGTATTTAAGTGTAATATTAAAAATGTTTTCATGACTGCTTTCATTAGTTAATTTTTTTGCAACACATAGTTAATGAAAATGTAAGCAGTAGTACAACAAAGAGGACTTTAACTAATACAGTAATCGATTTTATCTGCTTTAAAGACTCAAACGTAAATCAAATTATTATACAAAATTTCTTTGTTGGACAGTGCAATTTAGTAATCAACCCTTTCACTTCTAGGCTAAATTTCTCGAGTAAGAATCTCTAGACTATGCTGGCAAAAGTTGTTGCTGCAGCTGTTTACTGTAAAGGCTACGGGCGTACGCAATGTACGTCATGGTCGTTCATGATCGAATTTTGAAAGGACGCACGCAGCGTACGTTCTGGTAGTGAAGGAGTTAAAAATAAAAAAGAGGAAAAAAGAAAATATTTTGGGATATAAAAGGTAACCTCAATGAAATTTAAATATGAGACAAACATCGCAATGCACTCATACAACACAAATATCCATGCCCATATATACCGGGAATTGATCTTGAGACTTTTTGACTACCCGGCAACTCATTTGCCAATCAGCCGCCCAGTTGGCTTCCTTGGTTTCCTAGGGAATCGGTAACGGAATCTAGCGACTAGACAAGTACGGTGAGTGACTATGAACAACTCCCTTTGTTAAAGTTAGTATGGTTTCTTAGAGACACTGCATGCATCCTGGTCTGGTAGTGGGAGGGGCTAGAGACATCAAACGGCATTGATGTTGTTGTTATCGTGTCCATGTAAAGCTATTTCTATATAGGACCAACAGCGTTGATGATGAGAGTCGCCAGGTCATGGGCCTGGAGACTGTAAAGTACAACGGCATTGATTATAATGACATATATAAAAAAAAACCTAACTCACCAATGAGCATGGGGAACAACAACTGCCCAACCCCGACGAAGAAATGCGCCAGCCCCACGGCCACAGCCAGCCTCTCCAGTCCCAGGTATTCTCTCATGAGCACGGGGATGTTGGTCATGACGCACCCATTGAAGACCCCCATGCACACGGACACGCCCAACAGAAAGGGGTGGGTGCGGCAAGAGGGCATGTACAGCAGGAGGGCGCCCATCACGCCGAAGCACAGAGTCACCGTGTACTTCCGACGGACGCACTTGAAGTCCGAAAGCCAACCGAGGAACACGGCACCTGGGGGAGGCAAGGGTAGGGGTGAGAGATGTGTAGGAAGCCTGCAGAAAGACCGCCTGCAGATGGCTCTACAAATTCCCACAACGTTAGGTTAGGTTGAAACGTTTCCGACTGTCTATTTCTAGCCACCCAGAAGCTTTATCACAGCTTAATTCGCCTCGTAATTTAGAACCTTGGTCAATTGTTGAGGTTGACACCTAAGCGGGCACCCAACGGAAACTCGAGCGACCTCGTACGCTAACGCCGTCGCGTCGGGAGTTTGGACTCCACAGATTTAACGATCAAGTTTATCCCAGTGTAGTTCGAGTCTACTACACAAGTTCCCTGTTTGGGAGCAACGTGATAGAGAAAGCACTACCGACCGTAAGTGGATTTTTGCAATTTTAGAGACAGAGGCCAAGCAGAGGATTGCAGCATTGCCTTGTCACTCTACCAGAGGTATTGATTTATCTATGGGAATTAGGAGAACCTTGTGATCACATGACAGAATTTGACGTGCACCAGTCACCATAAGCGTACACGGGGGGTCCATGCCGAGTTTCTAGTTTCTAAAATGAATAATTGTATACATTTTGCTGATGTTATTGAGGACTGGTGAAAAAGGTAGTAAGTTTTTGATGGACCATCTTCCTTGGTCTTTGGCCTCTTTTGCATTTGTTTTCCCCTTGTTGATGGTTTGCTTGTCAATTTTTGTATTTAGATTTTGATTAAGTTTGTAAATATTTCTACTGACGACCAAACTTACCGAACAGATCTCCGACCGAGAAGGCAGACACCAGAAAAACCGCGTCGGGTTCTCCGATGCCCCTGTCTTTGGCGAAGTCTACGATGACCGTGAGGTAGGCAATGAAATTGACCACGTTGCAGCCGAACGTGAGGCACACGGCGAGGTACAGCGGGGAGGTTAGGATCTGGGCGGTGTGGCGGAACTGGCCGAACACACCGTCCTCGCGCTGCTGCATCTTCTGGAACAGGCTCACGGGGCTGGAAGGGAACATTTGGATGAAGTTAAGAGTTTGAAACGTTATTGGCTAGTTTAAAAGTAAACTGTTTTCGAACTGATTTATAAATTCAAGAAATCATTGGTAGTTAATCAATCTTAGAATAGGTGGGCTTTTAACTGGACGAGTCGCATTTCCACAACCGAACTCTACCATTACTGTTTGAGGCTTCGCTCGAGGAAGATAAAATATTATTGTATTAACACTATACAGTAAACCTATTCTAACTAGCTCAAATTAATTTGTAATCCCTAAAACTATACGTCCTGGTAAAAAAAAATGACCTGTAAATTGGTGATCTTGTTAACTACTGCAAACCCTTCTAGAAAGCAACGTAGTAGTTAACATCAGCGCACGGAAAAGCGTTATCAATACTAATGTCTTCGTTCCATTTATGCGATTGCCGGTAAAAAAACAAATTAGATTACACGGTTAAAAACTTTGTGTAGTTTCAATAACAAAACAAAATGGTCCCTAGTACCTGCAACGTTTGTCTGGTGAAACGTTTCACCCTACAGCCATATTTTCGATTTTATGTCGATCTTTTCTTTCAGGTTTCGGAAACTAAAACCTTAATGATGAATCAACTAAATTCCAAAAATACTAGTGAGATCCCATTTTTGGTGAACCTGACACGACATTTTTATCAGTGTACTCGGCACATATAAAAGAATGAGTTTCAATACGAAACTGACGAACCTCGTCGCTGAATTTCCCAGAACGGGGCACCTGGACGAAGTAGAGTCCTGCGAAGCATTGGAGTTGGTGGGGACGAGTCTGTAGTCACCGTTCTTGGCGTCGTCTTCCGTCGTCTTGGCGGGCATCAGGATGATCTGGTGTTTCGAGACGTCTCCTGTGGTCTCGTCACGAACGACCAAGGGCTCGGTGGCTGGGTTGTCATCGCCGGGCACATGCTGTAAGAGTGGAACGTGAACACATTAGTATTTTTTTTTACTGCAGAATGAGCCTAAGAAGACTTAAACATTGTTTATAATAAACCTTCATTTGGTTTCAGTTTCAATTGAAGCTCAGGACGTGTTTAAAAACTGTGTGGTCCTGGTAAATGTTATACAAAGACGAAGTACTGACCCACCAGAAGACGGATAAATATGTTTTAGACAGGTAGGTAGAATTTTGAAATTTTACCTTACATTTTACGTATAATAGTTAATTCCTTGGTTTCACTTTAATTGTTTCGATTTTTATTTTAATGTGGCCCTTATAAAATGTGTTAAAACAAACCACTCTACAACGTTCAACCTACCAAATTTTCATTTAAGAATTCTGTTGGTTCAATTGTAGTGTAGCCGAAGATATTAAATAATCCGTGTCCTCCAAAAAGGTACCTCAAGGTGAAGACCAAGTTGCTTCGACTAATACACTGCAATATTTCTTATAACTAGATGACTGATAGTAATGCAGTAGTAAATCAACGCCATCTAGCGTGGATGTTATTTGATGCTGCGTGTATGCGGCGGCCCGCTACCAGCGAATCAGTAATAATATTTCAATGAGTAAAATATTTTAACCTTACACCTGAAGTTCTCCCAATATTGGTTAAAACAAAAACGGTACTTAAGGGCTCAACTACCTAATCTTACCTCAATATGCGTCAATGCCCCGTTCAACGCCTTCGGTTCCAACAACACCAAATTCCCCTTGATCCTCCTCTTGTTGGCGACAGCTGGCGTCGGTGGTGCTGGCGACTTAGCGACAAAGGCTGGCACCAGGCCATTCAACAATATGGCGCCCAGTAGCAGGAAGCACCCTTTGAACCCGTACGCCCCTAGCAGGTACTCGATCAGTGGCGGAAGGGCGAATGATCCCACTGACGCCCCTGCGTAGGCTATGCCAGTAGCGGTGGCTTTCTGGTGCTTGAAGTGTTGGTGGATGAGGACTGGGTTGAGGGTTACCACCAGGCCGTTGCCGATGCCTGCAGGGAAGGTGGTATTATTTTAAATATGTTTGTCTATCTATCTACTTATTTATTTATAAGGAAATACACACACTATAGATAAAAAAAATCTAATTACAAATTTGCAAAAAAACGACAAATAAAACTAAATACACTAAACACATTTGTCATTTACATGCTAAAAGTTTGCCATTTACATGTTAAAAAGAAAACTATCAGCGACCAATAAATTCGCATGATTATGCAAATATTTTTCTTGTTTTCAAGATTAGTTAATAGATATACTTGGAGGGATATCCATTTGTGAAATGTTTAGGAAAATTGCAAGAATCAGAGAGCAAAAGAGAAATAAAAAACTGACAGGAACATATTTTTTGCATGATAATAATTATCGTTTGGATCTCGTAGGATCTCGTTTGGATATTAACGAATTATTCAATTTTAAACGTAAAGTCTTGTTTGAATACATAACTGGATATTCTTTTATTTTGCAGAGAAAACAAATGTGGTTGAAGAATCGCTTCTATTTTATCAATATCAACTTGCAACTTGGGATATATTATACATTTCAGGAAATTTAAAACATTTTCCATTGTTTCTTTTTTCAAATGGAATCGCAAGCTCGTCAGAATTTTTTTCTTTCACCTTCCCAACAAATCTTCTTATGTTCCATTTTACCAAAATATTTGGTAAGAACCCGATCATTTACTTCTGGAACTCCCGTGATTCTTTGAAAAATTTATTTGGTCTGCTATTGTCTACTTTTTGTATTATTTACTTGGGTCACATATATTTAATTGGCTTTGGTCAAGTATCCCTAGTTGCACTTTTTTTTGCTTAACCCCAAAACAAAGTATTTTGCAAATAAACACATTAAAACTATTATTCACTTAATCATAGCTAAAAGCATGAACAAAACCAGTAACTAATTGAAAAAATATTTTCTTTAAACCAAAAATTGTGGACCCAAAAATCTTATGGCATGAAAACGTATTTCTTCGTATAGCTAAACACGTACGCAATGATTCAGTTGGGTTTTTTCACCATGTGGTCGGCTGACTGAAAAGAAAAAAGTGATGCCACTTTCAACTTATAAAACTTTTCAAATGCTGAGAAAAGGGCATTGGGTCATGTATACTTTTAGGTCAAATGTCCCTAGTTCTCCCTATATATTTTAATGTATTTTAAAACTTCACAAGTATCTTGTGTTAAAAATTAAAATGCTCAATATCTTTCAATTGTGTAGTTATATTTGTTTCTTTTAAATTTTATTAAAGATTAAAGAAAGACGCTTTATTTCAAATATTGTCGTCTCACCTCTGAAGAGGCCGAAGAAGATGATGAGGTAAGTGAGGGAGGGGGTGAAGAAGCAGGCGGCCACGGCCACGGCCGAGATCACGATGCCGCTCACCAGGATGCTGCGGATGCTGAAGTAGTGCGTCAGGAACCCGGCCAGGGGACCTGCACCGAAAAGAAGAAAAAGTTAAAATAACCCATTCACGACAGTTGAAGAGCTCAGTGAAAGAACGTGTTAAGTGACATTTTTGAAAAAAAAATGAGATTTTTGTGTAAATGACCATATTATTCCATCCTTTAAAGATAACAAGTTTCTTTTTTTTTTCATAAACTTAAAGTTAAGTATATTTTTTACGGTTTGCAAATACTATTTTGAACAGAACTTAGTGCAAACGAAAAACTTTAAAGCTCATTTTCTCGTTTTCACCTTTTTGTCCCTTAGCACGTTCTTCCACTAAGCTCTGCAATGGGATATATATATGAATGATATATATATATATATATATATATATATATATATATATATATATATATATATATATATATATATATATATATATATATATATATATATATATATATATATATATATATATATATATATATATATATATATATATATATATAAAATATATATATATATATATATATATATATATATATATATATATATATATATATATATTATATAATATATATATATATATATATATATATATATATATATATATATATATATATATATATATAGAGATAGAGAGAGAGAGAAGAGAGAGAGAAAGAATAAGAATATGAAATAAAGACCTGTTGCCGTGGGTGGTAAACTGTAGTAACCACAACAAAAAATTAGACAATTTTTGTAATGAAGATATCAGTCTATTACTAAACTTTCTTATCGTGTTATAGATGCTTACAACAACGGTTCAAGTCATTAGAGTAAAGTTACTGCAGTTGACAGCTTATAGTCTAGGTACTAGAAACTCGTGTACCAAATTTAAAGTCTGTAGCTCTTTTAGTTCGAGCTGCATTGGGGTATCAGACGGACTGACAGACTGACCAATGTACTAAAACCACTTTTTTCGAATCAGCACTCCTCTCTCTCGCAATCCAAAGAAATAATAATGAACCGTGTAGAGCAAGCAAAATCTTCATTTCAGATTTTTAACCCATCTCGAACACTCTCATTGCCTTACTTTGAAGTAGTTAAAGTTAAAAAAGTACTTTACTCCTTAAAAACTTAAACTTGTAACACGGTGTTATCATAAGCAGGGGAAGGAACTGGAGGAGTTTAATTAGGGGCTTTTACGTAACAAAGTCATACATAACAATTAAAAATCCACTCGTTTCTTTGTGATTCTTCTCCGTAACAGAGTTCTATTCTTCCTGTTAAGCTGTCTTGGAAGTTATAGCGATCATAAATAACCAATCAAGCATTGTCGGCAGCTTGCCTATTAAATGAATCAAGCTGATTATTTAAGGGCGAAAGAAACCGAATGATCACGGGTCTCCAAACAGCAATGTGCCTCTGTGTCAATCCAATAGAAAAAATATATTTGCTAAGCCACATTTCTACGACTGTATTGAATATTTTTACAAACGTTTCCTTTTTTTCTATGATAAATGTAGCTGACTTACAGATCTCTATAATCCCATTTTTTTTTAAATTAGTTCGAATATTTTTTTTAAAAATTGGTTCGAATATTTTTTTTTTTAATTTTAAGCATCCGGAAAAATGTGGCAAAAAAATTAATTTTTCAAATTGAATTAACCCAGATTCACTTTGGTTTGGAGACCCACGGTCGTTTGGTCTCATTCACCCACAACACTACAAAATCAACTTGTTTATTGCTATTTTCTCCGAAACAGAGATCTATTCTTGCTTGTAAGTTGTCCTGGGAGTTATAGCGATCGTAAATAAGCAATCATGCATTGTCGGAGACTTCCTATTTAAACGAATCAAATTAACTAGTTATTTCCTTAAGAGGGACTGTTAGTCCCATAGAGCTAATGCATTAGTTTTGAAATCACAACTTCCGCAGATGTATTGCTTTGCCATGTTAGCCCTTTTTCCCCAGGTATGGGAATCAACATTGATATGAGACACATTTGAAACGATAATTTTATCTTTAAGTTTTCTCAAGTTTTCAAATGCTAAAAATATACAGCAGATGGCGACACTATTTTAAAACTTTATCAATGAATAATTAAATAACCGGATGCTATTTTCTTTTCAATTTTGTTTTAAATGGATGTTATGATGATTCCCTTATGTGGTGAAAATGGGATAACATGACAAAGCAATTATTTTGCCAAAGTTGTGATTTCAAAACTAATGCATTATCTCTATGGGACTGACAGTCCCTCTTAAGAGAGAAAGCAGCCTCCGGTGTCTGGTGAACTTGAAATTCAGCGTGCAGTCCGCCGGATATGCAAATCTGTTTGCAAACAAGATGAGCTCTCGGTGGGTAGCAAGGCCGGCTGAAGAGTTGACCCAAATGTAGGGTGCTCAGTTCTCTGGTCTGACGAAGTGGTAAATGACATTTTGTCGAATTTGAGGTGCTGCGCACAATCGAAGAAGGAGAAACAATTTCCGTTGAAGAGCTGTGTTCAGTACACTGTTAAACATTTGTTGATTGGTTTTGCTATAAATGCGGTTCCTAGCCATAGGAGGGGGTAAGAAAATTGGATGAAGTGTAAACTTGTTTTCACTGCATGAGAATAAAATATTAAATTTGAACTTAAAATGTAATTTCTTTATTTTTTTAATAATTATATTTCTGTAACTGATGATTAAAATTGACTTATCCGAACTTCAAGTTTTAAAATTTAGTAAAATTAAAAAAACCTTATATATATATATATATATATATTATATATATATATAATATATATATTATATATATATATATATATATATATATATATATATATATATATATAATATATATATATATATATATATATATATATATATATATTTTATATATATATATATATTATATATATATATATATATATATATATATAATATTATAATATATATTATATGTTTTTTTTTAAGTATTGTGTTGCTTGGAAAGTTGACAGTCAGGTGACGGTCGACTGTATCCTTCAGAGGGTTGTAGCTGCGACCACTTGTGGTGAAATGTTTGGCCATATCTTTTGGAATTCGGTTGAATTTTTCTCAGGATTTTGTTTCCAAGATCTGAAAAATTATCAACCGAATACCGAAAATGTGGTGATACACTTCACCACACAACTTTTGAAGCTGATTATAAACCATTATTGCGTTGAAACCAAACATAAAATATTTAGCAGAGTTGGCCACAGTCTTACATTTAAAGACCTTCAGTATATGGCATGTGACGTCATGGCAGTGGAAGAGTTCACTTGGAATAAGACTCACACTTTGCTACATTTTATGACATCATTAAAACTGATTTATGTATCCAAAAAAGTTGCCTTCAAATATTAATTTTAAATAAAGTTTCCCTGGCCACTGCTATTTAAATTACTCAAATTTAAATTCCAATGCTAATTAAATGCGTTGTTCTTCGACAGACAGAAATACAGATGTCAGTCCGGACGTAAAGACATACGGATAAAAAATATAAAACAAAGGTCTCTGATGTCATACCTTTCTAACCAAAGAAAAAATAAGATTCGACGGATAGAACCGATTTTGGAAGTACGGACAGGCAGAATACCATCTTCAGCCTGTCAATACATAGTTTTCCATTTTAAAAAAAAATTCTTTTGAATTTATAAAAAAGAAAAATTCTCGAAAAAAAGCACAGCTCCATCATTTTTACAGAAAACAAACTTTTGTTCCATCTTTGTGAAACCATGACAAACGTGGATGAGGAATTAACAATTCCGCTTGCAAGGTCGGTTATCTAATAGTTAGAGATCAATATTGTGAGGCGGCGCTGACTAGTTAATATAGTATTGCATCTTGTGCAAATAGCTAAATGAATACGTCCTTCAATCGGATTTTGCTGCATATGAAAAGGAAAAATATTTTTTTAGAACTAAATTGCCACGCTTTAGAATTTTTATTTTCACAAAAATGTAAGCATAATATGTAACCATTTATTATGTTATGTTATATTACGTATATTATGTTATATTATGTATCATTTATTATGTTATATTATGTATAACACATATATAATTGTTATACTGTATACACCAGCTCATGAGTTTATCCCAAAAAATACAAACCCATTTCTTATACCTTAAAACTACAAACCGGGATAAATATCAATCCCTAGGATTTTTCGCTTGCGAATTCGTTCTGAAAGCAGCAATTTTGCTAATATACATTTTTTCCCCAGCGAAAGTGGATTTTGAGGAGCAAATTCAATTTTATACACGTGTAGTTTGTCAAAAAATAATAATAAATGGAAGTGGATAATGTCAGACACTGTGGTCAGCTTAGAAACGTAGTTCAAAGGTTTATATAGTTCAAATATTAAACAAACAAGTTTTTTTTGGTACAAAAGTTTCTACCCCGTTTGTAGTTCTAGTGTTAATATGACTTGGTTTAGCGAAACAAGTAAATTTGTAGAAGTTGGTGTAAGTTAGAAGCACTTCAAATTAAGATTTGGAAACCTTAGATAGTATTACAAAACAGCTCATATTTATGACGTTTATAATACTGCTTCATTCCATTTACACTATCATGGCTATAAGAATTACAACACAGATAAATGTAACAAATAGGAAAATTATCTCTAGGTGTCTAGGTCAAGGTATAGTGTAATGTAACTTCTAAATAATAATTTTAGTAAATTCTATTATCAAAAACAATTTACATTCAACATAGTTGTGACCCACGTGGGAGGATATATATTGTTTTATTGAGTTTATAAATGAACTCAAATTAGAAGTATAGTTTTTATGGGGATCTCGAAAACAATTTCTCGTTTTATTGTAGATGTATATATCAATATCAAACTTGATAATAAAATATATTAGGAAATTAATTTTAACAAATGACTTATGAGCAGTTGATTCAGAACTTGGTACTCCTAATTTAGTAAACTTGAAATGAACTTGATGAACTTGAAATGAAAAGGTGAAATGAAAACTTAGAAGCTAATATCTTCGAGCGGGATTTTAATATTTTGAGCTATTTCAAAAGGGTAAGGTTTATGACTTATGGTACTTTAAATTTATTTCTCTGCTTTGTTAATTGCGAAATTATATTTGAAGTAAAAGTATGCATCCGTTTTTGTTAATTTGTGTTATCGTTATTTACAGCACAAAGACGTTCGTAGTATGGCTGTAATACGAACCGGGAGCCTTCTCGTTGAGAAACCGGCCGATTATAGTCCTCGGCTTCAATGGTGGTTAATTTTCATTTCTTTACAATACTGTCACCACTGTCACTCTGTTTTTATATTGTCACCACATAATTAGATGCTAAATGAAATTAATGGAATTCTCAAGGTTCAATGTCTATATTACGTTATAAATAGTCAGGTGTAAACAAAATTAACTATTTAGTTATAAAAATTTATGTACATGCTTCGACTGAAAAGGCAAAGTCATAACATAACTATTAAGTAACGTCTAACCAAAAAAATAAATCCACTTTATCATCTTATTTATTTGTATTTTGCTCAATAAAAGCCGTCTGTTAAGGTTAGTTAATATATTTATGTACTGACTCAGGGTCAGTATGGTAATAACAACAAACGGGCGTGGATTGGCGTCAAATTAAACTGAATTATCATAACTACTTTTAAATTTGGTTAAAAACTTTAAAAAACAAGTAATGGTGTTAGTTTTTTTTTACTTCAAGGAAAAGTTTACCACATAAAAAACTGTCAACTTCACACTAAACTAAAAATGTTTTATGGTAATAAACTATCCAGTTTATTATTATTACAGTTGTATGCAGTATAATATATACAGTTATATTTTGATATACAGTTTATTATATTTTATTATTATTTGTTAGAGATACCAATAGATCATTAGATAGCTATTAAATGTGTACCTTATTTATTTTGTCGTACATAACAGCGGTTATGTTTTAGATTATTAAACAAGTTATTTAAAACATGTTCTGCTTGATTAAATCTGCTTTTAATAAACACATTTTGACCCCAAAACAACTTGATTTATTTACTTGTATAAGCAGGTAATGATCATGCACCTTGTAAAGTAGGTTTTAAATTGGATTTTTTATTGGCCAAACTGTCGGTCTTTCTCCAAAATGGGTTGATTCGAAAGGAAGCCCCCATAGTCCATTGCTGTCTTCGCAAGCCAGGGCATACGTAACAACCTAATGTTGGCAAGATTTAATCGTCCATCAATATTAGCCATTGAATTAGACGAATATCACACCCTGAGTCTTGGGGTCACGCCAAAGTCGAATTCCTCGGATTTTTATGGCTCAGGTGTCCGAACCTTGGCCCAGGTGTTTGAATTCTTGGATGTCATATTTTCCAGGTTTTGACACTATTTTCTCAATAGACTTTTGTGCGACGCTAAAATTCAGTCAAGGGCGGATTGGAATGAATGGCTTGTGGGGGTAGAATTTTCCCCTGAATCCTGATTTCAATGAACTCCAAGGGACCTATGAGGTGCTGGAGATTGAGAGGGTGGTAATCTACTGACCACTAGTTGGGGGCTCTGGGTAGGTGACTGCTGGCGATTTGACCAAGGGGTAAAGTCGAAATAAATGGTTAAATTAGTAAATAACATGTCTCATTCTGCTTTATTCCATGGTTATTGTAATTATTGAACTTAATATTTTCACAACGCTATGTACTAATAACTGTTTAATTATTTTAACCACTTTAATATCTGCCCTAACCTTTACAGCATTAAGTAAGCTGCCTTTTGAATAAGTTCCATTTAATACCTTAACCCCTTGCCTACGTAACTGCACAACACTAATTTGCACCTTTCTATCCAAAATTGCCACACAATGTGCAACAGAAATAGTATGGTTAATTACTGTTTGTTCGCATTTAGAAGAGAGTGAGCTTCAAAAATAAACATTTTGCACTAATATTTACAAATTTTTTAAAATATATGTTGTTTATAATTACTGTGAGGTAAATTTACTGGTCGAGATTTTTTAGCTGGTTTATCGCTTCACTAGCGGCGCACTTATACCCCGGTCATCATTATTAATATATTTTAAATATCCTATATATTTTAACACCTTTTCCAGATTTTCAATTGTTATTGTATGTATTCTTTTTCTTTACAACATAGAAGCATATAAATGTATAGACCAAGTTAACGACAAATGTTCTAGAATCTAGACATTAAATCCATAACACTTGCTAATAGCCGTTATCAAATATGACATAGACTCAAAGTAACAAAACTGTTCAACTAACAGATTTCGGTATTTTGTACCTGGTTTATTGCTTCTCGAATGTTTTTTAAGTATGATATCTATTTACGCATTTTTCAGATGTTCCCTTACATTATTTTCATACCTTAGTTATACTTGCCAACTGTGGCTCTAGTGTGACGTTATTTCATCCGACCAACCTGTCAGCTTTCCGGATGCAACTCGTTAATAACCATTTTCGAGATTCCATTCGCCAAGAAAAAGTTTAATGTTTGTACTTTCGAAAATCCGGCAGTTGGTACACACAACATAGATATTCGGCAAATAGTTAAAAACCCTTTATGGTTGGGTTAAATCCGGAGAGTTGGTAGGTATGTTTACGACATAGAAAGAAGCATGCACATTTATATACATCTATTTATAATTCGTTTTGTGTCACTAATGTTCTAAAAATAGAATTCAAAACAGTCACTAATAGCATTTCCCACACTTATAGATGACATTGACTCAAAGAAACAAAAAATTGTTCCATTTTCGAATTTCATTAATTACCAACTAAAAACAAAGTTCCCTTCAAACGCCACATTCACGCAAGAAACGGTCCAAAACACTAACTTGTGATGAGGTCAAGGTACCACGTAAAATGCAACAAACAAATTAAGATACCACAAACTGAAATTATAGCACAAACTCATTTTAATTAGCCTTCACGCTGCAGAATTTTGCGTCAGTTCAGGGTGTAAACCGATGTTGTCCGCTTACGCAAATATTTGCGCACTTTTTAGGGAAATAAATCGTTTGCGGACACGTGTCAGCGATTTCACTAACGTGTTGACTTGATATTTCCGACATTTCTCACTTAAGTATTTAAGTCGTTAAGCGTTAAGGGCGTCGGATATGTAACTCAGATAGCAACACTGGTTGAAAAAAATTTGAAGATAAGATAATATTAAAAAGATATAAAAATATAAAAAGAAAATATTACTTGCTTAAAAAAACATGTATACCAACGGTGATCCAACGTACTGCATTTCGCATAGCAGTTTTTTGTAGTTACTCAACTAACTAGCTATAAACTACTAATATAACTACTTTTGCAAAAATGCCCCAGTTTATTTTTTTGTATTTTTTTTTCAAACAACACCGTAAATAAAGTTCATTGAAACAAATCTGGTCTGGGTATATCAACCAAAGACTCAAAAAAGGTTTGAAAAACTTCATGACGGTCAAATAGCATTTTATATTATAGTTGGGAAGGATGGGGGTGGAGAGGTTAAAAGAGCGGTTTTATGTCTGAGTTTTTTTTGGTGCAAAGTATTCCTATAGAGGTTACTCTTTGTTTAACTTAAAAGTATTTCTTTAGCATAAAAATCCTAAGTTATTTTTATGTACCCACATAAAAACATTTTCTTTTAGCTAAAACCTTTATATTAGACCCCCCCCCCCCCCAGCCCATATATACATGAATCACTTCGGTTTGGACTAAAATAGTCGAACAGGTGGTCATAGTTTGAAATTAAAGAAATCCTGCTACAGAAAGAGGAAATAAAACATTATTTTTACAATCAAGCTATTCATGAGTGGAATGCTTTACACAAGTTTATTAATGAATTCAAAGAGACTAGAAGAATTCAAGAAGAAGCTTGGTAATTATTGGAGACTGGTAAAAAAAATTATAAGCTTTTGAACCTATTTTACTGGGCCTCTGGCCTGTTGTTGGTCGTCAATTTTTTGTATCGATATTTGTATAATTCGGACCAAAGTATATCAATTTAACCTTTGACATTGTGCAATTGCTATTAAATTAGAAACACATAAGCATACATTGTTTCTTAAGTATTTGAAAAATAACTTTAGATAACTATTTTTGATTATGCATACAACAATTATTGAAATAAAATAACTGTACAGTAACTCATTTGTATTGACTAACCATCCTAAATATACCCCCGACACTCCTGTTGCCCTAATAATATTTTTTACTTGTGATTTAATATTTGTTTCTTTTTTTGTGTGTTTGTAAATTTATATCATATACTTTTTTATGTTCGCCAATATGGTCCTTGTGACCCTTGGTGCTCTGTCTACTGTATTATTACTTTTGTATTTGTTTTTCCCTCAAATTAATGTATGTTATTTTTTGTGCAATAAAAATTATTATTATTATTAAAATAACTTATCTGAATATTTGTTTGAAGTATAAATGCAAATACAGATATTTTGTTAATTTCCTTGAAAAATCCCAAATTGATTGTAGTCTTCATTTCCTTCCTATTCAGGTCATTTCGCACTTCCGCCACGCATTGCGACTTACATCTAATCTCTTAAATCACCCGCGAACAACTAAACATACAAAATGGGGATTTTTATCAACAACAGACTTTTCATTCAACCGCAACAACGTGAACAAGACAGTTGTTTATTATATAAGTCTGGAAAAATTGTATTTGCTTTTTGTAAACAAAGAGCTGTTTGAAAAATTTATACATAAAATGTTTTAAAAAAGAGTTTTCGAAATGTAAGAAAGGAGGCAAAATTAAAAAATATATATATTCATCATATTTTAATTTAGAATTGCAACATATTATAATGAATAATTATTGTGACTTCTCTAGTAAATTTATTTAAAAACCGACACCAATTGCAAATCTAAAAAAAATCAATTAATTGTCATATCAATCTAAAGAAATGTCTCATAAAAATTCTTCCAATAGATTGTGATTCTGTGCTTTTACGGTCAATTCCTAATCGGCACTAAATTCTAGGATTTTCGGAGCTATATTATTATTCCTTTATCATATTTTTCACAACAAAAAAACGATTTCTTCAAGAATTAAAATTCAAGTCCACTTGAGTCGACTAGTTTTAGTCAATTTCCCAAGCAATTTTTTTTTGGCCATCTGTTGACCCACAAGTAGACAGAGTAGATGCATGACCAACTATAGTTAAACTCATAGTTTCCTTGCACAGAAGCCACGACCATGCTCGGAGATATAAAACGCGCGGAGCAATCAGATAAAGACAAAATAAAATGGATGAAATGTTCTCTTCATCTGATTGCTCCGCGCGTTTTATAGCTCCGCCCATGACCGTGGATTCTGCGAAAGGAAACTATGAGTTTAACTATACCAAAGTACTCCGTACTGGTTTCCAACATAAAAATCGGACAAGCTGCACCATTTTGGATACTTTGACCTCATATTTTTACTATAAACCTAGATTCATAACAGTTATGCTAATTTGTCTACAACCTTGCATAATAAATCAGATTTTATAATTCTACTGAGGAACGTTGATTAATTAAAAAAAAAAATTACTAAACTCATATGAATGTCGATAAGGAATTATTGCATTTTTGTACAGCTTTCAATAGGCAATCCTTCGTTGTAAGAAACAATAATGTTTACCAATTTTCTTAGACCATTTTAATTTTTTATTCAAATTTTAAAATCGCAAGTTTAGATATCAATCTGAAACAGTAAGTTACGGGATATTCTGCCGAGCTTCGTAGATGTAGATAGTGCTTTGATTCGTAAGAAAATAGGCTGTGCTTTCTCAAATCTAGAAGCGAAGTTGAGTTACACAATAATAACAGTCCCTGGCGCAATATATTTCACGACCATAGGAAGCCTGGTTTTGATTACATCAGCTTTCCTGCTATGTTTATTGGTTTAAAAACTACTGTAATTGAACAGATATTTTTTATAATCGAAGATTTGATACGATATTCCGATTCCAGATAGCTATTTCTATAAAGTAAATCTAATTAAATGAAAATTAAAAATTATAAACAATATTACAATTCTTCCAAACCATTGATTCATCGATTAAATCTGGGGTTATTTACAATACATCCATGGAACAGTTGACTAGGTAATTCATTTTCAACACCCTCTAATCTCATAAACTGTTTGAAGTAAGAAAACATTTTTAAATTGAGATTATTTATATTTTAACAATGCATATTAATCGCTGATTTGGTAAGAATTGTGGACCAAGTTTCGTGTGGTTTTGATTTGTAAACATTTCTTAAAACAAGATTATTTCAATACTCTGGTGGTTAGCTTATAATTTAGATAGCATTCAGAAATTTCGAAATTTTGTTATTTAAAGTGCCAATTCTATACTTAAAAAGAAATAAATCATTTTGAAAAACAACGCAAAAAAGTGTTCAGAAATTGTCAGTACAATCAGAAATTTAATTTGTTGAAAAATGGTAAATACAATATTTTTTTGTGATTAAAAAAAATGCTGAATGTATGAAGGGCCCAGTTGAAACACTCAAATTTGTCGAAGCTTAACTAAGATATAGGGTCCATTCGATTCATGGGCGACCTCGTCCAATTGAATTTACCATTATCAAAAGTCGCCAATGAACGTGCCGGACCTTATGTCTTAGTTATATTTTCAAGACTGTGCGTTTTACAACTACACCCATCATGTAATTGGCTATTAAAGAGAACGTTTTTGCAAAAACAACGTGCAAGATCTATTAATAGATTTTTATTTAAATATTTTACAATTAATGAAAAAATTTCACACGACATGTAATCATCTTTTTTTTTAATTATAAAATGGATATTTCAAATCGATATTTTTCTTGAATCACTGACAGTGACGCAACGACAGACGCTTCAGAATAAAATCTAAAAAAAACCTTCGAATTTATTTCATCATAATAATTTAAATTATAGTATCAGTATAAATTATGAGAAACTAAAAGGTGCAACTACTTATACAGGGCTTATCAAAAATATACAAGCTTACTTGGAATATGTGTCTAAAAGTTACAATGTTTTCTATTTTCACCATTAAAAATTCATTTACGCTGTTACATTGTTAAATATATTATTTATAGTGTCCATAATAATGGTTCCTAATAGCTACAAAGGCTTTGTGGTGAAATATATGTTTCACCATATTTTCGGTGTTCTATTGAACCATTTTTCAGGGTCTTTTGTTTCTCAATCCTGAAAAAGGGTTGAACCATTTCTAGGGTTTTTATTTCTAAAAGTTGAAAGTGGTTCAACCTAATAATACCGCAAATATAATGAATTTTTTCATTTTCGGTGCAACCAAGGGCCAAATGTTTAACAGTGCATATTCAGAATCATTTCTCTATGAAGGTTGCAGCAAAAATGAATCTCAGGTTGAATGCCCTTACAATAGCAAATTAACCCTTCTTACAATGCATATTTCCATAAAGAAATATGATCACGTTTTCAACTAGCCAATGTTATACAAGTGCCATTAACCTAAAGCAAGCAAAGACCTCTCATTTGCAGCAGTAGAAGAGAAAGGTAATATCAAACAACTTTTTGACATTGGACAGCTTCAATGAGGGTAATTTAGGCAGAGTTGGGGATTGGCAAATACCACTCTCCGCAAGGTTAAGAATAAAAATAAAGATAAATTAGTCACCAAGAGTTGCTTTCTTAAAGTTCACGGGAGTTTATTCGTGTCATATATCATTAAAAACCGTTTAAAATGTTAACAACTCATACTTTAAACAAAGTCTGTATTTCCGCGTGGACACGCAATGTTTAGCCTTGACTGATTCATTTTAAAATGATTGTTATGAATACCGTTAATGATTAAAAAAGGAGTTTTACTTCTTGAAAACCATAACAGAATGAATATTTTAGTTTGCAATGGTCATCGAAAACAAACATGTTGGACAATGTTTTATGAAGTACGAGGTTAAAAAGACAGTAAACTCTAAAAAGCACGTGTTTCAAAGTCCTCAGAAGTTAAATTAACAATTAAACGAGTGCTAGCGTGCAATATTACTTCAAATAAATGCAACGTCTCTCCTTGACTACTGTAAGTTAAGAGAGATGTTGCTAATAAAGTTTAACAATAAAGTTGTTGATTTCAATTATGGATAAACGGAAACAGAAAAGCATAAAGTTTGTTATTGATTACATCCAAAGAGCTGCGTGTGTTGGACTTAAATGTTAACAATTTCTTCCGGAAAACCGTCTTTCCTACTCTAAATATAGTGTTTCGCAACAACATATTTCACTTTAATATTTCGAAGCAATGCCAAAACATAAAAGTAGGTTTGTAACAGAATCTGTCACTTAACCCGCTTCCACACAACAGTTGTGTTTAACAGGTAAAAAGGCGACAAACACAACATTAATTCTATATTAAATATTTACATGCTTAATTTGACTAGTTTCATTTATTTTATTTCGAATATTCAGTAATTATTACTTATCGTTTGCAAAAATTAATTTATATTTCAAAGAATAAATATGTCATATTCATCGCTTTTAAATTGAATGAAAAAATTTCATATCAACATAAAAAGAATCTCGTAGTGAAATATATTTGACGTCATTACATTTATTTGACGTTTTCTGATCGATGTCGCAAAAAAAATTTATTGTCTAAAAGAATTAAAGTTTCTCGTGCGATTGTTGCGAATGGCAATGATGATTTAATTAAGTATTTGAAGTACTTCGTAAAGTAATTCCTTTCTGAAATTTTCAGTGTATTCTAATTTCGATGCGCCGACTTTTTTGACGTATCACACTTGTCCGTAGCATTTGTAGTTTGGGCTATGAAAGTGGGTGACGGACAGACAGACAGACGGAATGAACGATTACAATACCTTCCACTTTTTACGTTATAAACGTAGTGTGGAAGCTAAAACTAAACAACTAACTTTGTGAGTTATTTGACTGTTTTTTTTTATTAAATGTGGCAATTTTACAAAAATTTAAATTCTTTTTAGATATATTCTATAATTCTATTACGATCCTATTTTCATTTGGTGCTAGTTAGATAGTTGGGAATTGTTTTGCTTTCTAAATATAGCTATGGTATAATGAGAGACATAGATAGTATCTGCTATTGACGACATTCGTCGATTGTGAAAAATTAAAACAATCTTACAATATGTTTGAAGTTTTGTTGAAGATGGAACATTTAGCCGACATGTCAGTCATTTCATTACATAGTTCAAACCAACAAATTAAGACCGGCCACATAATTATAGCTATTTGAAGAATTATTTAAAGGCACCAGACACATAAAGCTAGTACTTCATAAATTATGATATCGATTTTTATTTATTTTGACAAACAAATTTTGGAATTTTTTTTGTAGTGTTTCGAATTAAATTCGTAATGCACTGATTTATAAAACAAGGAAACTTTTTTATTCAGTAATAACTATTTAAAATTTTAATGCTCCCTTTCTTATAATTGAATTTCGTCCTATCTTGCAAAAAAAAAACTTTTTTAGAGACACATTCAGTTTTAGTTTCTACCAGCTTAATAAACAACAAACAAAAAAAAAATCCAAATAAAATTGGCTAACATTAGCAATGTACCTAAAAAATAAACATTAATGAAAGAAAGAAAAGAACCTAATTATTCTAAAAAATCTTACATCTTTGATTTGTGGCTTGTCATACAATTTTGACATATCAATGGCTAATTAAAAGTGAATGACCGTAATAATAAAAGAAACACTCCGTACTTTTCGGCGGAAGGAAAGAATGGAAGGTAATTCAAGCAGGTAAGAAGTTAGAAATGCCGTGGAATCAAAATGCGGGTTGTATTATGACAAAGTTGATCGCCGTAAAAATACGCTCATACAAACGCTTGGAAAAAGTTCGGCGCAATATTGAATGAAAGAAAGTAGTATTGAATGAGTTTAATATAAGTTTCAACTGCACTATTATCTCATTTAATCTAAAAAAAAAAGTTTTTTCTACGATTTCGTTAAATTGCTTGTTATATTGCAGTTGAGTACTGGTTTACGCTGTTTACAAAAGAAAAAAATACTTATAAAAAAGCAACTTTTTTGGGAAAAATCTGTTTCAAGAAAATAACAGTATTTTTCTGGAAATATTGGTTTATTTTCTTTAAAATTAACAGATTATTTAACAGTGCTCTCACTTTCGAAAATATGTCAATTTAGTGCGCATATTAAAATGAATACATTTCAATTTAAATATTAGGTACTCGTAAATTTAAATAGTACTTTAAAATGTTAGATGGTGTTCAGCAGTTCACAACCAAGCACATTTTTTAGTATTTAATTTTAAAACAAATTCAAATGTTTGCATTTCCAGTTGAAATGTCACTTTGCTGGATTTCCATGGGTCACTTTAAAATGGCTTCCATAAAATCGCGCCAAACTTGGCCGCATTTCTCTCCTTCTAAAAAAGACTTTCTCCATTCACCTCATTTCCATGAAGTTGAATGTCACGGTCGAGCAGATCGGTCACGAAGCGGTTGGATTCAATCTTTCCCACGGCTATTCACGGTTTAAATAAAACTGAAATTTAATAACCTCAAAACAAAGCTATTTTAAACGTGTATCAACATCAAAACTGGCTTACTTTAAGAACTCTTTCATTTCTCTACAGAAATTGCATTTTAAAGTTGTTGTTTTAGAAGGTGTTGCTCTCTTTATCCCTCTAATGCAAGATATATTTTTTACTCCAAAAAATATATAGATATTTGATGGTCATAAATTACGTGAAAATCTTTTTAAAAACTATATTTGCCCTTTAATTTAATTATATAAATTTTTAAAACATTGGCATCGCCATAGACTTAGCACGAGAACCATGTATTAAATTTGGGGAAATTGCATTATTTTAATTGTGTGTGTATGCAACATAAAATCTTTTTTTCTTCAAATAGTTAACTTTTTCATTATAAAACATCAATATAGCTTCCAATAGATAGTAGCTTTGTGTATTAATTTTGACAGAAAAGCAATTTAATGAGTTTACAGAATAAACTATGTTTTTTAGAAGAGCAAATTAAATAAAACTAAAAATATCCTTTAAGTCATGGAGCAAAGTCTTTTTCCAGTCTTTTTAGTGCATTTAAATGACATTGCTTTATTTATCAGCAAAAATGCTTATCAGATATCAGTTTTACATATACATATACATCGGTTTATACATTTAAACTGCATGATATATGCTTAGGATATAATCTTTTTAAATAACAAATAAGGAAGAGTATATTTCGAAAGTTTGAAGGTAATTCTTTTTCAAAAACTGCGATTCATTCTGCGTTAATTGTTTTATGCGTCATTAAAACGTAAAAACCAAATAAAAAAATACTATCTAATTGTTAGAACTGAAGTAAAAACATATCATGTAGTGACAGATGGACAAGGCAGACAGAAAAAGCGCACAGACATACGGACAAGTATTGAAAAATAGCTTTCTGATTTCATACCTTTCTAACAAAAAAATATATTTTAAAATCAGACGATTATAACTCAATTTGGTAGGGTTGGCAGGGAAATCTCCACGATGTCAATACCTACTTTCCATTTTTTCCCCTTTGAATTCAATAATGCAAGCTAAAAATATAATAATAAACGCCTATGAATGGTCAAATTTAGGATAAGGGAAATATTGACTCAAATACTGGGAAAGCAATGGATCTTTTTTGTAAAAGATTATTGAAAGAATGGAATAGAAATCAATGGATAAGTGGAAATATTGTCCAAATTACCTCTATATTATACATAATTCCTGTCTAAGTCCGGGTTTTCGCTTTGTTCTAGGCTGAAAAACCAACGCTTCTATTCATTGAGGAAATTCGCAACAAAACACACAAATCAGATCAAGGCTTTAGATTCATAGAAGCGCAGATAAGCCACTACTTCAGACGTTCCTTTTTAAAAGATGCAGTACGGTGCTTTAACGATACCAAAATTGAGAGCAAAAATAAAAAAAATTACTGCAGATTTTGATAATAATCCACTGTAAACGTTTGTATATTGTTATTTCACATCTATGCATCACAAAAAAAAAAAATTCGGAACTTTGAAGCCGATTATTCGGTAACCGGATGGATAACGACTTAAATAGGTAAAAAGCAGTCCTCTAGTGGGTTTACGAATTCTCACGTAACAACTTCCCAAAATGTCATTTTATTTTAAGGTTACTTGTACGCACTGTAAAAGTTTGGTCTGACGTTACTGCATAAAACTTGTGCATCTGCTGCCTTTAAGGACTAACGCTTCTCCAAACGTTTTAAGTTTTATTCAGATAACTTGTTTATGATCGGGTTTAGATTCCTATGCGTTATTATTACTCAGAATTATTCAATATATCTTCCTGTTTTAGATAAAACTCCATGAATCCGACCCTGAAGTCGGTTCCGAATTTTTTTAAACATAACGCCGATGACGCCAGATCTTCGCGGTTCGAGGTCTTGCACCCAGAACAAGAGTATTCTTACTTCATCGAGATGACAACGTAAAAACCACGTAAAATAAACATCTTTATGATCTTATTTAAGATTATGAGTATATTACGCACGAGCCTTTTGCTTGGTTCGATAAAGCTAAGAAAGTTCTTTTCAAAAACGTCGAGAAATTGTGTACTCTTTGCACGATATCAATGCAAACTTTTTTTTATCTTCTGGTTCCACTCTGAGGATTTTAAGTTAAAACTCCACTATTCAGAACTTTGAAGTTTGCTATTACCGAAAATTATTGTTTAAATAGAAACACTAATTCGTATTTTAAAAAAATCATAAAATGGTTGCGTATTCACAGTCTATTAAAATAGATGAATTTTTAATTATAAAAATTTGACTGTTAAATTTTATTTTTTTGAAAATATAATCTTTTAAATAGTTTTTTTTTTAGAAGAAAGAGCATCTTTAAAGTTTCCGTAAATTAAACTTCTACAGTACAAAATATTTCGTTAAATTTCATTTATCTGTTTAGTTATATAAGTAAAAATTTCAAAATTTAACAAATGTTAATGTCTTGTTTCACGAGAAATAAATCATTCCTGATTTTATTCCTGGATTTCATTGGTGTTTTCGGTGATCGGTGGTATGACATTGTAAGCTCCGCCCACTACACTGATTAACCGATTTTTACCTTATTTTCATTCTTGTGGAACTGTTGCCACACAAGACATGAAACATGAACATTTGAGAAGATAAAAAAATTGCATTTAATGCAAAATTATAAATTTTATTAAACATTATAATATTGTGTCTCCTCCTACTCGGCATAGTGGATAGCACGTCTGAATCCTAACCAGTAGGTCCCGGGTTCGAATCCCAGTTGGTAGGCACATTTATGTTTGTCTTGTCAATAAATTGTGTTATTGTCTATTTGTTTGTCTTCGTCCTTATTCGTGTAAAAAGAAGTCTAACCTCTTCGGAGGCTCTGACAACCACATTATTTGGGATATCCACGGAGAGGACAACAACAGAATATTGTGTGAAAAAGTTTTTAAAAAAGTTCTGGTCTAGTGTCACTCCAGGATGAAAAGCGGTACTAAATTGGAGTTACAACAAACCTATTCAAAGTATTTTTTATACCAAAGATAAATCCAACAATCGTTTGTAATTAGTTTTTCGATTATAATGCCGGTGGTTAATAGGTTTCACCAAAAATGCCTCTAAGAAACTTTTGTCAAACCAGACCAACCGAGTAGATTCCGCAATTGGATAGCTTAGTGGAAGAACGTGCTGAATGACAAAAAAAAGTGAAAACAAGAAAATGAGCTTTAAAGTTTTCATTTGCACTTAGATAGGTTAAGAACGGCACTTACAAAAGGTTAAAAAATACACTATCTTGTTATCTTTAAAATAGAAAATAACGTGTTCAATAGCACAAAAAATCTCAATTTTTTCAAAAATGTCACTTAGCACGTTCTTCCACTAAGCTCTTTACTTGTTTTGCTTCCTGCAAGTTTATTTGCGAAGGTATATTTATATCTCCGTAACTCGGCGACACGTGAGGCTTTGTCCGCCTTGATCTACGGACTCTTCAATAAATTGCTATAAAAAAAAGCATTGACTATAAAGCTAACTAATCGTATGTCTGCCAACAACAAAACGAATTAAGACAAACTGTTTCGTGGTGTACATTATAAACAGTGTATATGTCCATAGAATAAATTCCTACGTTTAAAACTGTTGGCAGATGAAATATTTCGCACATTAGAAATAAAAATATTTGCCTACGTTGGCACAACCTATGAAATTGTAGTTTTCCTTCTTTTTTACTTAAAAATTCAAAGGCAACATTAAATAAGGGAGTACTGGACTGATGCAGTCAGTTAAAATAAATATCCGATACATCATATGGACATTTTGCCACCGAACGAGACAAGTTGCGCAATATATTGTTGAAATTTCGATACACCGTAAAAGAAATTGTTGTTTTTTTTTCAGAAAAAAACGCTCAGCTGGTGTGCCAGAAAAATAACGCATAATTTCCAGATAAAATCTGTTAATTTTATACAAACAATTTGTTAGTTTAAAGCAAAAGCTGTTTTTTAACAGAAAAATTATTTAAAAAATATCTAACCCCCGGTCACCCAAGGCAGGTGGGGATACTGACCCCAATACTACCGACGAATAATAGACTGCCGAACCAGGTCTCTGAACAAGGCCTCCAGATCTCTAGACCAACGCAATCTTCCCCAACTGAGCTTTTTTTATCACACATAATTTCACCAAACAGTTAAAATGCTTTTTCGGTTGCAGTCTAGTACTCTTTATGTGGTTAATAACAGAAAAATATGTTTTTTAAACAGCTTTTTGTAGAGAAAAAACTTTAAAGAAAATATAACAGTATTCTTATGTAAATATATGTAGTTTTTTGTAAAATTAACAGTTTTTTTTACAGTGTACTCGCTATTACTCGATAGTTCCAAATGAAATTTCACTCCGTCATCAAAGTTCATTTAAAAAAATCGCCTTTCTTTTAACAATAACTGCTCTAAACAAATCGCTTACTTAAAAAAAAAAAGAATCAATTTTTTCAGAAACCCTGTAAGTCTACGAAACATAGTTTTCGAGAAATTGAAAAAAACTGTTTTAACAGCTTCTCCCCGAAATGCTATATTCGGTTGCTTCCCCTGGCTGGGCAAATCAACAGGATTACTTCACAGAATAATAATCCTATCCATCAACAAAGTCATCGCAGCCAAGAAAACCTGCACGTTACAGTGGATACCAGCTCATGTTAACATCCTTGGAAATGAAAAAGCCGATGAGCTTGCCAAAGAATCAAGAGCTTTCCCCCAATCATCTAACCTCATAACTTTTGTTGACGCCAATGCAGTTGCCAGCCGTAGACTTATCAAAAATAATTTTAAATATTCCATCCCTGCTTTAAATTGTAACCGTACAATATCTTCAATAATAGCCAGACTACGAACAAAACATTTAAAAGGAATGAAAATTTCAACGGAAGGACAAAGAAGCTTCTCCACACACTGCCCAAACTGTCCTGGTGTCCAACTGTCCCCGCAGCATATCTTTGGCTGCCCAGCAATTCAAGCCAGGCTCTTCAGGATTGGCTTTGAAGACCCAGAAATTTTAATTCTCTCCGAAGATGCAGAAGAAATAGCGAAAGCTGTCTACGACAGCTTCGGATCCATCTAGTTTTTGCACACAACATGGACACGACAACAACAACAACTTCACAGAATATGCGTTTACAAAAGATTAATTGATTAACATTAAAAACTCAATTTTCTTAAAGTTGTCACTAATGGTTTTCTGAAAAAAATGATTCATATGTAAATACAAAAAAAAATAATAACCCATAATAATAAACCATCCACAATAATAAACCTTTTTCACTAACTCTTTAAATATACAACTACTCAGATATGCCTTGTCACGCAGTTTAACTAGTGACAAGGCGGAATCACATGCTTAAATTTATTACTTTCAATTGCCTTATATGAAATAGAATACGGTTATGAAAATATTGCGATGGGGTTAAAATTACGAAATGGAGATTTTTGTGGTTTCGAAATATTTTGTAGAGAGTGCTGATTTAAAAAAAAATATGTTGGTTTTTGAACAGTAGTTCTTCGGTCTGAAACCACTCTAAATCTCAAACTAAAAGAGCTATACGGACTTCAAATTGTATACACGAGTTCGCAGTTTCTGTTAAAGGGGAAAGGGGAAGTTTTCAATAAATAATTTTACTCAAAATATTCGAAGCAATTTCAAAAAGTGGGAAGGTAGAGACCTGTAAGTTATCTACATTTATTATTTGAAAAAAAACGTTTGTAAAAATATTCAATACAGCCGGAGAAATGTGGCAGAGAAAATAGTTTTTTCGCCATTGGATTAACACTGAGCCACTTGAGTTTGGAGACCCGCGGTCAGGCGCGCCCATTTCCCCTTAAACGTTATAATAAGGTTTTCTATAAAATCGCGTAAGACCAAAAGGTAATAAAAAAGGCCTTATAACTTTTTGTTTTCAATGGTAGTGCTGAGAAACGAAAAGAAATACAGACTTTAAATTTCGCACATAAGTTCCTGGTATCTGTCGGACTTAAGCTAAACTTTTTCGTAACATTACTCTATAAATTAAGTGTAACTTTACTCCTTTATTGTGGTGATAACGTTTTACCAGTTTTATGGAGTGGCGTTTTACAATTCAGAACTTTACACCATGCAGTTGGTAGAAGCAAGTGCTGGCTCCAGTTTTATAGAGTAACGACGCGAAATATCGTGGGCGTGGTTTTGGTAAAACCCTAGTCGGTGGCCAGTCTACAAAATAAGGCGAGTTTTGCGGAGTAATAATTTACTTTTTCTGGCAATCAAGTACACTAATCAAAAGAAGGGGAAGTTAAACTAATATTGCGTGAATACAGAGGATACAGAGGAGTTTTTCAGTTTCCGGAAAAAAAAACGTAACCTAAGACAGCGTTCGGAAAACGTGAGTTTAGGGACGTCTTCAAGCTCCTAAAGTCGCCGGGCAAGCGACTATGATTTGACCATAGATATCATAGTTAAAGTATTAGATTGGCAGATGACGTGACCTCCAATGCTAACGACGGGACGCGCTTGGAGACCAGAATAAGAGGGCAAAATGGCCAGTGTTGCTGCCACTTTAAGGAGAAAAATACTTCGAAAAAATACCATTTAATTCTAAAATTACAAAAAAAATACTAGAAAAGGATTTAAAGTCACTAAAAAGATTCCAAAATGCAGCTAGTATTTTTACAATATTTTTTGTAATTTTACAATTAAATTGTATTCTTTCGTAGTATTTTTCTCCTTAAAGTGGCAGCAACACTGACCATTTTCCCCTCTTATTTTGGCCTCCATGCGCGTCCCGTCGTTAGCATTGGAGGTCACGTGATCTGCCAATCTAATACTTTAACTATGATATCCATGGATTTGACCCAGGTTTGTATACTTGAGCCAAAGAGCCAAAGTAACTATTAAGAGCCAAAATTGTAGTCTATATAGCCAATCGGGACAATGCAGTGCGTCACTGCGAGTCAAGAATTTCGTGGAAAGTGACGTGCTCGCGATGAAAGGTAAACAAACGGGGAATAAATCTGTATTAGGAGAGGGACGTGACCCAAAACGGGGTATTTGTCCACTCACGCCCGAAACCAGTCCGATTAGGAGCACAGTATCCAGCAAAACAGTGATTTTGCTTGGGTTTGCACACTTTCCACTTCAACAATTTTTGAGAATTTTTTGAAATTATTTTTATAACTATTCTCTTAAATTGCGTTATTGGAATAAAAATATAAGCTAATTGATAATTTGGAAATAAGGCATTTAAAAGAAAAATAACATTGGGTTAGAGTATTGTAATTTCGATAAGGGTATTGGCGAAAATCGAATGCAAGTGAATTTTATTTTCATTTGATGATGGCTTTATTTGTAGTAACCAAATAGGCAAAAAAGAATTTTTTGAAAATGCACGCTTCGGTGTTATATCTATTTTTGTGTATAAAAAATTTTATAATTAGTTTTGAAAATTTAATTAATATTTTATTGGTACTTCTTCTTAAGATTTCCTAGTAAAAAATAAAACACTTTTTTTTTCAATATTTTATTTTTTTAAAAATATTTAAAACTAAACTATTTAAAAAATAACAGTTATTTGCAAAAAATCATTAGAATTTTGCTATACATTCCCAAATAGTTTTCGTGATCGTGAATGAAATTCAAAAAGCGAAATACTTTAACGAGTTTAACTCATGAATTACGGTTGGCAAGAACGCGCATTTTTTGCCAAGCGCGCGCATATGAGCTTTCTACTTACGTTTATCTAAATAATCAAAATATAAAGCAAATGAAGACCATTGTCGTGAACAATGCATGAAGGACAAATTAAGTTACCCGAAAAACTAATTTAATTAAACTAAAGTTAGCTTTTTTTTTAAGAAATGGATATGCTAATGATGTTCACAAACGTCGTGTGAATGGGTTAATAAAAAAACGTTTCACAAGACCTTTATATTTTAAGTAATGCTTATAAAGTATTGTTTCAACCATATCAGAACTTAAAAACGAAGATGTTTCACGACATTTAAATGACTCAAAAACATTAATTTACGTAATCAAATTACAATTCACTTTAATAAGTTTTATATTTCGAAAAAGTAAAACCTTTTAAAGTACTCGAATATTCCTTATCGATCATTTGCTGCAACCGTAATTATAGCTTAAAAAGAAAGATGTTTCATGATATGACCATAGTCCAGAGCAATTTATGTAGAAAAAATTAAATTGCATGAAAAACGAATATTAAAACATGAAAGTTAAGTTATTATTCGGAAATGAAGGTGTTAATGGTATGAACAAGTTAATTTCATGAAAAGTAAACAAATAATGTCTCACCCAGTAGACACATAAGGGAGCCGCACAAGCTGAAAGGCCATGACGCCTGTTCTCTGCTCACTTCAAACACCTGCACCACCGCGACATAGATGATGCCGGCCGATCTGTGCAGACCAACGGTCAAAAAACTCAGCCAAAAACAGGCGAACGCGATACACCAAGAATAGAACGGCTCCCGTTTTCTCGCAGACGATTCGAGAGGCGCTCCCGGATTCTCCATCGTTTGCAGGAATGAATTGGGTTCGATGTGAATGAAGAGAGAAAAGTCGTCTGCTAGAAGAGAGTTATAACGGAGGCAGCGCCATCCAGCGGGGAGTTTTCGTCGAAGGACTTTTTTGAAAAGTTGTCGTCAAGTTTTAAGAGGAGGGTGGGAGATGCTTTTGGCGTGAAAAAAAGTGAAGGCGTCAGAAAGTCGCCAAGAAACCCTAGCAAGCCCAAACAAGCAGCTCACTCAATTATAGTTTCTGCTCTAAAACGCTTCATTTTCTCCACAAAAGAGTTGATTAAAATTCTAAAAAAAGCCTGCTTGCTCAGTTGTAGGCTGTAGCACGAAATCTGAAATTACACAAGATGGCAGTAATTCCCTTCACAGATAAGAAAGAATGCGTTGTAATTATACACTGCTCAAAACAATTATAGGAGAGCACTTTGAGTACAATAGTTACCCTTTCAGTCTCAAATTTTTATTTTTATTCTAAAAATCTAAAATTTGTTAAATAGATTCATTATGCATCTAGAAGGAAATGGTAAAAAACAGGGTAAAATATCTTAATTTTTTAACTAAAATTAAAGGGAAAAAAATGGAATCATAACTTTTTTGAATAATTATAACAATAGTTTTTCAAAACTTTATTTGTAAAAAATAATTAATATCAATTTTTAAACATCTAAAAAATGCATGAAAAATTTAGAGTCAATTTATTTGCTAACATTGTTTCAAAGTGAATTTTATTTTACCATGTTTTTCATATTCTCATTTAATTTAAACAAACATTATTTCATTCTTTGAAAGAGATGATTCCTCCATATAACGATACATAAGTGCGAGCTTAAGAGGGACTGTCAGTCCCATAGAGATAATGCATTAGTTTTGAAATCACAATTTTTGCAAAAGAATTGCATTGCCATGTTATCCCATTTTCATCCCCCCCCCCCCCCAGGTATGAGAACCGTCATAACATCAATTTAAAACAAAATTGAATAGAAAATAACATCCTGTTTTTTAATTATTAATTGCTAAAGTTTTAAAATCGTGTCGCCATCTGCTGTAATTTTTGGCATTTTAAAATTTCAAAAATATATAATTAAATAACTAGATAACATTTTCGTTTCAAAATTTGTTTGATTTCGATGTTATGTTGATTCTCATACCTGGGAAAAGAGGGCTAACATGGCAAAGCAATATTTCTGCGGAAGTTGTGATTAGAAAACTAATGCATTTAGCTCTATGGGACTGACAATCCCTCCTAACATAGTCAAAAAAAATTGCCAGCTGATGAAATGGAATCATTGGGGGTGAGAGGGTTTCAACCATGCTCTCCCCTCATTTTCGAGAGCAGTGTAGTTTATATAAGAGGGTCACAAATTACGAAGAGCAGTGTAGTTAATATTAGAGAATCACAAATTACCAAGTCGATGCACTAAGTCTTCACAAACTCCACGTAAGAATGGCGTCAAATAATTCGCCGTGAGCATTTGTTTGGGCTTACTATAGGGCGATCGCTGGCTTCACTTGGCGAACCTGTATTGCATTGGTTTTTGTGAGGCAGCGTCTCCGTCTTCTTCTTAACTCTGTGGGGGTTTTTAGTTTTGTCGTAGAATGTTTTCATGGTACCGTGCGATTTTGGATTTGCTTCATCCTTGGGAATTTTTTTGTTGCTAATTAAATGAGATTATTTCTTTGATTTTATTTGTTAAAAATAAATAAACACCTTCGAGTATGCTTAACGAGATAAGATAAGTTTGTATAAGATGTGGATATTTCTTTATCCGTATGAATTGGTTTGTGGATTTATTTGAGAGACCTTCATTGAACGCCAACTAAAAAATAGTACTTTATTTAAATAAACTATTAGAGCATTGCGGTTTTTTAGGAAAAACAAGTATATCAAACAGTAAAACATTTTTGTTTTATTTCACAGAAAGTGTACTTGTAGTTGATTGTGCGAGGGGAAAAAAAACCTATTTATAAAAGAGGTATTCATGTTTAATTATCATGTAATTTTCATTTTGTTGATAAAATTTAAGTGTTTGGGGATATTTGTTTTTCAATTTTTAAATAAAAAATATCAATTATTATAAAAGTCAATTTTAGTCAATTGTTATTTTTTTAATATTTAATAACTATATCTAAACATAAAATGTTGCAGTTACTTGTTAGTGTTTGTGTTTAAGAATTAAGGAATAAATAACAATATTTCTGTTTGATATACAACATTCCTTAAATGAATGATTTGTTTTATCTTCATTTCTCAATTTTATACCCACAGATAGGTATGTATTTGTGTTACCATTGATAAAATGTAAAATACTTATCTAACAGTTACACCTACTGGCCAATGTGCTTTCCCAAACACTATTTTATAATTTCTTTTTTTCAGTTTTGCCAATCAACGCCCATGTAACCTTTTTAATCAATAATTTTGTAACAACTCTATACATCAAATTTGAGCTACACACAAAATTAGCATTCTTTCCTCTTTTCATCCAAATTAAAAAGTTTTAAAATTTTAAATTACATGCGCATTAATCAATCACCAGAACAAACGGTTCGAGGTCTTGCACCCTATTCTAACTTCCTAAAGATACGTGATCTTACTTAAGATTGGGCAGATGTTATGCACGAGTCCTTCTTTGGTCTGATAATGCATCATTTTAAACCAAGCGGATTCATATTTTTTTGTGTTGGTTGGTTGGTAGATATATATTCAGGTTTGTGTGCTTGGTCAGAGACCCGCTTATAAACCTTCGTCAAGTAAGACAGACACACACAACACACACATAAGTGACAGATGCTGCCATCTATCGACACCTCCACAATTTAGACCTGTCCCTGAAGGGGAAGGAAATAGTCTCCAGGGACCTGTACCCGTGGGAAACTGCGCCATGACCGCCCACAGGACTTTCGGACCCACAGATTTAACGAGCACGTACTCCGCATAAACTCGGTGGGTCTTCAGTGGTATCGGGACTCGATCGCGGAACCTTCCGAGAACGAGGCCTTAACCACTAGGCTATCCACGGCTCTCATAATTTTCATTCCATACTGATCTGGATCAGTAGGATTTATTTGTAATTATTTTAATGAACCTTTTTTTAGTGCAAACTTAATTGAAATAAATTTAATAATGATCGGACTCCAAATATTTTTTTTTTAAAATATCAAATTTTTAGCTATAAAAATTATTAGGTAATTTAGTTTCTTAAATTGTATTAAAAAAAGACTTATTACTATCTAATATATGTTTTAGAGGTTTGACAGCCCAGCTAACAATAGAAAATTGTTAATAATAGAGGCTGATGTGAAGCAGAGCATCCTAAATTTTTAGGCCGGTGCATTATAATGGAAAGAAACTAACTCTTCTTAATTTATTTAGGAACAGTAAAAATCTTAGTCCGGGATCGTAAAATACAAGGAAGTATTTTTCTCATGTCTCTTTTCAACTGTATAAGGCCAGAAAAAACCATAAGACAGGCAAAATCTAAGATCAAGAAACTTTAATTATAACCATGAGAATATGACATTTAAATCCATTAATATCAAATATTTGTTTAAATATCTGTAACAAAATATTACGAAACGACTTGTGCAATTATCTAATAGTTTACGTTGATTAACAAAAAACAAAACGTTTTGCTGCTATTTTATTAAATTCATTTTAGTTAACTTTTATCTAATTTTATGTAATTATTTTGGGTAACTTTGTGGTGTGCAATGTCGTCGTCGTGTTGATCGTCTCGTGGAACTATTTAAAGCACTTGAAACGAAATATTTGGTTACTACGTAATTTGCTGTAGAATGTACTTTTGCGAATCATGCTAAGCATTATTCCATAGCACAGTAGAATCCGTTATGACATTGTTAATGTTTAATTTAATACATTCTATGTTCCCAAATTAAATGAAAGAATGGATACATTATTCTAAAATCACCTTAATCACCTAAAAACCTTCAATTTGTTTACGATGTTAACGTCACGAAAAACTTATGGAAGGATTACAGTTGGCGCCAATAGGCAGAAGATGTACTTCACAATAGCACAATAACTAAATAAGCATTTTAACCCTTTATGCCCCGAATTTAGTTTTGATTGGAATTATTTGCTTTTGAACAATTTAATGATAGCTATTGCTATTAATTAGAATATAAAAGGGTAAAAAAATAGTTGGGTCGTAAAATGTACTTTATGTTCCGAATATATTTTCTTGATTCCTCATTTTTATTTATAATTTATAAATTACACTGATTAAAATGACGTTTTGTTTAATGAATATGTATTCCCTCTTAGGTCTTTAAGGAGGTATGGGACACAAAATCGTCCAAAATATCGAAAAAAAATTATTTGTTAAAAAAAAATTCAACTTATTTTAAATTCAACGACACCAAAATTATGCTTCTACGTTATCACGTCACTTCTTCTATTTAGGAACTATATTAAGCTTAGGTATGAAGTTTTTGAATTTTGTAACTTTGAACCCATTTTTCTCATTGATGTTTTTTTTATGTTTTACCAAGTTCAAATTGATATATATTTGAAGAATATTTTTAAAACTTGCTACAGTATATTTTCAAACATATTACTTTAATTTGTCTTTAGGGATTAGTTGTAAATGAATTGTTTTTTTATTTATTAATTTTTTAAAAAAATAGTGAACCTGTGAAATTATTAAAAAATTGTGAATTAAAAAAAAAACTTTGACATAACAAAAATCAGTAAAAAGCGTTTGTTTAGTACATTTTCCTGTTTATAAAAATGCTAAATTTTTGTTTGTCAATAAATAATTTTTTGACTTATAACAAAAATAAGAAGCGTCACTTTTTGACACATTTTATTTTTTTAAAAACAAAATTAATAATTTCTTAAAACCTTTGACTATCTAAAAGTGTTAGTATATTTAGTATACATTTATGGAAAAAAAAATTATAGTGATATCCGCACTATTAAAAAAAAAGTTGTGTCCCCGTAACCCCCTTAATATGTTGAAACCACATACTGTGTATTAAAAAAGCCTCCACTAGCATCTATTTTTCCTCGCAAGAACAATGAAAAGTATAACAACGGCCTTTTAAGTGGTTACTAATAAGTACCGACGGGGTATCACGAGTTGGTGCAGG